>CM021109.1:417200433-417660904 GCA_007115665.2 Sequoiadendron giganteum
GGTATGCAAGATTAGACATGTACTTGATTCAGCAAGGATTTAACAAAGGTATGACATATATTAATTTGTACTTTAAGATTGAAAATGACAAAATATTGGTTATAGTTGTGTATGTTGATGATATTATCTTTGGAGGAAATGAAAGTATGTGCAAGATGTTTGTGGAAGAGATGCAAAAATAATTTGAAATGTCTAGGGAGATGAATTTCTTCCTTGCGCTTCAAATTAATCAAATAGAGAAATTAATTTTCATTTCACAGTTTAAGTATGTGAGAGAGATGTTGAAGAAGTTTGGGATGGATGGTTCCAAACTGGTAAGTACTCCTATGGTGACTGGTTGCAAATTGGGTAAAGATGATAATTCACCTAAGATTGATCAGAGAAAGTATAGATCTATGATTGGTGGACTATTATATTTGACTACTATTAGATAGAATATCATGCATGTAGTTTTTCTTGTGGCTAGATTTCAAGAAAATATTTGAAGTAAAAACATGTTAAAACAATACTCAAATATTTGAATGGCACTCCGAATTATGGATTGTGGTTTCCTAAAGATACTGACTTTACACTCAGTGCATATACAGATGTAGATTGGGTTGGACGTGTAGATGACATAAAGAGTACAAGTGGTGTTACATTCTTTCTTGGATGCAAATTGGTGGCATCGTTGAGTAAGAAGCAAGATTTAGTCTTTGTGTCTACTGTTGAAGTTGAGTATATTGTTGTTGCATCTTGTTGTACACAAGTTCTATGGATGAAATAGATATTAAAAGATATCGCAGTGCTATATGATAATCCCATTTCTATCTTCTTTGATAATACAAGTGCAATTAACATTTCTAAGAATCCTTTGATGCACTCAAGGACGAAGCATATATCTATCAAATATCATTTCTTGAGAGTAAATGTCATAGAGAATGAAGTAAAGCTTGAGTATGTTCCGACGAAGGATCAGATTGTTGATATATTTACAGAGGCTCTTCCTAAAGATACTTTTGAGTATCTCTAGGAGAAGTTAGGGGTTATTTCCCCTCCTTTATTGAACTATATGCATATGGAGATGCATCAGTCTAGTGGATCCATGGATCTATATTTCTATTGGACTGATGTTTTTGGTGGTTACCTCTCAAGGGGAGTAGGTAGTATCAAGTGTTGTCATTTTGTGTATTATGTTGTCATGTCAAATGAGAGATCAATGGAAAATATTATTTTTCCTTTTTAATTGATGTCAAAGGGGGAGAGAAGAATCATATGAAAAGAGAATGAGAAGAAGCATATAAGAGATTATCTTCTAAGGGGAAGAAAAAAGAAAAATGTATCCAAAGCTAGTATGTTGTCTTTGATGGTTTTTCACGTCGTGTGTTTCCATCAATGACAAAGGGGGAGATTGTTGCAAGAATAAAAAGATTGAAATTGTTTAGGAAAGTTTGAAGGTGTTTATATTGATGTCAACTAATCAATTGGTTATCTGCCAATTGTTGTTGGTTGTATATGTCGAGGATAGTGAGAAAATTGTAATAGATATGTTGCATGTGCTCAATGGTTGCTCTAATTTTTGGTATGGTTTTCTCCTGTGATTGTGTGGTTTAGATATAATGTTCATGGTTGTTAGCAAATGTTATATCCATATTTTTGGTTGTTGATTTGTTGTATAATGCAAGTTGTGTTCACCAATTGTGAACTATGGTTTTCATTGTTTCTGGTTGAGGTTCAGGAGAAATATTGTTGGTCCAAATTTCTCTTTGATGAAGTCGTATGACTTGTGGTTATACATTTGTGTTGTCTTGGTTCTATTGAAGATAGTTTCAAGATTTGGAAGATTCATGCTTAATGGTTCTATGTGTTTTACACTAGTTTGGCTGACCTTGTGTGAAATACAACTTTCAAGTATGATGAAGCACGTTGGATCTTTTTGTGTCCCTTGAAGCATGTGTTTGGGTCGCCCTCATTTTAATTCCACCCTAAGATGTTTTTCCGCCAACCTAATTTGAAAAGTAATCAATATTTCGAGCATAGTCGAGCTTATCTTAAATTTTTCTTCAAAACTTCTTTCCTTTTCTAGATTAAACCTCAATATTTTTGCTTCTTCCTTAAGCTTTATGCATTCATCCATCTTCCTTTGAATTTCAATTTCCTAATATTCTTCAGTTCTTTTCTTCTCATCCAATTGTTGTAGCAGGCTAGAGATAATTTCTTCTCCCTTAACCAATAGATCACATGCTTCAATACTTTTACTTTGCATCTTTTCAATGTATTCATTCGCTTCTATCAACTTGTCCTTCAGATCTTCTATTTCTTCTGAATATTTGATAGAGACTACTTCCAAAGGAAAAAAAAATTTATACTCAAATTTCGGGATCTTCCTCAAGTTGTTAGGCTTCTTCCAAGGAACCAAGCTCTGATACCAATTGTTGAACATCTAGAATACTGAGAGGGGGGTGAATCAATATTCCATATAACTATATTAAAATCCATTTAAACATTATCTCAATTCTGACTAAATTAGCAAGAAGAAACATAAAAACAAATCAATGCAGCCATACACATGAACACCAAGATTTTTGTGAGGAAAACCCAATGAGGGAAAATCCACGATGAGGGTTAACTCACAATATATTATCCAAATACAAAATATTATGGGGCTCACTACTAGGACTCATTTTCCTTAAAAATCTCATAGCCTGAGTACAAAAGATGGCTAACTGCTAAGATACAATGATAGTGGCTCACTGCCAATAGATTGAACTAATAGGATACATCTTCAATGTGCATGGTTCAGTTCCAATGAAGCTCAGAATATGAAGTATTGTCTCACACAGTAGTCACTCAACAAAATTGCACTGACCATAACTGATAAAGCATTTAAGATCAGATCTTCACACACCTTCGCCTCTTCACATTTCACATTCACTCCATGTATCCACTTCACCACTCTCCACTCTCCACTCTCATCTCATTCCTCAAAACACCTTATATATATACAAGAATATCTTAATCATCAATTAGGTCAGCCTAATTAGATGAAAACAAAATAATCAAACTTTCTTTTTTGACACCATATATGATTTAGGTATTTTATTAATGTAGTGCATTATACCAAGTCAACTAATTATCCATACATTGTAACTAGTCTTCATAAAGTATTGCATATGCTGAGTTATCCAAGACTAGAACAAAATTCTCCAAACCAACAAATAATCCTCAAAGAAAACACCTTTTGGATCTGAGAACACATTAATTTCCCATCATACTACCAACATAGATACTATCAACAAAGCCACAACATATGAATGTTCACCTTAATAGAATGTGGAGTCTCCCTCATAGTATGCCAAGCAAGGAACAATAGTAGAATATAGAGTTGAACTCTGTCAGAGATAAATTTTTGCTCACAATAAAAGACGTTTCAAGATCCAAGATATAGTTGTCTGAATGAGTCAAGAAAACATGGTTAAGAGAATAGAGTCATATCAAATCTTGCAGCAAATTTCGGATTCAAATACCAATACACAAATCCATCATAAGAGGGTATTACCGGTATAAAAGAACATCCAGTAAACCAAGTATACTTCCCATATAGTTATCACCATATTGACATCAATGACAACATAGGAACAACCAGCACAAACCATCCATACTTCATGCTCATGTTTCAAGGCTCCCAACACAAGCATCTATATATACAAAAAAGTGATTGAGAAGATAGTTCAAGAGATACTAGAGGTCGGTTTTATCAATCATAGTCAAAATTCTTACTCAACTCCTATGGTAATGGTGTGCAAGAAAGATGAAACTTGGAGGATATGTCCTAATTATAAAGATCTAACAAGTACACCATAAGACATAAATTTCATTTTCTGGGAATTGATGATTTATTAGATGAGCTTAATGGTGCAGTTTATTTTATAAAACTTGATCTTCATTTTAATTATCATAAAATCATAATTAGAGATGAGGATGTAAATAAGATATATTTTTGAATCCTTGAGAGACACTATGATTTTTTTATTATTTTATTTGGTCTCAAAAATGCGCCATTGACCTTTTAAAGATTGATGAAGTATATCTTTAGATCATTTCTATAAAAATTCCTTTTGGTATTTTTGATGACATATTAATATATGGTAAAAGTTGGGAGGAACACTTGCAGCATGTAAATCATGTTTTGTACATTCTTAAGTAGCATCAATTGTATGCTAATCTATCCAAGTGTGTGTGTTTTTCCAAATAAGTGGAGTTCCTAGGTCATATTGTGTCACATGAGGGGGTTTAGGTTGACCCTCGTAATATTAGGGTTATTATACATTGCAAAATTCCTAGGACCATCAAGAACCTACAAGATTTCTTAGGGATTAAAGGTTATTATCATTGATTTGTAAATAATTATGGTAGCATCACATCCCCCTCATTGCTTTGTTGAAGAAGGATTCCTTCTAGTGAATTATAAAAGTTAGAAAGGTATTTGATAAATTAAAGGAAGCCATGTACATAACTCCACTCCTAGCTACCCCATTTTTTTTCTAAAACTTTTATTATGGAATCTGGTGCTTTAGGTCATGGAATAGGAGTAGTACTCATGAAAAAATGAAGACCCATAGCATTTGAGAGTTTCCAACTCAAAGGTAAGAATATTTTGAATCCAATTAATGAGAAGGAAATTTTGGTTATCTTGCATGCAATCAAACAAATGACACTTTATCTAATGAGGATACACTTTAAGGTAAAGAGATCATGATAGTCTCAAATATTTCTTGGAAAAAAGGTTTGCATTCCAAGAACAACAAAAATGGGTCACAAAGATGTTAGTATATGACCTTGAGATCATATATGAGAAAGGAAAGGAGAATGTTATGGTTGATGCTCTATCAAGGAGGGATAAACCCACATAGTCATTGTTGTATGTCATTTACATATTACAAGTAGAAGCGATAAATGAGGCAAGACAAGAGTGGGTGAAGATAACATATATTCATAAAATCATTGAGCCACTCCAATAGGAATATTCAAGTGTGTCAAACAAATTTACATGGAAAGGAAATGGTTTTTGGTGCAAGGATAGGGTACCTATGTATGAATTCAACCCTTAAGTTTAAGGTGTTGATAGAACTACATGATTCTCTAGTAGGTGGGCACTCTGAGTTCTTGAAAACTTATCATAGAATTAAGAAAGATTTATTTTGGGAGGGTTAAAATATGGTGTTCAAAAAAAATTAGTAGAATCCATGTTATGTCAACAAAATAAAATGGAGAAAATGAAGAATCTATGTCTTCTAAATCCCTCATCCATCCCAAGTCAAAGGTGGGAGGTTTCTATGGTTTTCATCACTATTTTTCCCAAATTAAAAGGAGAAAATGTCATCATGGTTTTTGTGGATCATCTAACCAAATATGCACTTTTTTTATCTCTAACTCACCCAATGGTAGCAAGTATTGTATGAACAATAGTTTATAGATGCTAGTTATAAACTACACATGACTCCAAAAGTTATAGTAAGTGATTGTGATCCTATATTTATAAGTAATTTTTGGACTAATGTATTATCATGTTTGGGCACTTACCTTGCTTCTAGCTTGTCATATCATCCCTAATCTAATGGAAAAAATGAAGTGATCAACAAAATCTTGGAAGGGTACCTCTAAAGGTTTGCTTCTAATAAACAAGAGAGATTATTGCAATGGTTACCACTAGCAAAATGTCGGTATACCACTTACTTCCATACTTCTTCCAAGATGTCTCCATTTTTGGAACTATATGGGTACCATCTCATTAATCACCTCTTGAATGCATGCACACCCAAAGGTTTGAATAGTTGAAGAATAAATTCAACATATGTACTTGAGGTACTTGCTAGTATTTGAGAGAACCTAACAATGGCACAAAATAGAATAAAGCAACAAGTTGATTAGCACAACATTGAAAGAACTTTTGAAGTTGGAGATTGGATATTTGTGCAATTACATACATATAAACAAATGTCTCTAAAACAACTGCAAAAAGATAACAATCATGCTCCCAAGTACTATGGTCCTCATTAGGTGTTATAAAAGATTAGCAGTGTTGCATATAAATTTGAGTTACCTATGTCAATAAAAATACATCCATCTTTCCACGTTTCATGCTTAAAGAAGGTTATTGGGAAAAGAGTTGTAGTACATATTAAGTTACCAAATATTGATGAGGAGAGAATAATAGCCTTGGATCCTAAGGGAATTCTTCAAAAAATTATCAAGAGGATTTATTCAAGGGCAATCACAAAGTATTTGATAAAATGGAAGAACTTCCCAATTGAAGATGTTATGTGGAAAAATGAGAATTTCCTGTAAAAACATTTACAATTGATAAGTGCTAATGAAAACACTTATTTGAAGAGGGGACATGCTACACCCTTAATCTTATGTTTTGTATAGGGTTATGATTTGTAACACCGCGCCATGCACACCCCAAAGGACAACACTACATCTAACAATTACAGCACAATTTTTTTTAAAGTAAAACTAACATGAAACGTAAATCATCATACAACTCTAATACTAAAACTATGCATACACATCATCTAACTAGTCCTCTGGAGTGACATGACTGCATTACATGGCAAACATTTCTAACTTAACACGAAACCCATAACGATGATTAACTATACACATGCAATCACTTAAAAACCTTTATATATAAGAAATAAACAATGTACATACATCCATAACCATACATAAATATACATTTATGATCACATGAAAATATCAAAGGATACATCCATTACATTTGTTATATGAAGATATATCAATCCAAAGGTTACATAAATATAAATATTTCCACAGATACAACACCACATAAGTGCATTCAATGCGAACCAAAGATTACAACACCATACCCATACATGGGATAGAAAATACATGTTACATCAAAATTCCCTTATAACAATAGGAAGGATTCCATAATTACATAATAAAATACATCAAAAAAGAATATAGTACATAGCACCAAAACTATCACCAACACTGGAAAGCTCAGGAACCACTGCAACTGGTACAACTTTGTGCATCACGATCATCGACGGGGAACCCAATGGAGTGTAAAGCACATTCCACTCGACCATGTGGACCCTAAGGTCCACCCCCCATGCTAGGAGATGACAAGAGGAGCCACAACATAAAAAATTCAAGTGAGCAAGGCTGACAAGACTCCACAACCAAAAGGCATTAGGAAAAAACATAAGAGCAACCACTTCTAGAGGTATATGAACAACAAGGGGGGAACAACACCAGCATACAAGGTTGCTAAAAGGAAGTGTGTCATCACATGGCTCGATATGAGTTACCCAATGCGAATTTTTCTAGGTCTTAGCCCCCATCCTGGGTTACCCTGGTAACCTCAACCGATCTTCAGCCCCCATTCTTACACATGCGGAATCAACTTACCTTTCTTGAAGACAAGGTAGTTGATTTTCCATTACAAGCCTTCTCGTCTCATCTCAAGCCTAAATGAGTGCTTGATCCATGAGAGAGGCATCCAATATATTTTCTTAGAGTGATTGCCACCTCCCCCTAACTATTTATTAGGTTATCACTTAATTAACTCAACTTCCACACGAGTTATCCTAGATATCATTTAGGGTTTTGGCCCTCACAGAAAGCCACACTCCCTACTAGCAATAAAAGCCTCATAGACACAATACTAGGTAAGCCAACTTGCACAACTAGAAATATTATGAAGATAAGTACAAAAAGTGATTCATGCACCATCTCACACTAAATCACTACAACATGACAACTCTTCAGTGCAAGGCTAAAACCCCATAGTCACAATCAAGCATAAGAACAACAATTCACTAAAACCAACCATGAAGAATCCATTATAAAACAACTTTTTTTCCCACCTCTGGAAGCCTAAAACCAACTACCCATGAAACCTTAGTCGAGGGTAACTTAGACATAACGGGTTCCAACACAAAATTTCAACATAAATAAACTCCTCAGAACAACATCAACTCAAGAAGGAGACACATTGACATGGAACCATTTAAATCATCTTTTACTTTTCTCTAATACTTACAATGTGATAAACTAAAAAAACCATTTTAATAATCAATTACATTCTATTTATATACCCAATATAAAATCATTTAATTGAAACTTAGAGTAGGCGCTTTAAGGGACTACTAAAATATATATATACCTCCAAAAACATTCGATCTGACACTAAGGCCGACTACTACAACGGAAAGCTTCACATCGAATGCTAACCAGGCTATACCCATCCATTCCAGTCGAATGAAGATAGGCATTCATTGATGTGTCAAAGAGCTAAGAAAGCCGATTTCCCACACCATGGAAGGGTCGGCGAAATCAAAACACTATAGCTGTGTAACCAGCGACATAGAAAAATGGGTATGAATACAACTCAAGCTTAAGGAATCTCTTTTATTACCAATGATATGCTAGAACTCACAAAAGTGATCTAAATTGCACAGCATAGAATTCACTCCAAGCTTCAAGGGTGTAAATCAACCTCAAATCAAGGTAGATACGGGCATTGAATGACAAGAAGACTCCAAACAATTTCCCTAAATGGATTTATTCAGCAAGAACGAAAGGCGAACTCAAGGAAATAAAATGAAATCTTAAGAGAAAGATCGAATCGAATGCAAGGAAGTTGTTTACAGATTGGCCAAATATATAAGCAAAACCAACGATGGAAGTAAGACAACAAATTCCAAATTACATATACAACAAACTTACAGCACTAAACTTTTGAAAACCAAAGTTATGCAAAAGAAATTCAATGACCGACCTGTTCTACACCTGAAATTGAAGATGTGATGTAATGAATTTCTTTCGCAGCCCCCAAATCCTTCCTCCAGAACTCGATCACTTTTCAGGAGTAAATACATTCGAAAACAATTTTCAAAACCACATACTGTATTTTTTTTTTAGAATTATTTTTGCAGAGCAAACTTGGATCCTAAGGGTATTCTTCAAACATGCAGCAAGAGAATTTATTCAAGGGCAATCACAAAGTATTTGATAAAATGGAAGAACTGTTCAATTGAAGATGTTATGTGGAAAAATGAGAATTTCATGCAAAAACATTTACAATTGATAAGTGCTAAAGAAAACATTTATTTGAAGAGGGGACATGCTACACCCTTAATCTTATGTTTTGCATAGGGTTGTGAATAGTCAGTTTGTGGCTACCTTAACTCTTAATAGAATTATAGAATCATTATAAGAGTAATATATAGGTAGTTATCTCATCCTAGGTACTATATTTAGGTATCTAAGTCAACTTGGATGGCATCCATGGCATAATTAGGTATATATAGCAGTTAGAGGTAATTTTATTATTATCATATTATGTATTGTGTTCTCATTGGATATATTTAAAGGTTTTCCCTCTCGAAGTGACTTGCCATTCTCAATTATTATGAAGTATTTGTGGCATATATCCTATTATACTCCTTTCTTGTGCAAGTTATTTTATTAGACAGCAACACCAATTTAAGGTGTAACATATTTTATACTTGATTAAACCTTCCAATCATTTATAATTTCTCTATGATGTCATATTTGAAAGGAAATAGTGTTATATTTAGGATCAGAAATGAAAGCAATCAGAAAATGCAACACATAAGACAATGAACACAACAAGATACCCTAGGAAAACCCTCCTACTCGAGGGAGAAAAACCCAGCAAATATATCTCTTATATATTGAAGGAATAAGAGCAAAAATCTGATTACAACTCAGGCCCAACACAATGCCGAATTTGATATAATGAATAATAGCACCTCTCCTAGATGCAAAGATACAAATGAATATGTTTCTCCTCGAAATTAGTCTCCTACTACAAAATGATGATCTGCTGCTACAAGATGATGATCTGCTGCTCAAGTATGAACTTCTTCTAGAAATGAAAATTGTGATGAATGAACTTGATGATCAAATGAATTATCATCACCTTGTATTTATACAAAACAAGGTGACTCTTCATTTGGGTTGGCCTCTTTTAAGAAACAAGGTGACTCTTCATAAAATTATTATATATAGCAAGTTTGACTTGCCTTGGTATTATTTATCCATCATTTTTAAATTTGAGAGAAAGATATCTCCCATTGCTATAACATCAATAAATAGGGTATGCAAAAATGCTTCCTACACTAATATTTTAAGAAAAGTGTTGTACAAATTTTAATAATTTAACAATTATAAAATAATAATACGTTTAAATAGAAAATAAAAAATGCATACCATAAGGTAGGTGTATGTGTGGAAAAACCTTTCTAGACAAAAACCCAAACTCTAAAGCAACACAATGTATTATTTAGTAAATCAATTATTACAATACACTTGCAAAGTGATCCTTCACAAGAGTACCACCAACTAGAGAACTACAGGAATTATTACAACTTAACAATATCTACAAAATTTCTACACACAACGTCCATCTCAAGCACCTAATTCATATGATATACGAAGCCTAAAACCATGAAATACTAATTAGAATCCAATGAGATAAAACCACCCAAAAATGTCATCCACCAATCAATTATGCATTATGATGTGTCATAATACACATCATAAGAACTAGTAAATTGGTGTAACTCCCCTTTATAGCTCTTTTATGTGTCCAACAACTTTTTCACATTCCCTAAAGAAACTTTCTAAGGCCATAACTTTTGATTCAGTGGGTCAATTGGGCTCATTTTTTTAAAATTGAAGTACTCAAAAAGATCTACTTAATGAGAACCTCTATAGGAAATGCCAAGCAATTGGAAAGTTTTATTTTGGTCAAAAACTAAGCCTATAGCCCAAAAATTGAGCTTTTCCATTTTTTAATTTAAAAATTGCACTTTTTGTAATCTTAACATTAGGATCAAGGTTGAGACACTTTTCCAACATTCTCCCACTTGTTAAATACCTTGAAATATCAAAGGAAATATCGACACATTTAATTAATTTCTAAGGGTTGAGAATCCCAAACTCGTAGCACCACCTAAATTTCTTTGTGCTCATTGTCTTTGTTAATGCATCTGCAACATTCTTCAAAGTGTCAAGTTTTTCTAGCTTTTCCATCCCATCCCCTACCACATCTCTAACAAAATGGTATTGGACATCAATATGCTTCATCCTCACATGAAATTTTTGGTTATTTGCCAAACATATGGTACTCTGACTATCACAATAAATCACAATGGCTCTTTACTCTATCCCAACATCTAAACATAATTTATTAAGCCAAATGGCTTCCTTACAAGCATAAGTTACCACTATGTACTCTTCTTCTATAGTGGACAAAGCAACCATAGCCTATCGCTTAGTCATCCAACTAATTGCACCACCAAACATAATGATAGCATATTCACTGGTAGATCTTCTATTGTTGATATCTTCAACCCAATCTAAATCCACAAATCCATGAAGACCTTCTTCACTACACCACAATGTACTTGTCTAAGATTAGCCATAAATTGGTTAAGGACTCCCTACTTTGAAATTTTTTGATCTTGTACACACTATAGTATACATCAGACTCTTGAGTGCACTATCATAGGTTACTCTACTCATATCCTCCATCTCACTAGGAGAAATTTGACAATACTCAATAGATAACTTTGTCCTCGTCATAACAAGAACACACAATGGCCTACAATTTGTCATGTTAAACCTCTCCAACACTAAGCTTACATACTTAATCTAGCCCAACAAAAATTGTATGTTCACTATATCTGTTTTAATCTCCATCCCCAAGATGTATCTGACTACCCCTAGGTCCATCTCAAACTATGCTAAAATTTGAGACTTCAAATCAAAAATCAAACATTTTCCATTACTGAAAAAATATATCAACATATAATACAATAATAAGAATACAATCACCATCCATCATAGATTCAATTATTCGATTTAGATCTCATAAATCCCAAACTTAACTCGAAAGAATAAAAATTTAGGCACCACATACCAAGAGATTTCTTATACAAATACTTTCTCAACATACAGTCTAATTATTCTTTACCTTTCTCAATGTAGTGTGTTGATTATGTCGTATAAATCTCTTCATTGAAACCACCATGAAGGAATGTTGTCTTCACATCCATCTGCTTAACCTCAATATCATACACTACAACAAGAGACAATAGGAATTGAATATATGTCAACCTTGCTACTGGGGAGAATCTCACCATAATTTATTCCCTCAACCTAGGAATAATTCTTCATAACCAATCTCACCTTGTACTTCTCAACACTACCATCAATTCTTATTTTTATTTTGAACACTCATTTGTATACAATAGGATTTCCTCCATAAAGCAAAGGTACTAGGTCCCGATTATGGGACATAATAACCCGGCCAAAATAACCCTGGACAGAATAACCCAATCACAATAACCCAAGGACAAAATAACCCAGGTTCATAATAATCCATGGACAAAATAACTCGTGGTCAAAATAGATCAAGCTAGTAAACCAATTGAATATACAATTACCAATAAAGAGGAAAAGTTTATTTTTCATGACAATCATGATGAAAATCGTTTTTTTAATATTCTAGTTTACTAGCTTGATCTAAAATGACCACAGGTTATTTTGTCCATGGGTTATTTTGACCACAGGTTATTTTGTCCTTGGATTATTTTGCCCCTGGGTTATTTTGCCCTTGGGTTATTTTGGTCGGGTTATTTTGTCCAGGGTTATTTTGGTCGGGTTATTTTGTCCAGGGTTATTTTGGTCGGGTTATTATGTCCTGATACCCTAGGTCCCATGTGTTATTTTTCTTCAAAGTAGCCATCTCTTGAACCACGGCCACCTTCTAGGACTCTAGATCATCCATACTCATAGCATCCTTTGTAGTCATAGGCTCATCAATGTTAGTAATCAAAGAAAAAATGCATCTCCAATCAAGGGGAGTATACATTTTTGGTTGCTATTTTTGTTGAGTTGACCTCCTCAATGACTGAGGTGGAGGTTCTATCTCTTATTCATAACTATCTGAGCTCTCTTTCTCTTATGGTCCTTAGTGGGATTCTAGTTCAACCTTCTTGGTCTTTAGAGTTAGTTGAACCACGTGTTTCTTTTCATCCTTCTCTGTCTACAATACTATGGAAGAAGATTTAATTTCTCTAAAGATAACACTTATGTACTATTCAAACTCTCTCAACTATAGGGTCCCAAATCTTGTTTCCTTTCACACCAAAACCATAACGAATTAATATATGTTTTACATCCTTGTTCTCCAACTTTGACTACCTATGCCTAGGCACATGTGCATATGCCTCACAACCAAAGATTTGAAGATGTCTTAATGAGGGATTTTCACTTTACCACACCTCCATAAGTGTCTTATTAATAAGAGCTAACGTGGAAAACCTATTAAGCAAGTAGCAAGTTGTGGAAACTACTTCTACCCAAAAAAATGTTCCAAACCATCCCCACTTGGTATACTCCTAACCCTCTTCATCAACATCATATTCGTTATTTCTGCAACTCCATTCTATTGAGGAGTGTACAAAGTAGTATTAAATCTTTCTATTCCATGGCCCTTACAAAATCTATCAACTTTTTTCGAACAAAACTCATTGCCCTTATCATTCCTCAAAATCTTAATCTTTTTACCAATTTGATTCTACAAGAGACCTAAACTTGTTAAAATGACCAAATACTTTAGATTTACTTCTAAGGAAATAAACCCATGTCCTACTACAATAATCAATAAAAGAAACATAATATACAAATTTAGAAATCAAAGGAACATTACTAGGACCAAATACATCAAAATGGATTAAATCCAATACCCTAGAAGATCTATGAGAACTTAAGTAAAAATAAATACATTTTTCCCATATACACAATGTTCACATAAATCAAATTAGATATTATAATCAATTAACCCCCATTAGCCTCATGTTGATGCCATGAAATATATTGTTTTTGTATCAAGTAGACAAGTGTCACCATGTGTTAAACATCTATGTTGTGTTAAATCACTCACTGTTAACCACTAAAATCATCTTTAGCACAAATGGCAAGTGTAAATATTATATAGTATGTGAATTGGACTATTATAAGAATATAGGGATTGCGCCATAGGGTAAATGAAAAATGAGAAGGATAAGAATATCATATTGATATTATGGTGTACATCTTCATATGATGATCTAAAGGATATAAATTATTTCCCATTTTTCTTAAGTATTTTGAACATTGCTCATGCTTAAAGCAAGTTAGCAATTATTGATTGTCTTTTGAAGTTCAAAGGATTTTTTATGTGGCCTTGTTGGTGCCTTGTTTGTTCCATTTAGGAGGATGACACATATGATCATGATACTTGATATCATTGAACCATATTCTAGTGGGATCTCACTTCGAGCCATATCAAGGATTTTGCACAATTGATGCATGGTGATGATATTTCAACTACTACTATCTAGGGATGTACATTCTTTATCAATGTTCTATTCTTAGATTGAATCAAGATTGCCTAGCAACTTTGTACCTAGGTATGCTTGGATCTTTAAGCCAAAAGGGAAATATCTTGGATAACAATAGTATTGTCAAACCTAATTAGCCCTTATTCGCATGTGCAATAGAATCTTAATGTGTATGAACCTTAGTGTATATGGAAGACAAAATAAGTATTATTTTGCTAAGGTAATTAACTTCCCTTTGGTTGGAAAATTCTATTACCCATATTTATTAATTTGAGGGATTTCAAAGTATGAATTCCATGCATATATTCTTGGAGAGATTTTTGTAAGGAGAATTACATGTGACTTCAATACCATTTGGAAGTGGGTATGTAGGCAATCCTTGGGTGAACAACGCTCCTAGACCCAAGTCCATAGGGGAGGGTTTATGGAATAGCTCTAGGGTTTGGGGTTGTTCCTAAACTTGATTATCTCTCCCTCTTTAGTATGCTTCAACTTGGCACTAAATTTGCATTAGATTGTTTTGAACTCGCCTTCTAATTAATATGTCCCCACTATATGAATCTAAGCCGAAAAAAAAAAAACAATCCATCATCATCAATCTTACCTTTTTTGAGATTTGTGATGTTTGGCTTTCCAAAATCTAGTTCAATCTTGGATGAACTTTTAGAGTCATTGTTTGATGTGAATGTGTGAGAATGCCTCTAGACTTGTCTAAACTAAAATTATTAGTTGTGTGTGGACACTATGGCATTGTGTCTTGGCTTAGTAATAAGTAAAGGTGGTATAAGTTAGCCTCAAGGCCCTAGTAAGGCCTATTCTTCGAAAAAAGGGGCATGATAAACTTGGCCATGATATGGCCATTAATGAATTAAGGAGTCTTGTTAACTTCGTATCTAATGATGATGAACTAAGCCATTATAATATGAGGGTTTGAACAACTATTAATTTTTATGGAGGATCTATTTGATCTAAATATGTGGGATTTAGGATGGAGTTCCTAATGACCACCCTTGTTAACTATAGACAATTAACAACAAGCATTACCAAATATGGTATGGATTTTTATCCTTGTATTTGTTTGGTGGGTATTTGTATGCTAAGCTTTATGATTGCTAATATACAAAAATGTTATGTCCTCAAAATTAGAATATTGTATAATATCACTATGATGGGTTTGATTTTGTGTTTGTAAGTAAAAGTTGAATGAAGTGAATAGCCTTTGAGATTACTTCATGGTATGTACTTGTTTATGTATTTGTGATTAGATAGAATCTAGCCCATGTGTGTTGAGTATGTCACTAATGTATTGGTAATTTGACCCCAAGACCTAAAGGTCAATGTGTAAGGGTTAATGGATCCCTCTACATGGCATTGAAATTGGATTAACTAGTCTAAGGTATAGACCCTTAAGACAAATGGTTTAGATCATTGTTCTTGTACCTTCTAAGTGTTAGTATGTTGAATTGAAATCAATACAAGGGTTGGCTTCTTGGAATCACAACTAGGATTTAGAAACGGACTCTATGAGGGAATAGGTAGAGGATAATTGTTCTCTTAGAAAAACTTGCCCCACTCATCTTGAGGTGATCACCAAAATTATAAACCTATGGCTCAATGACAAATAAGCTTATCATTGCTTTAGCATGACAAAAGTCGAGTGTGCTTTGTCAAAAGAAGTATTCAATTGTATCATATAATTAGTCAACTTTTCACTAGTAGCATGCAACTAATAGATGCTAAGAGCTACCTAATTTTATAGGGTTTAAATAAGCTTTCGCCAATGGAATTCAAGAGATGGAGCTAGGACCTATATCTCTCAAGAGTTTAGTATTAGCATTGGTGTATTAAAAGGAATGTGTATGCCTTTTGTGTTGTGTTTTCCTAAGGTGTGGTTCTCAAAGTTTCAATTGTTAAATTAGTCCAAGTAATTGATACTATAGGCACTAGTCTTAGGTGAGGTAAAGCCATAAGACATCTTGATTGTGTTCATTCGATATAAGATGAATCAAATGTATAGTGGGCTATGGAAATATTATTATTGATTGCTTGTGTTGTGTTGTGTTACATGTATGCTCTTGTCAATGATGGTACATGTAGTATGGGATGCTTATCTCATCATCACAGTTGGATGGTACCCACAATGTAGTATGGGATGCACCAACATTCTTCTTTCTAGCAAAGATGTACTTAAAGGCTAATGTGTTATTGAACCAAGTAAAGGGATAGATCCTTGAGGTAAGGTTGGGACCCCTTCCCTTTTTGCTAACTAGTAACCATGTGTACATGTGATGGTGTTCAAGTTAGCCACATTATGTTTAGGTGACGTATGCATGGGATAGTCCCACTAGGTACTATTATATACATGAGTTAATTAATGTGTATGTATGGGATGTACGTATAAGTTAACCTTCATATGGATTGTGGGTTCTTGCATTGAATGTTAGCATGGATCTAACATTTGTCTGGAATGCATTGGCTATCATACTATTATATGTGGATTGAATTAGAAGCATAAGCTCCATTAATGATTGAGGTTGAAGATCTCACACTAATTTTGTGTATCTTCCTATTTTGGCATGTGAACTACAATGCCTCTGAATGTCAAAGCAAGATATGTAAGTAGGGCCATCTCAAATGAACCCTAAAGGACTAGGCTTGGATCAACTAATATTTCCAAGATTTGGTCTTAGATTTCATGTTGGCTTGAGTTATGAAGGAGTGGACACCTTATTTGGTTATTTTTTCTTTTGTTCTAGTGGAAACATTTAAATTTGGTTTTACCAGACATAAAAATAAAAGATCATGGCCAGCACCTTAAGAGTTGAGCTTCACAAGTTCAAGAAAAATTTTGAGTGGTGTAAGTTGAAGATGGAAGATATCTTGGTGCAAACAGATGAATGGATAACTATCACTAGTTTTATTCCTTCATGTATGGAGGCTAAAAACTAGATGAGGCTTGCTATAAAAGCAAGAAGCATAAGTAGGTCAGCCTTTCTGAATTATCTTCAATGAATATCTCTAGAGAATACATTGCATAGAATTTGTGGGACAAAACGATAGCATTCTATCAAACTAATAGTTTTTTTAATAATCCATTTCCTAAATATAAATTATTGCTACTAAAAATGAATAATGGACACTTTGTAGATAAACACTTAAATGGATTTAATATACTAGTGAGTCAATTAACATCCATAGATATAAAAGTAGAATAAGAGGATAATTATTTCACAGTTATGATTTACTCACAATAGGAGAAATGAAACCTCTTAGACATATATCATTTATCAATAGTTTTCTCATAGGAAACAAATACCTTGTGATGCACAAGTCTCAAAAGAACCTACTCCAAGTTTGGGTGCCAAGATTATTTGAATGGAAATCTTCTTGATTTATCTCGACTGAAAATAGATACCCAAATTATTGCTCCTCACCAAAAATTGGAAGGACAAAAATATTGTTGAGTCAACCAAAGAGGATCTTAACTACAACAAATATATAATCAAAATCAAGGGCCGCTACTGCAAAGAGGATAAACCATTATGAGTCTTCATGGTATTGCTTACCAAAAGTATAAAGAAGGTAGATGAATATTGCCTTGAACAAAAGTCATCAAAGGGATTTGACCAAGTGTTGGAAGTTTCTATGTTCTATATAAACAGTAAAAGTGCGGTACCTAGTTGAAATTCAAGCAGCTCAAGTGGAACCTGGATCCTTCAAATGGTGCCAAAATAAATTCAATTTTGATAAAAGAAAGGTTGTCAAACAAAAGGAGCTTTATAAGGTATAAGTTCAGATTACAGATGGATGTCATTGCAACATAGAAGGTATTGCAAAGCCAACCAAATACAACAAATGCAATTCATCTCCTTGCATTAACTTTTAATGCCAAAAGCAAGATAACTTATAAATTTTGTAAAATGCATAATCAGTTCCAACCATGGCAAGCACGAAGGGAAAAAATGGCTAAAAACTGAAAAAAATCTGATTCATCTCTCTCCATCAAAATTAATGCTAAAAACAAATGAACTAAAAATTTGTGAAATGCAGTCATTTCCAAACATGGCAAATATAAGGGAAATTTTGAACAAAAAATGAAATAAAAGGGGAGTGTATCACATCGAAGGAGAGGAAATAATAACGATATGCTTAAATCTAAGTTTAATCTACCATACTTAGTTATTTACAATTGTTTTCCTATAACACAACATGGCCACTTCACAGGTCCCAAAATCTTTAAATAAACTAGAAATTGGCATACAAAATTTGGCAGCCTAAAAATATTCAAAAACGAAATGAAATTCAACTCCTCAAAAGGCATACAAATGTTAAACATAAACTTCATAAACCAATAAAAAACAGATGATGGTCAAATATATATTTATATATGAATATCAGATAAATTTAAGACCAGACTCTCTTACACCTTCAATGAGGGCCTTCAACTTGCCATGGTATTTTTGTTCTCTTTTCATGAAAATAGAAATGGCAGGAATATCTTTAGATAGAAGGCGCTCACCCAAAATTTTCCCAATCTTGCTAGCAGCAGAAACATCACGAGTGGATGCCATTGTAGTCCTGAGTCCCTTCTCTTGTGAAGAGGCAGAGCAGGCAACTGTAGCTGTAGGCTCATGAAAAACTTGGGCTGTGACAAATTTGTTGGAAAAACTCATCTTTAGAACATATGGCTTCAAATATTTTATGATTCTAGTTGGAGGAGGAGGTGGAGGAATCACCATCTTCTCTGCTCAAGATTCCCTTATACAAATTTTTCTTCCTTCACTGCAGGAAAAATCTTTCTGTTAGCCTATAACTTAAAGCAATAGAACAGGAAACTCTATCTATTTGTGGTGCTGAAACATTGAAATTTATAAAATTAAAGAATGAAATATGGCTAAAATCTTTTACTAATGTCAAAAAAGAAGTTTAAATTAATGAAACTCAGTTATGTTTGCTATTAAATATTGTTGTCATATAATATCTACTTTGCAAACAAATAAGAACAATGGAATATAACAATTGGTTCTCAGGAGGAATTTTTTTCTCAACCAGAAGTGCTTAAGGCATGAAGCAAAAGATTTTATGTACTACATCTTAATCTTAATCCCTACACAAATATCCACCAAAGACGATGCACTTGCTTCTTTTTCCTATTCTGCAATTAAGCTTGACCGAGTTTCTCTGAGTCCAAAATTGAACTGCAGTGTCTAACCCTAATTTCACAACAATCTAGATTGCAAACATAAATGTCATAATGATCTTCCTTTAAAATACAGTACCTACTTGAACTAAGGTAATATTTTCATTACTGGACAGGGAGATAGAAACCCTAAACAAATGTTGGAACAGATTTAAAATGTGTTCCATTATACTAAACAGACAAAAATCCCTACACAAAATTTCAAAAGAAGCAAGATTAATTCTATGTAGACTATTCATAGGTCGACAATGAAGAGGATCTTATTGATTATTATGATAGTTCAAGAGACAAGGTAGTACAAGGAAAGTTGGATTTGCTCCTACAAAAAGTTCAGCAGGAAATACAAGAAGACATTCAGTCTAGGATTGAAATTGATCCTTCTTTGGAGAAAACTATGAAATAATTTTCTTTAGTGATTTGAAATGGAACATTAATGCTAAGTTACCAGGTTCATCCCTGTTACCTTGCCAATTTGGGTATAATCCATTTCAGTTCCAGATCCTGATACGGTGCAAGTGGGGCTGCAGCCAGGGTTTGGAATTTGACCTATAGGTTCATCCCAAACGAAACAGGGAGAACCCATAATGAATTTGACATGTTTTTTTCAGAATCTGCTACAAACCCACAGCAGTTTGGCCAGATTGGAGGTCTTTGAAGAAGCTAGTTCAGATCATTGAACTAGTTCCTTGGTTTTAGACAAGGATAAGTTCCCTAGAAAAGTGCCTTTCAAGTTTGAAAACAAATAAGATGAAATAACCTGACTTGTAAAGGATTGTTACTGATTCTTGGCTTAAACACATTGTTGATCATGGCACCAAGATGTATTAGGAAATTAAAATTTCTAGAATTCAAGTTGAAAGACTGGAATACCCAGGTCTTTAGGAATCTATTTTAGAGAAAGTCTTTCCTTCAAAGTAGAATGGCATATAGAATCAAAGAGACATTCTTTCAGAGTTCTCTAAAATTCTAAGAGAAGAGAAAAGGATCCTGACAACTCAATTGGATAACATCTATAGGTGTGAGGAAATCTTCTGGAAATAGAAATCATGAATAAAATGGCTCAAAGAGGTGATAGTAACACCAATTTTTTTAAAGGAACCTACAGAATGAGAAGGCAAACAAACCATATTACTAAGATCAAAGATACTCGCGGACAACTTTCTGAATATATTGATATCATCAAAGACTTCCTTGATCTGCTTTTGGGAACACATGCTCATAGAAGTGGAGGAAAATTGAGAGGATAAGCAAGATTCATTTTTGGATCACCTCCTGTTCATGGTATACAATTCTAAAAACACAATTCTCATGAAAGATGACACTAAGTTAGAAGTTAAGGCTGTTCTCTTTGCCATGGAAGTTGATAGAGCCCTTAGACCTAATGGTTTGTTTGCTTTCTTCTTCCAAGAATTTTGGGATTTGTAAAGGTACATGAGCTTCTACACTCTATATTCCAGCTGAAATACTATTTGTCATTCCCAAAAAGCTTGCAACTCGACTGGAGGACCTTCTTCCTGCTTTAACTTTTTTAAGAACGAGGAGGCTTTCTGAAAGGGAGGTAGATAACAAATGGCATTGTAAAGGTGCATGAGCTTCTAAACTCTCTATATTCCAGCAAAAGGAAAGGAATGTCTATCAAGCTAGATATTGTTAAGGCTTATGACAAAGTCAGCTAGAGTTTTCTGAATAGGATGCTTGAGAAATTTAGTTTTGAGGTGGAATGGAGGAATTGGGTAAGCAGTTCTTATTTGTCTACCCAATTTTCTTTCTTAGTGAATGGGTCAGCAGAGTTTTTCTTTCCCTCTTCCAGAGGTTTTTGCCAAGGAGGCCCTTATCTCCTACAATTTTATCCTCATGGCTAAATCCCTGGGGCATGATATTGGATCTCTTAATGATAGGGGCACTCTAAAGGGTTTGAATTCCTCTAGCTTTAGCAAGGCCCTCATCCATCAATAATTTGTGGGCAACATTATTCCGTTTGCCTCTCCATCTATTCAAGGGTCAGGACTATCAAAGATCTTCTGTGCAGTTACGGACAAGCTTTTGGGCAAAAACTCAATCATGAAAAGTCCTAAATCTTCTCTGTGAATCTCAAGGGGAACAAAAACATTTCTTAAAAAAATATTTATCTTTTGGAAAAGGGAGGTTCCAAGACTCCTATTTGAGAGTCCATCTTTCCTTGGGTAGTAATAAATCCCATCTTTGGATTCCACTTATGGATAAAGTCTCAAGAAAGTTGGAAGACTAGAAAGAAAAGTGGTTGTCATCAGCCAGTAGAGTGGTGTAACTCGAGGTTGTGCTCCAAGCAACTCCTATATACTTCTTCTCTTTGATGACAACCCTCAAGAACTTCGTCTCCAAAATGAGTAAAATTGTTAGATTGTTTCTTTGGAATGTACAAGGGATCAATTCAAGTATCCTCTAATCTCCTAGAATAAGGTTTGTTCCAGTTTGCACAAAGGGGGTTTAAGCCTCAAAAGTATTGACCTCTTCAACCAAGCTTTGGTGACTAAACTAGCAAGGAAGTTCCTCTCAACCAGTGATGCCAATTGGTGCACTATCCTAAATGACAAGTCAGATGGTAATTCTCTCTCCCATCATTTCTTTCATGAGCCTCCCTAAAGGCTTAGCCACATGAGAAGGAACGAGAAATGTAAGTTCTGAAACATTCAAAATGATCAAAAAACTAATTTGTGGAAAGATAGATGGATAACAAACCACCCCCATATTGATACTTCAGACTTTCAGATTTAGGCTACTATTCTAAGGGGCGAGTAGGTATCAAAGGTTAAGGATTACTGGACTGAACAGAAAGACTCCTTTGGGTGCACCAGATACTGGAAAGATATTCCAAATCTTCCTAGCGTCACCAAAGAGTCCTTGAGTCAGGTGTCTACTGCATTGCAAAATATTAGACCTGTATGGAGTAATTTTGAGGAGAGATTCAGATGACTTTGCAAATTTAATGGGGTTTATGCAATCGAAGAGGGAAATGGGAAATTAACCAATTCTTAGGAGACTCCTTCTAAGTCCTTCTAAGAAGAGAGCCTTCACTTTCTTGTCAATGAACTCAGAGGGTTAGAATGACATATACAGCATTGGATAACATGTAATCTCCCCTCTTCTCATGTTTTTGTCTAGGTCTTTTGGTTCTGGGTTGTCTATATGCTCTTTAGTCTCCATGTAATGATTGCACTTATGCATCTTTGACCTAATAAACATTTTTAATTTTATTAAAAAGATATATCTTGGCCAAATCTTTAACCTATTATAAATATATAGGTATATTCTTCAATTTATAGGTACCCATGATACAAATGTGGCAGATACTTAATGATGCTAAAAAGTAAATACCTTTTTTTTGGTAAGATGAAGACAGTAACTATTGCTAAGTTTTACAAAGAAATGCTGCAGGTAATAACAACATTACAAAACACCATCATTTTTTTGCATGTACTCATCATCTATCATGGGATGAAAAAGTAATGGCATCGTTAACAAAGAAACAGCGTTCCAGCCACATTCTTCTCTGCTTCCTAGCAGTACAGGTGCCATTTGTAGTCCCCAAGCACTAACAGAAAAACAATGTTTGTAGCAGCAAGGTGCAGGGTGTTTGTAGTAGTGCGGTGCAGGGGTATTTTATTCATTCTTTCCATGAAGAGATGACTTGATTTGAGCTTCTTCTTGGGTCCACTGCAAAACAAACCCAAACGAATCCAGATTTGTTTTGCAGGCACCTGGACAGACCCACAAAGGAGCCAAACCAGGTAGATACCAAACACTGATCTGGGCTACAAGGGAGCCAAATCAGTAACATAGGATATTAGAAAAAAAGTAACATAATATGTTAAAAAATCCAGTTATAAAAAAACAATTGAGATTTTTAAATACAATTATTTTTCTTTTATCTGAATCACTTTTAAATTTTGTTTTAGGGAAGGTTTTTAATGCTTAGACAACTGACAAACATGGTCTTACTGTACTTTGGTAATGCAGTATCATTGACATTAAAATCCATGTGGTTCTCCATTACTGATGAGGCATAGAACCGCAGTAAAGGTTGCTTAAGATCTATACAAAGCCACTTTAACCACACACAAACTGCAACTGTATATGACCGAACTGAAAAATCTCACATATAATACAGAGGGAAACATTATCACCGGATTCATGGACCTTTTTTTTACCACATTGTAAATATTTTTTATTTCAACTTTCAGCCATGATGAAATCATATTCACAATCATTATTGGTAGTATTATGGCAATGACAGGAATAACAGTTTAAGCCAGGTGGTGGTGTATGGATATAGCTTTAACAAAGGCAGACAACATTTCTTTGTTTCGTTCTTTAATAAAGTGGTTGAATTATGGGTATGGTATCCCCAAATTGATCACAAATCCATTTCAGCACTTTTGACTTTAAAAAAAATCACAGCTTTGTATGTGGGATAATTTTCATTCAAATCTTATGAGTGAATCAGAATCAGATATAGAATTAGGTGATACAGTTGTGAAAAAGAGTACTAAAGTTTATCTATATCTAGCCAAGCCCTTTTTAATAGATAATCAAAAAAATTCCATGATTCTAGTGAAGCTTCTCTTTTGGCAGATTGAATCAATCGGTGCAGGCTACAGTCATGGAACATAAATATTAACAGCTGCACTTAAATTATTAACTTTAAAAGAAATGCATACTAATTCCTGAGTTCTTTTATAATTGTGACTGCCATCTGGAGATGGTTTGCTGCCCCTGGGACAGGCAAGAGATGTCATTGACATCCCCAGCCATCCCCAGATGGCTAAGTGCCATTTCCAGGAGGGTTCCAGGCATTTAGGAGATATTGGGGATGACCCAGGAACCTTTCCAGTGCATCCCTGCATACTTGAAACACATGTACAGGGACAGCCAGGGACAGCCAAAAAAACCCTGAGGACATGTCCCTGTGTATCCCTGAAAATTTCCAACCTTCCCATGCTTTTACGTCTCTTCTCCTAAGCATTAAAATGAGAAAGGAGGAAAGGTATATATGAACAAACCACTTTTTGAAAAACTGGCAAAAAGGCATGGAAAATAAGGCAGGTGGTCATAACTCAGGGTTAATCACAAGATTATGGAATGTAATGCTACTGTGCTCGGATGCACCATAGTTGAAATCCAACAGCTGCTTTCACAGGCCATAGAGCAGAGAAATCTTGTCCAAAACTCGACAAAAAATTGAAGATATTAAAAAAGATATAGAATATTTAAGTTTCGAATATTTTGTGTATGTTTACCATGCCATTATCTTGCCATTTGCCAATATTAGTTGAGTGTTATTGATTGTTTGCCAATGTTAGTCAAGTTTTGTGGGCTTTCCAAGCTTTCTGAAAGCTTAAAAATCTTTTCTACTCTCATTTGTTGGCCCCACGGTTGCCGTTGCACCAAAAGATCGACCTGTTAACGCCTGATACAACCGCCAGAGTTAACAGATCTGCCGGAGGTGGTTAAGCCATGTCATGAATCCCGAGGGGAGCGCTGACCATCTGCCAACATCATTGTTTTTAACCCAAGTGAAGATTAGCTTGTGAGCAAAAGTTGAGTTGAAGTCAGATCGTGCCTATTGGTAGGTAGCAAATAGTAACCTGAGGGCCTCATTAGAACTGAAGATGAAAATGATGTCAACATAATTGTGGCAGCAAAATTTGAGAGTAAATATTTGCCTGAGGACCTCATTCAAACTGAAAATGATGTCAACATAATTGTTTATGCAAAATTTGAGAAATTGATAGTCTAGATAACAGAGAACCAGGGATGAAGCAAACAACGATACACTTGAACTACTCTTAAAAGAAGCTTCCAATTGTTGATGGGATAGTCAACTATATATTATATGATAAACTATATAGCCAGGTTTGTAGCTTGGAGCCTTAGATTTGGATTTGATTTGAACCCAATTAGTGATCTAGGTTGATTTGAATATGGAATCACTTCGGGGCTGAGATAATCATTGTGGGTTCATCCCAAATGTACCCAAGCAAACCCAGACCAAATTTCATTAAGTTTTGATGGTTTAAATTATTTTATTAAATGTTTTTTGTGTTGTTTTGTGCAAATCCAGTTTTTTCCCCTCTCACATTTGTAAGAAAAATGCAGCCCAGATCCTGCGTGGATGATATTTCAAGGATTTGAGACTGACAAACTGCCCTTGTTCTCCATGTAGAATCCACAGTAAGGCTTCAAAAACACATGACGGGCAATCCTGCAACTCCCATTTCCTATTCAATATTATAGAGATTCTAATTCATTTGGTCGATCATTAGACAGGACAAAATAGGTGCTTTAATGATTGTATGACTATTATTATACTTGTTATACAATATAATTAATATTAATAAAATTAATAATAGAGTCCTATTCCAACTGTGAAGGTTTTTTTATTCTTATTAAATTGATGTATTTATTAAAAAAATGTTTCTACGGTTTACCATTTTAATTTAAATATAGATGATTCTAAGATATAATGAAAAATGGGAAAATATATATATATATGTATGTATGTACAAGCAAACTGAAAACAAACCTGACCCAAAAAAAATTTGTCGGATCCACGAATCAAAACCACTAACAATAACATAGATAATAAATTGATGATCAGAATTTGTTGGAATCATATTATTTTGAACTCTAATTGTTAAGATTGTTACTTGCACTTGGTTGATATGAGAGCATAAAATTTGTCAAAATAATGTCCAAAGCATTTGTGTTAAAGGCAATACCACTTCCCATTATGTGATGGAATTGGACTTCAGTGACCCCATTCTATGAATGATTTCTACTCCTTTAGTATGAGCTAGCAGGATATGAGGAGTCAGCATGCACCAAAGATGAGCCATTTTTTGGAGTTAAAACATTGGCCGAGGTTCAGAGGTTCCTTCTGCTGTTTGGCTTGCAACCTTATGTATGCTTCAATGAAGTACAATGAAAAGCTCCAACCTCTTACAAACTAAAACAAATCATCTCTAAGACAAATTGAATAAAAGGACCTCATGGGATATTTGTACCTCTTCCCTGATGGAGAGGAGGTTTAATGGATCAATATAATTTTATGCAGTGTCCACATGGCTAACAAAGATGGAAACAATAGTTCAATCACTCAGTAACAAACAAGGTAAAAGCATAACTCCTGAGTCCTGATATTTTCTTTATTGATTTTCAAACTGTCAATAGTGGGCTTGTTTGCTGCAGTTAGAAGTTGGAGTGAGATTGCCACCACCAGGTGAAGGATTGTTCGATCACAAGAATACCTGTAAATGAGATTGGGAGGTCATAAACAGCTTTGTGAAATATCCTCAAAAATAATTTCAGTGGGAAAACTTCTTAAACAGCAAGTAATCATCTCAGCCACCAACATGACTAGACTTCAATTTGGAGGCCAAATTTTTCAATAGATGATATTCAATATCCTACAGAAAGGCCCTATGAATGAAGAACCCCAGAAAAGCAAGATATTTGATTCATTTGAATAGAGAACTTCCATTTCCATCTTCAGGAGGAAGAAGTATAGCAAGGGATTTGACCTGGTGAGCATGAAAATACAAGATGCATATCTAAAAAATCCTAAACTGAGATCAGCCAATCCAGTGCAGATGGTGAAAGAGAAGTGGACTCAGTCAAGTAAAGATCTTAACGAGGCTCTTATACTAACTGACATGAACTCAGAAAACCTTAGCACTAAACAAACAGTTACCAGGAGACAAAGAGGTGCTGGTACCAGTAGGGGAACAATGACACGATTAGGGTACAAGTAAATGAATAAGGAGATGGCAATATTATATATAAATGTAGTCACCAGAAATTGTGAGCACAGAGACAGGTACGTGGTCCACAGTCCTATAGTGTAGTTTCCTGGCAACTATGAAGTCTAAATATAAAATAAGAAAATAAATAAACAGCAAAGAGAACAAGGGAAAACAACCACCAATCTGATTGCTCCATACACATCATTAGCTTGAAATAAATAGATGTACACGAATGAGGTGTGTAGTGACTGGATAAGACCAAGCAAATGCAAAATCAGCTAAGTTACCAGTTCGGGTTCGGGGACGAGAACCTGGTACATGGGTATGTGAAAAAAAAATTTAGGGGTTTGGGTACGTGTGTATATAAATATATATATGTATTATATATACAAAAAAATAAGAGAAATATAAAGAATTGTAAAACTAAATCATTTCATAGTATGATACTTGATCATTGATCAGTGCCAAATGCCAAAGATAAATATTAAATGCCAATTAATAGTTGAAAAATATTCAAATAGGAGGAAAAAAAGAAATTTTTAAAATGTTTTTTGTTAAGTTTTGGCCCACTTTTTATGACCTGGGCCGTGGGTTCTCCCGGGTTCGTGCATGGTTTCACCCGGGTTCGTGCTGGGTGCGCGCCCAGCACTGTGGATTCACCCGGGTGCGCGGGTGTACACACCCTAGCAAACCCACAGTGCTGGGCACGCACCCTGTGCTCACCCAGCACGTACCCGCAGACAAACCCGAACTGGGTTTGGGGCCTGCGGGTACAAACCCTGCAACATAGGCAAAATGCAAAAAAGCTAATTAAACATGAACAAGAGAGTAACTCTCATCCATACCCAGACTCTATTCCCAAATAATAGAACCAAAAGAATGAGCACATAGAATCCCTCAGTCATTTAATACATCTTCCTAGGTGAAATGCTCCTATGAGTCTTCAAAAGCTTAGACTAATTCTTATAGCTTATTTGGAAGCCAAACGTCTTCTACATTAATCTTGGTTTGCATGCTTCCACGATCTACCTTTTTTTTCTCTTCCTTTTGTTTTTCTGCATAAACTGAAGGGACTTTTGGCATTTGTTCAATTTTGCACTTTGCTGCAATTTTTTTGCTTTTTTCCTAGATTTCATGCTTAATATTTTTGGGCCCTTGCCATTTAATTTTCACTTCCAATTATTGCAACACTGACATGTGCACACATAAAAATCGGAACTCAACCTCTAATCCCACTCATTGCATCTTCAATCTATACATGCTGGAGCATATTGAGATGTTCACATATATTGCTTGCAAGTGTGTTTCATACCAGGTGATTTCTCCTAAACCCTCATAGTTATCATAGCAATAATTCATGTTAGCTCAGATACCTGCCTTTAAAGCAAACATTAAAGAGTAACTTTCCAAGTGCCAACAAGTCGAAGAGGTTATAATTTTATAGGACTTCACCACTGTAATTTCTTTATATTGCAAAAGCTTGTGTGCTTTTGGCAACCATAGGAAGGCTAACAGTGTTGAAGAGCACAACCATTTACTCATAAATCAGAATTCTCAGCATCAACCTCAATTGCAAATGTCCCCCTCATCAACATTATGTCTCAACATTGTTAAATTCAAGTGTTACTATTAGCACAGATTTGACGATTATTTCAATTGCTCCAGGTTAAGAACAGATTTTTGACAAAAATTCAATGTAAAACAGAAATTGACTAGCAGCCCTCCAAGGTTGACTTTCATCCCTCTTTCACAACTAATAAACCTGTCTTGGAAACCGTTGAGTGTACTTGATTCTAACATGAAATGCATATCACTCAAAACCGAGGAAAACTACCACATAATTATAGGGTGCATGCTCACCAGCTTGAACCTGGACAGTCATGGTGCTATGGGACCAACTTACCACAAGGTCAAAGCCCAACAAATTACTTTGAAAATTTAAAAACATGGAGAAAATGCTCACCTAATTTACAAATCAATCCAATATGTTCCACAGAGCAATAGCTCTAATCTCGCAAAACCATGCATGTCATTAAAAATAACAGCAAGATGTACATATTTTCTGACCCAGGGGCTCATATACATTTTCATGCTTTTATGTTTTTTTTATTCCTTTTGACTTTAAATGGGAAGCCTCAAAAATTAAATACTAATTCACACTTATTATGGCATCCAAGTTCAAGATCAAGCTTGCTGTGGCAATTGTTAATTCTGTCGATTTAAATAAATCCCCTATGTATGAAGTACGTTTATCTCTTCAAACAGAAACACCAAATGAAACAGCATTAGGCATGGCATTCATGAAGGAAACACAGTATACAGTATATATTTACCATCCCTCCACACTCGACATTAAAAACAATTCAATATAAAATATTTTTATGACTTCTTTGTCTGTTGTAAATCTAAATCTCTGAAACCCCTAACCACTGGACATTAATAGATATGCAATATAAATAAGTTCGATTACTTTTTCTCTTCTAAATTTTAATCACTATGCTTTGGATCGTTCTAGCTTAGCCAAGAGAGTGACAAGGAGTGCGCCAGGGGCGCTGCCCCCGGACCCCGTGAGGGGCACTGCTCCTCAACCCCACTGGGGGCATTACCCCTAGACCCCCACAAGGGGTGGTGCCCCTCAACCCCACTAGAGGCGTTGCCCCCAAACCCCTACAAGGGGCGTTGTCCCTCGACCCCATTGGGGGCACTGCCCCTAGACCCTTGCAAGGGGCACTAGCCCTCAACCCCATTGGGGCAATTGCCCTCAAACTTGAAATTATGGCTACTGCATCATCCAAGACCTATCTTAAGGCTTAGACGCATTCGTAGGAAGGATGCAAGCTCCTCTAAGCCATAGACTTCTAGTTAGAGTTTTGATATTTCATATTTGTTTGGAACATTTGATGTCATGGATTTCATATTCCATAAGTTTTGTATACATTTGAGTCTTTGACTATATTTATATATCTAAGTGTGCTATTTCCTTCAACAGCTCAACTACAATTTGCGTTTATACCTATGTGATCGATGTATACTTGTGTATGTGATCAAATTAGCTTCTATTTGATGATGTTATTGTCTTTAGGTTTATTTAATAAAGGGTACATGAAACAAGTTTTAAATCCTTAAAAATCTCTAAATTTCTTGGGTTTTTCACTTTGCCGAGTCTGCACCAAGTTTGGGTGCCGAGTCTCGAGACTGGGCACTGAGTCCTGAGTCTCGAGTCGAGTCAGCCGCGCCGAGTCTTGGAACTATGGATTGAATGTTTCAATTTTATACAACTAATGGTCAAATCTAGAATTGCTTGATTGTCAAAGATAGATGGTTGCATATTTGTTTCTTGTAAACAGAGAATATCAGATGACATTAAATCATGATCATTAAGTATTTCTTCTATATGTAAAGGTAGGTTACGAGTATTCAATGTAGATAATAATAAATATGCATTATTAATTTGTTCCAATTGTTCATTTTCAAATTGCCAACTTGTAGTTGATTGGAGGCGTGACATTTCGATAAGTTCTTTTTTCTTTACTTTGAAATGGTTTTGTGTAAGAGGTTTTAACAAAAACAATGTGTCAATTGTTCTTGGGCATGAAAGTGCTATATATGCTAATCCATGTTTGTTTATACCAGAAGGATCAAATGCCAACCCTTGTATTGTAAACCCTTGAGATCTATGAATAATACGGGTACATGCTAGTTGTATTGGAAACTGTTTTCTTATAGTTAATTTATTTTGATTGTATAGTTTTTAATAAGCTTTGCAGTGCAAAGTACGGGTGTCCAATTTTTGTCTATGTGAATGCTATAACATTGTGCTAATCTTTTAGCTTGTCGATGTCCAATTTGTGGATCATTAAATTTGATCCAAACAATGTTTAAGTTACTAAATTGTGCTAATCTTTTAGCTTGTTGATGTCCAATTTGTGTATCATTAAATTTGATCCAAACAATGTCAAAGTTACTAACTTTCATGTATGCTTTGAATTCTCCATCTAATCCATTGACTAGGGCATCTTTTGTGCCGTAATTACCAGCATACATTTCAACTAGCATATTCGGTTTTAAGAGTATTTGAGATGCTTTTTACTTCACATATCAATGTGTCTAGTGTATCACCATAGAAACAATTAAATGAACCTCTGTCGGACAAAATTCTGTCAATAATTTGTTTGTTGGGGTGACTATCTAGCAAATAATAAATAAAATTGAAGCCATTTCCAAAAGAGGCCTCAAAGGAACCAATTTTAGTTTTGACAGGATTGTGCCTAGGCATATATGAAGAAAGGTATGGCCATGGCTTTCCATCAAATGACAAGCTTTTGTGTCCATAGAGATCATGATGTAGAGGAATGAATACAAAAACCCAAGTATTGGACTTATGAACATATGGTTTGGGAAATGATCAAATTCAATAAAGAAAGTGAATCTACAAGAAACTTATGAATGTAGAATATGTATATTACTATTATTGGAAAGGGTGTATAAGATTTGTTGTATAATTAAATGAAATTGGGAATTTTAGGAAAGTAAGAAAGCTAGTTTGCTAAGGAAATCAATTAGGGGTTTTTCTTTGATCAAACTGTCAAATTGAATATTGTAAAGTGCAAAGACTTTTGGATTTGATTGTGTCTAGTTTTTTTCCATCAACGTTTCAGATCACACTCCGTGATCCATCATCAGGATGAGAGCAAAGAGCATAAGGAGAAAAATAGAGAGTTGCAAACCTAGAATACCTTTTATAGATCCAAAAAGGAGAGAGAAAGCAAAAGTCAAAGAATAGGATAATATGAAAAATTAAAAGAGAAAAAAATAAAAATAAATGAGTAAATAAGAATTAAACAAAGAGAATTGAAGAACAAAGAAAAGGAGAAAGAAAATAAGAATTAAAAAGAGGAAAGAAAAAAAATTAAAAGAATAAATAAGTAAATAAGGATTAAAAGAGAGAAAAGGAGAACAAAGAGAGAATTAAATAAGAGAAAATAAGAAAATAAACAAATACGAACAAAAAAATGAGAACAAAGAATGCACTTAATAGAAAAGAAAAAGCAAATAAAAAGAATATATAAATTGAGAGAAAGAAACAATTCGATAACTATATATATATATATAGAACAAGACAAGAAAAAATAAAAATAAACATAAACAATTACAAACAAAAAAATGCAATTAAAAGAAAAGAAAAATCAATTAGAACGAAAATATATATATGTTTATTTTCTTATTTCTTTTCTTTTGTTGTGTTTCATATTTACATATATATATTTTCTTTCTAATTGATTTTTCTTTTCTTTTAATTGCATTTTTTTGTTCGTAATTGTTTATGTTTATTTTTATTTTTTCTTGTCTTGTTCTATATATATATATATATAGTTATCGAATTGTTTCTTTCTCTCAATTTATATATTCTTTTTATTTGCTTTTTCTTTTCTATTAAGTGCATTCTTTGTTCTCATTTTTTTGTTCGTATTTGTTTATTTTCTTATTTTCTCTTAATTCTCTTATTTTCTTATTTTCTCTTATTTAATTCTCTCTTTGTTCTCCTTTTCTCTCTTTTAATCCTTATTTACTTATTCTTTTAATTTTTATTCCTTCCTCTTTTGAATTCTTATTTTCTTTCTCCTTTTCTTTGTTCTTTAATTCTCTTCGTTTAATTCTTATTTACTCATTTATTTTTATTTTTTTCTCTTTTAATTTTTCATATTATCCTATTCTTTGACTTTTGCTTTCTCTCTCCTTTTCTGATCTATAAAAGGTATTCTAGGTTTGCAACTCTCTATTTTTCTCCTTATGCTCTCTGCTCTCATCCTGATGATGGATCACGGAGTGTGATCGGAAACGTTGATGGAAAAAAACTAGACACAATCAAATCCAGAAGTCTTTGCACTATACAATATGGATTGTGGAAATCTGATATTATAAATTGAATATTGTTGATTAGGTCTACTAAAAGCATAAGTGTGAATTAGTTCTTGGGATTTGTACATTTGATGAGGTTAACTCACTCACCATTGATTAAAACAGGCATTTATGTATAATTTGGTTTGGCAAATGAGGATCACACTTATGCATGACCGTTTAAACTAGCTTTCTACCATCACTAACGGGGTCTATATATCCCTAGGCTTTCATATCTTGTATCCTCTATTGTTTAGGTGTTCAGATTTTTCAATATTGTATATTGCTGCAGTGAACTAGCATTGATGGGTATAATCTGTTTTGACAAATGAAGATCATACTTAGGTATTATTGTGTAATCTAGTTTGCTGCCATCACTAACAGGGTCTATATATCCCTGGTCATTTGATATCTTGTACTCTTTATTTTTAAGTGTTCAGAGTTTTCAATATTATATATTGTTGCTGTGAACTAGCATTGATAATTGTCATGTCCTACTTGGCATTCAAGTTACTGTGTTAAGGATTTGGCAATATTTAATGGGGTGTGAGTTTTGATCATTGTAGAGTTGACAGAAACTATCAGAGCATTCATCTGAATTATGTTTCCATTTGAATCTTGATTCTTGTTTCTCGCTGACTGTTAATAGTTAGTATCTCTTATACAATTTGTATCAGATGATAAGTTTGTTTTTTCACAAAAAACAAGATGTTGTCCAAACTCAAAGAACAGATTTGCACCTTACCATAAAAGAAAAATTTTCCCCTTGTTCCTTGACTCGGGAACACTTGAACATTTGATCTCAAAACTACCGAAGTTCTTAATTACTGCCTCCACAACAAACTTACTTTTGTACCCTGGACATCTATGGCATTCAAAAATGGCAAACAATAACAGAAACAGCCCATACAAATACATGAAATGGATACACATTCCATTCCATGGTTTATAATATGGAAAAAGACTTTGCAGGGCTCTATGTAGAAAATCACAGAATTAACATTGATATGTATAAAAAATAACTTTTTAATACAAACCAAATACCTACATGCTTTCCACCACCACTGTTACATAAACAACAAAAGATAAAATCAAGGCAAATAACATGGGCCAAGGTAAATACATCTGCATTAAGGGGATCTTAGTTCAAAAAATCACATAATTCATGAGCCAGAAGTGACTAGCAAGCATTCACCCAGTTTTCTCAGCTATTTATGGAATTTGTAGCAAGCAATCACAAGTCTATACCCAGTTCATTCACCTTGTTCATGACTCCATGCTGTCTTTTTACATGCTACCATGAGACCATATTTCTTTCAGAAGTTCTCTCAAACAGTTCAAGTGCCTTATCTGTGACTCCACATTTTGCATAAATGCCTACTGACAGTAATGAATATAATATCTTCTGACAAAAGTCCTATTTCCATTAGCCTTTGATAGACATCCAAACCCATGACAACTCCCTGAAATGATCCTTAGGGTTTTATATATTTAATCTCAAACACTTGAGCAAAATCTGATTGCGGTTAACAGATTTGCAGATTTGATCATCTCTTAATGCATTCAAACATTGACTCTTCACAGTTAATAACAAGTAATTCGTAATCCCAACCTGCTAAACCTCCCAGAGATGTTAGGGACTCACAATGATAAATGTGTTCAACTGCTGTAACATAAGAGAAACTTGATACAAATATGCAGACAACAGACCCTAGATCTAGGGTTTAGGGTGTCAAATTGACACTTAACAGCAAACTGTATTTACTGCAGAATTAAGCATACAAACAGTATGACTGAATTCATCCACAAATGGCCTGCCTCACCTTCAGGAAGGACCAGACATACACAGGTGTGAAGATAAGCGATGTAGACTTCAGCATAGGATTCAGATCTGAAGTAGAAAACTGTGGACATTCAACGTCTATGCCCAGATTTGGGGCAGTAGCCCTAATGTATGTACAGATAGCTGTTCAGAGTGGCTGGGATGTCCAACTCTTCCAATGTCGGTAAGATCTGGGCACTTATTACCATGCAATTCCCTGGCTGGAGTTCACTGTTGACTGAAGTTGGGGTAGGCGACTGGAGAGGTGGGGCCAAGGTAGTGATTTCACTCCTTTTTATGATTCCTTTCAGTGCACAGGTTGTAGTATGCCCATGTGTAGGTGTCCTCAAAAACCTGTAACCTAAAAATGAAATGGATTCACTATATCCGCTCAATCTGCAAACCCAGTGTGGATTTGCCAAGAACAGAGGTAGGGTTTGACTTTTCGTCCTAACCTCGAGATCACCCTACATCCCTGCAGACCAATTCGGATTTCTTCCTTCAATTCGTGATCATGAAAAACTACCAGCAAACCAATATAAATATCTGAGTGCTAAGCCTTCCCAAAAGGGTCGGCCAGGTCCAGTAAATTTAAATTTAAAAGTTATTATTTAATTATTTAAATTTATATTATTATTTGATATTATTTAGAAATTATAATTTAAATCCAAATCAATGAGGTCCAAAAGAAAATCAGAAATTTTCTATGGTCTGATGGGAAAGGTAAGAAAAAATTGAACTCTGTCAAATGGGAATGGTGCTGTCTGGAAAAGGCTAATGGTGGTTTGGGCCTTAAAGATCTGAAGAAGCATGGTGTAACTCTTGCTGCAAAATGGATTATCAAGGCCCTCGATGGAGATGAACCTTGGAAAGTTCTAATCAGAAACAACATTTCGCAAGCTGTCCCTGAACTGGCAAGGTCTTGGAAGGGTCTCCCTTTCAGTGATCTTCTCATCACCAAGTACCCAATATTATCTGCAGGTTCACTGGTTTTTAGGAGCATTTGGAAAGCCTGGGAGTCCATAAGGGAAAAAATCACTTGTCCTCTCTTATCTGATGCTAGCTGCAACCTGATCCACCCAGGAAGGTCTATTTGGTGGAATCTTGAGCATCATGGGAAGCCCCTGGCCTTGTTGCAGGGCTGTTGAGCAAAAAAATGGAACCATGAGGGCAACAGAACCTTCAATAGCATTTTCAAGGATGGTTCGTTGGTTGCCTGGGATCAGCTAAGAGAAGACTATGGGCTACCTCCCTCTCGCATCAAGACTTACTCTGTTATCAAAGAAGCCTGTAAAGGTTGGATTAACAGCTCCCATATTGGAATTTGGAAGGATGAACCTATTGAGCTCCTGTGGAAAGGCTCTCTCTCTCTGCCTGAAGTCAAAACAAAAATTATTTATAAGGAGATCCTTAACTCTTTCACCCCCATTAATTATCTCAACAAGATCTGGAGGACTAACATTGAGGATAAAGCTTGGCAAAAGCTTTTTTGTTTTTTGTGGCACAATAATTTAGATGCAAAGAAAACTTGCTTTAGATGGCTTGCCTTACTGCAAAAAGTTCCTTTTAAGTTGAAAAGCAATGATATTGATATGTGTGAAATCTGCAAGGTACCTGAAACTGTTTTCCATATCTTTTTTGACTGTTTTTATGCTAATGAAATCTGGAATCTATTCTGGAACAGCAATGATAGTTGGGACTTAAATGGAAAAGTTAATTGGAAAGATATTCTTTTGGGCTTTGATAGAAAGATGAGTAAAGACTTACACTTGTTTTGGTTCTTACTTACAACTGAAATTATGTGGGATATTTGGAAGGCAAGGAATGATGACACATAAAGTGGGGTTTGGAGGTTGCTTACTGAGTCAAATAAAAGACTCACACTCCTCAATGTTGCATTGCAGGTTGTAGCCACCATTGAAGGTTGCTGAGGACAAATTTCGTAAGCTTCTCAAGGATAGAGCAGTTCACAGTCACCAGAAAGAAGTCACACATAGGCACCCCAACCTGACAGTGTTTATGCAGGCACTGAAGGCTCTTAAAGAAGAGCTCAAAGAGCAAGCTAAAAAAGGGAAGAAGGCTCAGGAAGGCAGAGAGCCTCTGCTGTTCACCATTTCCAATGAAGAGATTGAAGACGGGCTATCCAACGAGGAGCTTGATGTTGTCAGCACCCTAATAAATTGGGGAGCCATGTAGGATTGAAATAAAAGTAGGATCTGGGAGATTATAATTAAATGCTGCATTCAGTCAAGTCTCTTTGTACCGCTTATATCTCATATTTTCTGCTGTATATGTTATAGATTCTGCTGTATATTATGCTGTAAATTTTCTGCTGTAAATTTTCTGCTGTATATCAGTCATATCATGACTTGTAACCTGCTATAAACGTTTTCTTCTGTGCACAGCCTATTATTAATACAAAACGTTTTCTTCTGTGCACAGCCTATTATTAATACAAAAAAAATTATAATTTAAATATATACTTAATTTATCTTAGAGTTAAGAAACTCTATTATTCCCTCCCAAATTTGAGTTTGGGCCCAACTGAAATTGGGGACGTGACATTCCCATTCTGTTATTGGCATAAAAGAAGCTTTCAACAATTGTGAAATTTAGTTTTACAACTCCATTTAAAAGTTTCCAAGGTGTTTTTAATTAATCCATTTTTCTCAGATATTTATGGAATTTCTAGAGAGCAATCACTATGGAATTTCTAGAGAGCAATCACGAGTCTGTACCCAGTTCATTCACCTTGTTCATGATTCCATGCCCTGTCTTTTACATGCTCCCATGAGACCACATTTCTTTGAGAAGTTCTCTCAAACAGTTCGCATGCCTTATCTGTGACTCCACATTTTGCATAAATGTCTACTGGCAATAATGAATATAGTATCTTCTGACAAAATCCCTCTTTCCATTCACCTTTGATAGACATCCAAACCCATGACAATTCCCATTCTGGTATTGGCATAAAAGAAGCCTTCAATAGTTGTGAAACTTAGTTTTACAAATCCGTTTAAAAGTTTCCAAGGATTTTAATGAATCTATTTGGTGCATCTCTTGCAAGCCATTAATAGCATTTCTTTGAGGTGTTTTGCCAAACAGTCCGCTTGCTTGTCTACCATAGCATTTCCAACTATAATATCTGACAAAAATACCCCTTCCAGTATGCATTGGTGAATGTCCATACCCTGATTTACGGCTCCCGCTTTGACACAAGTGTAGAAAATACTAAAAAACTAGCAGAATTAGGTTTTAAATATGTCATTAGAATTTACCCCAAATGTTTCTAAACCCTTAAGATGGAAAGTCTGCTTTGCAGGGCTCAGGATGGCATGGCATGGAATTGAACTAGCTTTGGTTACATGTTTACACTATTATTCTATTGTTATAATTTCTACTCCAGCCTATATTACTTATATTTATTTTGCTGGCATTTAATGAGAACTTGAGATGCAGAGAGGGTGAATCTGATTGGTGAGCACATAGATCATGAAGGTACTCTTTGCTGCCTGTGGCCATATGACAAGACACTATCGTGGTGGATCACAAGCGCAACTCTAATGAAGAAACAAAGATTATGCTGATTGCAAATGTGTAGTCAGAAAAACATGAGCTTTCCATTTATTTTGCACATCCTGGTCAGGTCAGTCAGGGAGACTGTAATTAGCCTAAGATTTTCCTATTCTTATCTGCTTTCAGTTACGTCCAGACCATTATGTCCAAAGAAAACAACGATGCATAAAATCCCAGAACCAGCGTCTTCATTTAACAGTTAACAACGGAATTGTTTCAAAATGAAATAAAACACAACAAAAAATGATCTGGCCATGTTCAGATCTCCAAAATAAACTTAACGAAACTCATGATTCTGCACCAATTGTGTTGTGCTGTCAAAGATGTCGATGAGAAAAAATGGGCAGAGTTTGCAAGAAAAATATTACAAAACCCTACCTAAGCCAGTTTTTTTTAACAAAACGAACCAAAACCAATCTCCCTACAGCTGCTGCTTCAATCTATTCACATTAAACCAAAGCTAAATCTAAAAATATCGGGGTTTCAGAGCTACTAGATTCTTGAACTTTAGACAAGATTTTTATAGCCTTTTAAGCGAAAATATTGGTTGCGTTCAGTCCATCATATCCAAAGAAAACAGACATAGATAAAACTACCGTATTCATTTAACAGATAACAATATAATTGTTTTAAAATGAAACAAAACACAACAAAAAATGATCTGGCCGCGTACAGATTTCCAAAATAACTCGGTGAAACTATGGCAAGTGACTTACCTCAAGATTCTGCACAAATTGTGCTATGCTGTCAAATATGTCGATGAGGAAAAATGGACAGAGTTTGCAAGAAGAATAGTACGGAGCCCTACCAAAGCACTTCTTTTTTAATGAGACGAACCAAAACCAATCTCCCTACAATTGCTGCTTCAATCTATTCACAGTATACATAAACTAGATCTAAAATAACAGGATTTTCGAGCTACTACCTAGATTCTTGAGCTCGAGACAATATTTTTGTAGCTTATCGAACGAAAATATTAGTTGCGAGTAAAAATTTGTTTTCAGGCGTGAGGCCAGAAATGTTTCAACTGCTGGTCAGTTCTATGTTCCCGACGTGAGACAAGTTTCTGGCATGAACTGCACTATAGATAAAACTACGGGAAAAATGATATAATTTTTTTCATATATTTGTGTAATTTAAGAAATGATTTCGCTGATATATTATTATTAATATTTTTCTTATTATTTTTATAATATTATATTATTATTATTAATTATTAATTTAGTTTTTATTACATATTTTTTATTATTTTAATATATTTACTATTATATTTGTTTTTTATTAATATATCAAGTTTGCATTATGTTACATTATTATTATATTAATGATTGGATTAGGTATTATATATTGTTAGTATTATATTATTATTGTTATATATTTTTATAATATAATAATATTATTATTATTTTGTTATATATTTTTTATTATTGTGTTATACTTTTATTAATATATTATTATTAATATTAATAATATATTATTAATATTTTTATTATTATATTATTCAAAATATTGTATTATTACTTTGATACTACTATTATATTATTCTATTACTTTTATTATTATAATATTATTATTCTTATATTATTTATAGCCAGCATAGCAGTCCAGCAGGGATTTGAATTTTGGTGGCAGCGTCACCAAGCAAGTGTTTCAACCGCTACGTTATATGGGTCACCCCCATTACTATTATATTATTCTACTATTATAATTCCTTGGAAACGATAATAATTAATGCTAAGATAATGCCTAGTTATTAATATTTTAAAGCCTATGAGAAAATGGGGATATTGTTAGCTAGGTAAAATATTAATGCTAAGAGTGTATGATTAAAGTTTGTCTTTAGGATTTTTGTGAAGGAAAACTTCTTGGTTACTAAATTTGATTAAAACAATTAAACCTACAACTTGTTTGTTTAAAATAATTGTTAGGGTTATTATAGTTTAATCATTATGAAAATGGAATTTTTGTTTTTTACTAGTTTTTGGCTAATTATTTAAATCGAGAATTTATAAACCCTAAAATAACTTCATTGGCCTATTACAATGGTATCAAAGTTGGTTTTCATGCTAACCTATGAGTCATGGGACAATTCTAAAGTTCCCCAACAAAGGGAAACAATGTAGGCCATTTTATTGATGCAAGGATAAAAATATAGCAAAATCAAAATAAAATACATAGGAATCGAGGCAAAATGAACAAGTTTGAAGAAGTGGCCAAATTAATGGACAAATATCAAAATCAATTGAAAGATGTGAGGGTAGATTTAACCTTTAAAAATTATGTCGAGATGGTGAGGAAAAGCCCATTCTATAGGAAGAATATTTTTTAGTAGTAGGGAACCATATTTCATTGGAAGATGAGTTTAATGAAATATTCAAAGGTTATCATAATCATCCAAATGATTTCAAATTTGCACTTACTTTTGAAGGATTCTTACAGGTGTTTGGAAAAGGAACTTTGTGTAAACACCTAAGAAGGTTGTGAAAGGAAGACAAAAAAATCATTTTGAGGCACCTCCTTTTCATATGAAATGCAAGGAGAGACACTTTGCACCTTCTCAAAGGACCACACCTCTAGCTACTACAAACAAGATGAAGGAAGAAACCTAAAATGAGTTGAGAAAGAAGATGCTCTACTTCTTATGCAAAGAACCTTAAGAGTTAAGCCACAAAGAATTAGAGAAATCTCATGAAGGCCCAAAAGCAAGGTGATGGAAACCTCTAAGCCACCAACTAAATAAGTAGATATTTATTTGAATTCTAACAAGTATGAATCCCAATAAATTAGTAGTGAAATAAAGGAAGAAAAAATAAATTTGAAAGAGTTTGAAAAGAAGCAATCTATAGAAGAATTTGTAATCTAGGTGGAAGATATGAAGTTTAAAAATCAGTCATAGATTATTCTTAATGAATTAAAGGAGAAATATACATTACAAATTAAATGTAAAATATTTATAATTGAAAATAATATTCTAAAGCTTGAGCCACCACCCTAAAAAATGGAATCTCATAATCACCATATTGATAGGCATGTAGTTGAAGAAATTATTTTTTTATTCTGATGATGAAATTCTTAATCATAAGGATAGTTGTATGGAAATAAATTTCTTAGTTAAATAAGGTAAGCTATATGGCTACCCCTATGGTTTTAGCTCCAATAAGAGTACACATTTATTACAACCATTCCATTATTGTCATCATGGAATACATTCTAAGAAGGTGGAAATAATGAAATGCATAACTCGTATTGAAGAGTAGAAAGATCCTTTAGTTTAAATACAAATTCATGTATGCATAAGGATTTGGGATTTGAGTAATATGTTATAAGAGAAAATTCAAAAATAGTAGATCATTTTCATCAAATTTGGTTATATAGTATCGTATGGGATCCAACAATATTTTAAGGCAAGTTTCAAACTTTTAATAAGTTTAATATAATTGTTGTTGATAAGTTCACCAACCTATAGGCTTTGGCAAGAGTAAGGTTCAAATTGATCATAGATGATCATAAGGAGAACATTATGAATGATGACATAATTCAATGGTTGCAAAGAACAATGGGATGTCACCTCTTATTTGACAGTGCTAATGAAATAGCTCGGATTTTAGGTAAGAAAATTTATATTATTCTAGTTGGCTTGAAATTTAATATCCAAACCATGGGATTTGTATTTGACATTATGGTTGATGGCAAGTTGTTAAACAACTACCTTCTACACAAAGTCAAGGGTATGCTCAATAGAGCAATAATGACTTTTTTTCTTATATTGATTATGATTCAGTTACTAGTATTGCTAATGTGGGTGTGACATCCTCCACATGTAATGGATCAAATGTATGTCAGAATGACAAGACCAAGGAAGAGAAAGGTAATAATAACTTGATGCATTTGTATATTCATGATATATCATATGGGGCCAAAGGTCAAGGATATAATCCATTTAAAAAATATATATTTACTAAACTAATTCAAATGCTATGCATGTTTGTAAATATAAATTATTAAACTCTTTTCATCATAGGAAATTAAATCTAACCTAGGAAGAATATGAAATACATATTGTGAATGTTGGAAAGGTTATGGGAGTTCACTTTCTATAATTCATGAAGCTACACCCTATAATGAAAGATAAAGCAAAGTTGTTTGAAATGATCTATGATTTAATGGGTGAAAAAACAAATAAAAAGCCATCATAAGAAGCAAATAAGCAAGACAATTAAAGGCTTTTTTTATGGAAGGTGAAAAGCAAGGTAAACATTGTAAGATCTCAAAAATGAATGGTTCTATGGAGAAGAACCATCATTTCTGGACCTCAACAATGAAGCAATTTTAGATTTAAAAGCAAAACTAGATATGAAACTATTCTAAAATACTAAAATAATCAAAATGCTTCCAAACAAAAACTAGTCTCCGTTGGCATCCTATCACCAAAGTCTTTTTATGCACTTTTGCTCTCAGATTTTTGCAAGCATAGGGGCATCAAGAGGCTATTAGTGAAATTGATTAAGTAAAGTTGTGAAGATACGTGCATGTGCAAGATTCATGTAGGGATCAAAATGAGAAGAGAGTCCGCTTTAAATAGGAATCTTTAGGGTGAATGCAAGTTGTGGAAGGAGTGTGGGATAAGAGATTGGCTTGGAGGAAAATATCCCACATGCATGAGATGGGTAAGATAAAATATTAAAATGGATAAATGCATGTAGGTGGTAAATAAATAATTTAATATTTGTGATATTTTAAATGAATATGCAAATGCATGAAATGTGTAAATGCATTAATGTATTAATATTTTATGATGGATAAAAAATTACGAAAATGGTTTTAATGAAGTGATTATGGACATGGGTTTTCTAAGTATAATATTTGAATGGAAATGCATAAAATATGAATATGAGATGAATGGATAAATGGAAAGATTATTAAATGATTTAATGATATTTTAGTGATTTATGCCTAAATGGTAAATGATAAATGATTAAATGATTTTATGAATAATGCTTATAGATGCCTATAAATGCTTATGAATAAATGGTTATAATATATGGATAATTGAATGAAATATGAAATGATTTAAAAATTATTACAAGGACATTTTTATGTGTCTACAAACATCATTTTGATGTTCTAAATTTCTTTAAAAATTATAGTGTGATTTTTAGCCACTTGTTCTCAAGGTCACAATTAGATAAAGGAGCTCAACAAATCCTAAGTTTAGAATTACATTCCAAACATAACCATCAACATAGGGTGTACAAGGGAGAAATTTTAAAACAGGGAATACTACAAAAAATCTTGTGACTCTTTTAATTGTAGAATCAGAAGTTATTCTTTGCAATAGTATGCACATGTGAGGGAAGATCAAATTTGCAAATCCAGACACATACTAGAAATTATTTGATGAAAGGTATTGATTTCCATATCAAGTTACGATTAAAATATTTGCAACAGACCAAAATAATTTTGTTTCAAGTACATATTAAAGAATTTTAAGAGGATCCAATGTTATTAAGAAAATTGAAGATCACATGACTTTGACACCTCTTGAATAATACACTAGATGCTTTGGATTTCTCACCAGTAATGAGACTAGTAGCAAGTAGCAAGAGTGTTGTTATGACCAATTAGATCAACCAAAGGGTAATAAAAGAAGATGTTGCAAAGATTAAAGAAATTCCTTTTTCTTGAAAGAATGGAAGTCGGTACTAGGACAATCCATATGATTCAAAGAAAGAAGAGCATGGAAAAGAAAGGTATTGGTGATTATAAGGAAGAAACAACTTGCATAATATTTGTAAAAAATGGCATGATCGAATATTTGAGTACTTCCTAATAAGTGCATGTCAAGAAAATCATCATTATGCAATATACTTTGTGGCAAACCCTCCTATAGGGTTAGAGATCCAATTTATAGAATACTAGTTCCAAGAGGAAGTCTGCAACCATGCTTAAGCAAAGGACTTTCTAATAATTGTCAACCAATAGTGGTTATTTAACCACATTATGAAATTGCATAATAGAAAAAATACACATGAAAAGGACTAGATTCATTAGTAAACCAATGACTAATGTATGGAGGATCAAAGGAAGTAACGGTAATACTTTCCTCATTATTCATTGAGAATTTTTAAGTAAAATATTTTAAATCATGATGAAAATAGAGAGATATTCAAATTTGTAAGTTATGTTGAGTCATATATCAAGTATGATTATGGAAATGATTCATAAGGAGATAAAGGATGAAGAAAAAAATATTTTCCTCACTTATATGAACATTCAAAGCCACAACTTGTAGGTGACATTATGTCTTATGAAAGAATGAAATTGATAAAAAAATCCATGGTGATGGAATTTTCTTCAAATGCAAGATTTTTAGCTTCAATTTATGTTAGAGAAGTGCAGTAAAAGCATGGTAATGAGAAAATTCAATACATAATGCAACCCTAGGAAAGACTAAGAGTTGCAAGGATAGAGAAAGCAACCAAGTTGAGTATGCTTACAAGGGCTATGTAGAGTATTATGTATCAACTAATAGAACCATTTGGAAAGGAGAAAGTGGATATCTTTATATGGAAACAAGAAAATCAATAGTCTAAGACTAGATTCTATACTAAGGAGACATTAATCTCTGCATAGGAAAAATACAAATTATATTCCAATATACTCATGGAAGGAGAAAATTACAATATTATATAGGCATGAAATGCCTAAATTAAAGGATTTGGAAATATTTTCCAAATTTTAACATGAGATAGAGAATAAAAACCAATTAACAAATAAGATGACAAAATACTAAATTGTGCTAGCCTCCTAACAACTAGGAAACTAATATATTTGACTTACAATCTACATACGATAAAATAAACTAATAAACTAAAATGCTATAAGATATACCCTATAAATCCTCATCATTCCTCCCAACAGTATTTATTAGACTCCGGTTCTCTTAGAAGAGAAGGAAACTATTGAGATAGTTGATGGTGAGAGATCCAATGGGTCTGATGTGAAAGTTGAGCTTGCTTAGTAACAAGGTAGGAAGTGGTGGAACCATGTCAGGTCTAACGAGTATTTGTGTCAAAAATAGTTAGAATTGAGTAGAAGCTGGAAACCATGAACAACATCTATAGGATGGTTGATGGGATCTCATTCTCTAGTGTTGACTCACGGTAGTGCTTAAGAAGATCAACATTAAAAATATCATGCATGCCTAATTGAGCTAGACTATCAAGTCAAAAATCATTATCAGACACCTTTTAAAGATTAATGTAAGGTCCATAATGGAGTGGCTTAACCTTACTATGTGATTTTCCTAGAAATGATGTTTGTCTAAGTATAACCAAACTCCATCCCCAACTTGAAAATTATGAGGAACACAATGGCAGACCATAAGTTGTTTTTTTCTTTTCTCGAGTCTTCTAAAGAATTTGTAATACTTTGGATTGAAGATTTTGTAAATGTTGGATTAAGGCTCGGGCCTTATATTTCTCTTTTTGAATATGCATAGTGGTTGGAGAGGGAAAAGATAAGGGAAACCCATATGGAGCCAAAGGTTAAAAACTAAGACATATCTCAAAAGGTGAGTGACATGTAGATGAGTGAAATGCCCAATTGTATGCATGCTCAATGTGGATTAGGCTCAAATTCCACTCTACAAGAGAACTATTTTAATAAATCCTCAAACTTTGAATGTGAGTTCGGTTCATAATCTGACCATCTGAATGGGGATGAAAAGTAGAGGAGAAGTTAAGGGAAAATCCCAAAATCTTTCATGAAGATCCTAAAAAATGGCCCACAAAATGTGAGTTATGGTTAGAAATAATTCTACTTGGTAAACTAAAATATATTTAAACATAGTCAAAGAAGAGCTAGGCTAAAAATGTGTAGAACATGTCTTGTGGCATGGGATGAACTTAGCCATCTTGTTGAATCAGTCGATAACCACAAAAACACATCATGGTGGTGAACCATCAATATAAATCCACTAACCAAGTCCATGGAAATGATCTCTCGAGGATGAGAAGGAATATGAAAAGGTATACTCTAGCCCATATTTCCATTGGAAACTTGGAAATAACAACAAACTACAAATATCTTGAGAAAATGAAGAACATATCGCTACATATGAGGTCAATAAAAGAACTATTACAAATGATGAAGTGTTTTATGATTACCAAAATGACCACCATAAAGAGTAGAATGTGCCTCCTTGAGAAGAGAAGTTTGATGATCTTGAGGAACATAAATTTTATCCAACCTATAGAGAAACCCTTCAACTAGATATCTTAAAAACAAACCAGTTGAGTCACTGGTAGTACATCTTCACTTTTTATGGTTCTCAATTTTTGCTCATAAGTCCTAGTTTTCAAATATTGTCTTTCTTCATCAGGGTTTACTAGAATAGTTACTTCCCCATGCTAAAACCCTAGAAAAACCCTAGTCATGTCCTAAGCTTTGTTCTAATTTGTTGTTGACCTTCTCGACCGGTTCTAGCACTATAAGTGATTGTATGAAGAACCCTAAACAATTTAGAAAATTTTAAAATCCTAAAATGAGCAAGTCAAGTGTAAAATCAAAGGGCGCTAAGAAATTCATGGAAGATGACCAAATGAAATAATTTCCTAGGTCGATAAATAGAGAAAATAATTATTAGGGGACAAGGGTTTTGACCGATAGGCTACTAGATCAAGCATCGCAGATTAGGGTGTGATCATCCCTCAACATGGGTGCTTTATTTGAGTATGGCTATAAAAGGAGTAAGTTCAACATGTCGATGTCCAACTTGTGGACTCAAGATTTGGGAAAATTGGTTGATCCCAACAAATTTATCAATGTGGATTTGATTAGAGCCTTGGTTTAGGGTTATGATGAAAAGGACAAGGTAATCAAAAGCCAAAAGGGAGATCCTCTATTGGAGATTTCTAAGCAGACAATTGTTGAAACTTTCAATCTAAATGTCTCAACTAGTGTGAGCATAGATTTTGATGCTCTCAAGAGAGAATGGGATAAGGAAAACCATAATTTCAGGGTTGTATGGCTCCCACAACATAAAATAAGGGGTCCTAATAGGAATTTGGTTAGACTTTCCAAAGATGAAGTCAAGCCTTTCAACTTTGACATCTTTGAGGATTACTTTGTTGATACTTATTTTTATCTATGTCAGGTTCTAGGGGAGGACTATAAAATCAAGATACCCATCTATATCATGATGATGCTAGTTGTAGACATCCAACATAGGGACGTTAACACAAGTTTTGACTATGTTTCCTTCATTGTAGAAGAAATACACAAGTAGCTAAGTAACCTAAAAGACCCAAAGATCGGCCTATATTTCAAATGGTACTCTTTGTTGATGCACATGATTCTTTATAGTTGAGCAAAGATATAGACTGGGCCCTTAAATTTGAAGACACGTGATGAAGAAGGAAATAGGCTACCAGTTCAAATATGGACGTATTTGGGACTCCCATTGCTCCTCTATAAACTATCTAGTTTTTTAGAATGTTTTTGTGCAAGATGTATTGAATAACCTTGGCCTCCAACCTAAAGAAATAATTTTAGAAAAGGTTATCAAGTTTCTTAGGCCCCTGCAATTTGATCCAGCAAAGGGAATTGACCACAATTTGGGAGACTGGTACTTACATACCAATTGCACAATATTCAAGATTTATGGTAGCCCTGTGATGACCCTGATTAATAGCTAGTTTTCTCTTGTTTATTCCATATCTTTCAAAAAATTTAAGATGATTATTTCATATACATTCCTAAACTTGCATACCTTTTATATCTTTTATGCAATCCAAACCAAACTTTTGTAAGTGGAAATATGATTATGATATGTTGATATTTGTATGAATGAATGTGTATGAATTTTAGTTTAAATATGAATTTAATTCATGATTGTTAATAGTGTGTATGCTTTGGATGAGAGATAACTCCTTGTAGCCAAAATAGAAACCCACAACAACTAAAGAACTCAACCCGTAGTCAAAGGGTTTCATGCCAATAAGCAAGGGAGATTCCAGAACGACTAGGTACATGACAGTTGCAGAAAATGATGAAGGTGATCATTGAAGTGATCAATTGAGATTCATCAGAGCATTCAATAAGATGATGGAAGGACAAAGGACTTTTTGATGAACAAGGAAATTGTCATGGTTTTTTGTGCAGAGCACACCTATACTATGTCGCTAAAGCATAGTTGCAAACCTAGTTGTCTTCTTCTATTTGTTTCAATTATAGTTTTTATTGCAAAGAATTTATCTCTCCCTCTCTCTATTCTAAAGGAGAGTGGACACTTTTATTTAATTTTAGTTTTTAGTCCTTATACATATAAACCTCCTCCTTAACCTATATAGTTGGATTGGTGGTTGAGGAGTGGATCTAGTTAGAAATACATGTGTTTTTGATATTTTTAGTATTGTTTTCCAATAGACTATCTTGCATTTTTGGTTTTTTGTTATTAGTTGTAATAGATATGCACTCATGAATGAAATATCTATGAATTTCTTGTCATGTTGTGAGAGTTTAGTTGTATACAATGAAGATGTTTCAGCTTACCATTATGTTTAGTTGATTCAAGTAGCACATATTTGGTTTATCTTGTGGGAACAACAACTTTAGCATAGGCCACTCAAGGTACTGTTCACCCACCTTTAATTTATGTTGTTAGAATAAATGTTCATATTATTACATTCATTTCAATAGATTATTCATTGCATGCATGTGAATGATATCTTGTTTGATGATTCACCTTTTGTATTGAGTCTTTGAGTCATTCTCCAGAGTAAGTCAAGTAGTTAGGAGTAAGAGTTAGCAATGTTAATGAAGTTGTATAGTTAGGGTTAGTAGTTATCATTTACAGTGCTAAGCTGAAGGTACCTACAACATCAGTAGTAAAATAAGTCATTTCCCTTGTTTTGCAATTTACGCTTTATTTTCCTTTTCTAATCTTTATTATTTTCATGTGCATGTGTAAACCACCTATATTTGATGATATAGGTCATGTTTAGTCTATAAATACACATACAATGCTAACATCATCAAAATCTTATGAATCCTTGGTTGATAATTAAATGAAGCCTTAACAAGGGTTTATTGGACTATTCAACTAGGAACCCTTCCTCTGAATTATGTGTCTAACACCAAGTTGACTAGACATTAGTTAGGCCTTAATTTTTTGGCACTGTTGTCAAGGATGGTGCTACATTCAGTATTTTCCTATGTTATTTCAAGCTTTTATAGTTTGAATTTTGTCTTCAACATTAGGGTAACTAGGTTTTTATTATCAATACAAAAACACTTTACTAACAATGTGCAGGAGTCGTTGATCTAAAGAGTCACAACTATTATATGCGGAGGTGGCGAGATGCTCTAGGAAGATTTATCCCTTCAACACATGAATTTTTAGAGGATATTGGTGATCATAGTGAACAAAGCAAGGGTATTTCTAAAAAAGAATTATCCCTGACACCAATATCCACGTCGGATACAAAGGAGACTTCCCATACACAAATCATCACCATGGGTGATGCTGCAGTGGAAGACCCACCAAAGCATGTAGCTTTTGAGTTCCCCATTGCCAACCAAGAGAGAGAAATTGCACTAAAGAAAATAGCTCCTTCAACATTACCTATCTTCTATAGGTTGGTCAAAAAGGACCTGGATACATTCCTATTTGAATTTGATGTGTTGTGTGGAATTTATGATTATACTACAGATGCGCAAGGCTCTAACATTTTCCAACAACCCTAAAGGATGTTGCTCTGAGATGGTTTATGGGTTTAGGAAGAGATGTTGTTCCTAATTGGAATTCCATGAAGACAAAGTTCCTGGAGAAGTACTTGTTATGCCTTGCATAACCACCCCATCTTAACTTTGGTCAAAATGGGGCCCCCTTGTTTTCTTGTCCTTGGTGGTTTTGTTTGGGACTTAAGAGTTGTTCTTTTCTCCTAAGTCTTTGTCTTCTTTTTTTGCTCTGGCAGAAGCAGAAGTGGAACCGAACCTTAATTCAGAACTTGCATATTTTTTATTTGGTCTTGATCCTACTCCCTTTTGTTTCCTTGTTTTTTGTCTTTGGTCGGTGTTGTTTTGCTTTGACGATATCAGAGCCGGATCATATTTTGAACTCAAAATTTTGTGAACTTCCAAGTTCATTTTTCGTTCCGTCTTCGCCCCCGCCTTTACGTTTTGCTCGTTGGTTTTGTTTTGGGTTTGGTTCCTTTGGTCTCGATCCTGTCTTCTTGTCCTTTTCTTGTTCCCTTTTGTTCTTTGCATTTTCTTTTTCTTTGGCAGAACCAAAACCAGAACTAAACCTAAAACTTTGCAAAAGTTTCTTGACTCGTTTCGGTCCTGGCCCCGACCTTGCTTTCTTGTTTTCTTCTTCTCCACTTTGCTTTTGTTACACGATTGTTATGAGCTCATTCCTTCTTTGATCCCACACCTGACCAACCGCATTAATGACATTAATTACAAGCTCTTCACATGTGCGAAATCGAATTCAAAACCTTAATCAAGGTTAATTTGCTCATTATTATTATTGTTTAAGTTATTTTTGTGAAGCAGAGCAGAAAAGGGAAGAGTGGAACATGATTTGGTCAAAGGACAAGCATTTCCAAGAGGATTTTGGATCGAGTTTTCATCCTATTTGGTAGCATTTGAGGTGGGTGGGTTTTCCCATTTTGTTTCATGTTTTTTTTCCCGTCTTCTTCTTTGTTGTGTTCTTCATGCATTCGTGAGAACTTTCTCGTGGATCTTCGCCCATTTTTTATGTTTTGATTTCACTTTCATTTTTGGTTTTTTCCCTTTTGTTTCTTGTTTTCCTTTTTGTCTTTTTTGGTTTGTTTTGGTCATTGCAGTCGTTGTCATGTTTGGCGGTATTCGTACTATTGTTCCCTAGCTTTTGTTTAGGGTTTCATCTTTGGCAAGTTTTGGAGGATTTTAAAGCTCTCAAATCTATTGGAAGACTCATTCCATCTTATCCATGTGTCGACTCAATGGTTTCCATGTCAGGTTTTTGATGCCCTAAATTTCTTGAGTCGACTGGCTATGTAAACTAGGGTTTTGCACCCTATTTCTTTATAATATCATGCCCTAGCTAGTGGTTTTCTCATGGTCACATGAATGATAGATTCACGCCTTTATTTCAAGCCTCCTTGGCCCCTCATATGACTTGTTTTAAATGCTTGAGTAAGATCGCACCATGCTTAATGATAACAGGTAGAAGCGGATCCGGGAATCGATTCGACCCATAAATGTTTGTTTGAAATTTTAGATATGGTTTTGAACCTTCTCCTAATGAGCTTTTGACTCTGTCTCACATCTTGTTTCTCTAGCAGAGGTGGAACTGAAAAGGGGGAAAGATTTGAAACTTTGTAATGTTTCGGGTTTGGTTTTCATTTTGATTTTGGTCCTGGCTCCAATGTTGATACCAACTCTGATCCCTCCAATACTAGAAGCCTTCCAATATTCATCCCTTCCTTGGATTTACCTCTGATAACCTTAAAATTTTACTAAGTGTGAAAGGCTACCTAGGGAAGGACAAAGCAACATGAAGGGTAAGTCTTCTAATATTGATTTTTCTACTTTCTATTGATCTAATACAGGGTTTTCTTGCAGAAATAAACAATGTCAGGAATATCTGTAGGAAGTTCACAAGTGGGAGGCCAAGTTGCAGAGAATTCAAGATAGGTGAATCCAAAGAAGATAAAGGTGGAACAACTACCTTATAGTTTGACAAACAAACATTAGAATGCCACTACCACAGCTAACAAGCTTGATTCAGGATGGTCAGGTATTACATATACTAACTTGGGATCCTTCAATTATGAGGAGTTGACTCTAGATACCTTTGCAGAATAAGTGACTGGAAGGATAGAAATAATATTCCAATCTAGACTAGCCCATGTCACACTTTTCCCTCTATCAGTTCAATGCCCAAAGCTCATTTTGACTGCAGTAAGGGCTTATAATTTAGTGTCATGGTAGTGCATGGACCAACAAGGGAATTTCATAATTGATCTATCCCCACAAATGATGAGGTTCATGTTCAATGCACCTACCCCAAGGAATCCCCGTAGTTGATTGAAGTGGAGGCATTGTAGAAATTCAGTAAGGATAAAGAAGTCAATAGATCCCACATGAACGAGAAATGGTTGAGGACTGAGAAGAAGTCCTTAACCAAGATGCATGAACAACCTAAAAGAGGAGACTTCAAGAAGGAAGTGGATGACTTGATTTTGATGCTTTCCAGGGTATTTGGAAAGAAGGGCTCTGCATGCTTCAAGGAATGGATGTTCCCATATTCATTGAATCTATTTTTTATGGTAGACAACAATTTGATTGGTGTATGATCTTATCTGGAAATTTGCATAATCAGATGTTAGGGGTAAGGGAAACCAAGAGCTTCTTTATGACTTCTTATGTCATTTATGTTGCTGCAAGGATGGGTATTTTTCCTGGGTTGAATGTAGTGGGGGTATTGGGAGAAGCTCTTGGACAACAAAAGGTATGGAACCATTATGACCAATTGACCCTGCAAACATCAGAGTTACACTTCATAAGGGTCAATGATGCATTCCTCTATGTCATAATCAATTGATTGATTGGGGATGCTGGATTCAAGTTGAGTAGAGATGTTATGGCTTTTATTGCTCAATGGGGACATTGGTATATCCAATATCCTAGGTTCTCATACTTCAGGTTAACAGGATTTGATGGCCATCCACACTTACTCCCAAGGTGTTACAATGACATGAATGTCCTTATGGAGTTTATATATGAAGCCTTAGGAGTCAATGCAAGATTTTCCATCAAACATAAGCCAGGATGCACCAAGTTCCCTATGAAGTTGGAGGAATATTGTTGTCTTCACAATGTAGCTACAAAGGCAATATGTGAAGAGTTGAGCTATTTGAAGTTGGTATTGTATACATCTTGGAAGCATTTTTATTCAGAGAGAAAAATGAATGCCCTGAATTCCATTATTTTTGACAAACATTATAATTTGTTGGAGGATTTTTAGATTAACCTAAAGAATGAATATGATGTTAGAAGAAGGAGCTATGAAAGATTAACCATCTCACAAATGATTAAGTATGGGGTGAAAGAAGATATTCCTGACACCTTATCTAATGATGGTGTGATTTTGGATCTTGGATATGAAGTAGGAAAGGTAGGCACTAAGAACGTAGACCTAATAAAATGGGATGAGGAAGAGTCTATTGATATCAAACAAATTTATAGGATAGTAATGGATAGAAGTATCTAGTGGGTGGTCATGAGGGTGAAAGAGCCACAGGCTAAAGCTTCAAAAAAGAGGAAAGTGGGGGAAACCAAAGGTTATTAGAGGACCAAGAGGAGAGCAACTCCCAAAGAGGAATTAGAGAATCTTCCTCCCATCTCTAGAGGAGATGTTCTAGAAATACTTACTCAGTAATTCCATGAATCACAAGGCATGGAGACCACAACAGTTGGAGAAGGCTCCTCTTCTTGACCTTCCTTCACTCAAGAACCTAGAAAAGAAATATCTGTAGGTAGGCTTCATGAGCAAGCAAAAAATCTAAAGGGAAAGGGAAAAGAAGTTGAAATTCATGATGTCAATTCTGATTTAGACGCCACTCAGTTGAATAATGAACCTCTTGTAGCTAAATCAGCTGATGATATTGAAGAAGTTGAGACTGAACATTTCCTTACTCTAGAAGATCAATGGAAATTGTTTGAGGATGCAAAGAAAGAAGCAGACGCTAAAGCATAAGTTGAGGCACTAGCAAAACAACAAGAAGCAAAGGCCAAAGCCAAAGCTGGTATGCTTGCCAAATAATAGGAATTATAAGCTTTAACAAAGGCTAAAGAATCGGTAAGGCAACAAAAGGAGAAAGAGGATCTTCTATTGCAACAAAGGGAAACAAAGTGGAAAACTAAATAAGAAAGAGATAAGTTGGCTCTGTTACAAAAGATCCATGAGCTAGAAGAAGAGAAGGCTCAACAAAGAAGAGATAAAGAAGCCCTTTAAGCTAGGTTTAAAGTAGTAGAGGAAGCTCAAAGGGAAAAAGAAGAAGAGGAGTTGGAGTTGAAGAGAATAGAAGAAGAGGAGCAAGCTAAAATTGACCAGGAAGTAGCCAAGGCATGGGCAAGGGTGGAGGAGCTAGAAAAACAAAGAGATCAACTGTTGGAGGAGAGGTGATTGGAGGAAGAATAAATGGCTAAGATAGAACAAGAGAGAGAAGCAAAAGCTGAAGCTGATAAATTGGCCAAGGAAAAGGCAAAAAAGGATAAACAAAAAGAGGTTGATTCTCAACCTAAGGCAACACTCTGGTAGCCATTCTCTCTTGCCACATCTTCTTCTACACAAGTGGTAACTCCCCCTATTTCCCTGACATGGTTAAAGCTTAATCTAGAGAGGAAACAAATAGTGCAACCACAACCCCTTAATTGGGATGATGTGAGAAAAGAAATTGAAAAGGAGAGGCCAAAGAAAAGGGCTAGAGTTCTCCATTCTACTAGACTAACGAATGTTGGGGAGATTATTGTTGAATGTGCCATTCCAATGGTTGACAAGGATAAAAAATAAATGCAACTAAGTGATTATCAACTAGGTACGACGAATCTAGGAAGGCCTATAAGAAACCAACAAATGGACCTAATTGATATTGTAGCCTCTTCCACCAAATCAAGAATGGTCAAGGATAAGCAAAAGAAAGATGCCGAAAACTTGGTTGAAATGAGGAATAAGGTGGGAATGATGGACAGATGGATTGCTAGACTAAACCAAGAAGTAGAAGATTTTCTTGTTGAAGGTTGCAAAGCTCATGAAGGAGCATTAGAATTGGTTAATGGCATGGTTTCACATGTTGAAACTCTTGAGAAACAAGAGGAGGAATATGTAGAGCATGGAAGGAAGTTAAAAGATATTAATAAGTTTCCCAAGAAAACTTTGTTGGAACAGTCCATCCTGGAAGAAGACAATGCAAACTTTGTTGAAAAGACCATTAGCATCGTCAAATTTTGATCTTCGTTCATTTATGCTGACAAGAATGAGGTGCAATAGGTTGGGAAGGTTCTTAATGAGAAAATTGAGGAATTAGGAGCAAGTATTACTATACTTGTTAATGAATAAATCCTTGAGACAAATGGCCTCCTTGATAAACTTAAGGAGAAATAGAGTAGTAGATTTGAGGAGGTAATGCAGAAAGGGGATGATGGTGATAACCTCCTAATGGATAGGCTCATGGACATCAAGGAAGAAATAAAGGGTGCTAGAAGGGAGCTTATCAAACTTAAAGATATGAAAGAGTTTGCCTTTGTTGAACTAAAGAGAATAAAGTTTAAAGATAGTTGGGTAGATGGGGCCAATGCAGATGTGCTTCAATAGGTGATTACCAATTATGATGAGTACATGCTAGAGTAGAAAATGCAAGATTAAGGCAGCAATACACTTGTTCCTTTTCCAGATCAACATCAGGAAGGCATAGTTTGTTGGACATATCTACTTCCTATTTTGTAGGGAGGTTACATAAATTCAACTGAAGATCTCAGCGGTTCGACCTTCCTCCTTTCGAATGCAGGTTTTAACAAAGAATCCTCAATCAACAACTAAAGATCAAAATGTACATTCATCCTACATAGTCCCAGTCACCCCATTATTTGTGGATTTGGAATTTTAATGAGAGGAATTAGTGCTAAACAAATTTATATATAGAATTTCTCTCCACTTTGTAAAGGTCGGCTCATTAAAGCAAGATTAGACACCTAAAGGAGATCTATGATAGTTTACAATTTTTTAGAAGTTTTTACAGTTTATGCAAAGATACTTGGATAGATTTTTACAAGTTTTCAATACAATTATGTTATTTTCCAGAATTAGTTTTAATGGTAATGTTGATGAACCATAGTCATTCATATGCCAGCGAATTCTATGCATAAGTGTTTCTTATTTGATGAGAATCAATAGAAGACTTCAAATTTAAGACTTTTTCATTGAATTATTTGTAAATGCAAGTTCTTCATATTTGTTGATCTACAAATTTTGGTAATTTGGTAATATGTTCTAGTTTGATTTCAAATTTGATGATGATGAATGATAGTACATCTTGAATTAGCACTATGAATGCATGCAGTGGTTCAAAGTGTTTTGTGGATTGTATCGTTCTGTAGTTTTAGTTATTTGAAAGAAATACTCATTACGTAATTTGTATGTCTGAATTGGAAAGGAATTTACATTTATGACTTGTTCTAAGCTTTGTTCTATCTTTTTCTATTTATTTACAACCTCCCAAACGTTAGAATAAGTTATATTATGCAGTTTGTATCCTTTACCAGCAGGCCCCTTGAACATTACAGTTGCATGGACTACTGAACAAAACAACACAGTTGAGAACCAACTACAAAGACCTTGGAAGATAGGTGGTTTTAGATTAGTTATCTTTTTCAGGAGAAATAGAGTAGAAATATTTTGTTTAATGTTGTGTTATTTTGACCATCAATAGAATTGGTTCTAGAAGGAGGGCCTGAAGGAAAAAATTGGAGCGAATCGAGTCATTTTCACCAGAAAGGTTCAGAAGAATTCTTAGATCCTCTGCGAATCCAAACCCATTTATTGAACTTAGAACACCCACTAGGCCTGAAACTTGTAGGGCCTTGACCCAATCACCCACTCCACTTGGATTTTGACCAATATTACTACTGGTGCAACCACAATCCACTGCCACCCATGGAATTCTTTGAAAACAACCCTTCTCCATTGGGAATCATTCCTGATGGTATTCATGAGATGTCGAAGAACCCTAAATTTTTTTGTCCTAGGTACTCTCATGGAGAGTCACAAAGTGTTGAGGAGCACATATAGGCATTCAAAGATGCTTGTACATGGGCTCAGATAGCCCATCATGATGTTGCATGTAGATTGTTTCCATATTCCTTAGGGATATGGCTTACAATTGGTACCTGAATCTGACCACTGGATCTATCCTGAGTTGGGAAAACTTAGAGGATGCCTTTATCAATCAATTATGGGTCTATGTAGATCCAACTATCTTGTATCATCAATTTTCCACAATTAGGAAAGAACCACATGAGTCGCTGCCCCTCTTCAACACTCATTTTCAAAGAATGTACAAACAGTTACAAGATCCTTATCTGGTGGCCGAGAACATTGCCATTAGATCTTACCTCAAAGCTATAGACCCTCTTATTGGTTTATTTCTCCAAAGAACTTATGTTGCAGCAAACATTGATTCCCTGTCCAAGGTATACCACCTTGCTATTAAGCTGCAACAATAGATAAGCTCACAATCAGGCAACCTTGGAGGAGTTTTCCCGCCCTTGGGATACCCTCCAATGCATAATCCAATGTCATTGTTTAATACGGTCCCAGGTATTTCTAGCTTTTCTTATGGACCTTTGGCTAAATTACAAAATTCCCCACAACCATGGGTTAATGGGGGAATTCTAGATTCATCCCAACAGGCCTAGAATTCTCATAATCTCATTGGAGGATCCAATCCTCCAACTCACACACCTATTGTGAATTCTTTAAAGAGTGAACACACCACCTACTTGACCTTTGAGGTAGAGAATTTGAAGAAAACCCTATCTCAAGTGATGAAAAAAATGGCCTAACTTAAAATGAACCACTCCCAAGGTCAAAACCAAAACTAGGGTTATCAAAATCGAGGAGGTTTTTTGAATCAAAACAATTATTCGAATCAAAATTCCAATGAGAATCAGAGGAATTACCAAGGCCAAAAATTCCCTAATCAGAACTATCAAAATCATAATAGGGGATACAATCAAAGGTCAAACAATAATAGACAATGGAATATGAGATTGAATAATGGAGTGGTATCCCACAATTATCAAGCCAATGAGGACAAGCCTCACACTGCAAATGTTGCAGACTTGAACCTAATGAAATTTTTTTGTAGGTTGCATGATACAACTTCACATTCTGAAGTCAACTACGCTGAAATGGAGAAGGTCATCAAAATAGCACAAGCTGATTCCCACCCATCATAAGGAAATCCTAACCAAAGTGGTGGGTCAGTGGATATAGCCATGACTTTTGAAACCGTTGATGAACAATACCAGTTCCTCATGCAGGGAGAGAACAAACCAAAAGAGTATGCCTACGATGCTCAGGCCTTCCAGACCAAGGGAGGCCATTTCTCGTGGAATCAGAATAAAGGCCCATTCACCATATTTCCCCCTCCAAATACTATAGTTCCACCCAACCAAAATGCAGACAACAATCCACCTCCACCCAAAGGTCCACCAAAATTCCAAAATAAAGGTAATTCATCTTTTGTTTCTAAACATCAAATGAAAAATGACGTAGAATTTGATTTTGTTTCAAATATGCAGAAGCAAAGGACCTCATTTTCATTCTTTGACATATTGAAGTGGTGCCCTGCCCAATGCAACATCGTGTTGAGAGCTTTGGAAGAAGCAGATCGGTTGAAAGGAAAAAGCAAGGCAACTCCAACCAATGAAATTAATGTGGCCCTGTACAAAGGAAAGGTAGGAACCCCACCGTTCCTATTAAGCTTGAGGATTTTTGGGAAGAATCTACAAAATTGCCTATTAGATTTTGGAGCCTCAGGTGACATCATGCCATTTTCCATTTGTAAAAAGTTGGGATTAATTCTAGTTCAAACTCATAAGAAGGTAATACAACTAGACAAAATTGAGGTTAATGTAGTAGGGGAATTGAAAACTATTCGTGTACAGGTTGGATTAGACCCACGGATCTAAAATTACATGGATATCCATGTAGCTAATATCCCAGAGACATACGACATGCTTCTAAGCCGAGATCTAATGAAAAGTATAGGGGGTTACTTATCCTTAGACTAATCACATATGTGGCTTCCATGGAAAGGAGTATCAACACAAATTAGGATTGAAAGTGAGCCTCATCTCAAACATATGATCATTGAATATGATTGTCCTAACAAGGTAGCCTATTTTGAAACAGAGATTGGAGTATATAAGAAAGAGGAAATCATGACCTTTTGATATTCAATCCTGATACCCTACAACCTCTAGAGCATAGGGACCCGATGAACACTATTAACCAACATGTTTTTATTAGAAGGTTACAACATGATAGGCCGGTTCTGGGAGAAGAGGTTGATCTACGGAGTTTGTTACTCCCAAATTGGTGCAAAGTCCACTATGAAGGCCATTATGAGCAGACATGCCAACCTTGTGTGGATATTCTCAATTATGTTTATGAGTCAGAAGAAACTTGTGAACCTCATCTAGTAACACCTCCGAACCAATTCCCATTCCAGGCTAGAGATGCAACTATCCTGACAAGAACTAATGTCACCCAAGAGGAAGACTCTTCCCAAGTTGAACAAGCTCAAGTTTTATGTTCTAATCTTTAGAACAAAACTAAGCAATCTCAGAAATTATATGTCACACCTGCCCATGATAATCTTCTGGTGCCTAAGGGGTTGCTTGAAAAGAAACTTGATTCCAAAACCGTCCAAGAGGAGGTGCAAGAACTAGTTTCTACACCAGTTTTAAAGAAAAATGGACTTGCTAATAAACATCATGAACAACAGTCTTTGAATCCAGATAGCCTAAACTAGTTTGAGCCACCACCCATTCCTTGTAAAAAACCACTTGTAGAATCCAAAAAGAAGGAAATCCTAGCTCCAGATCAATTGTGGATTCTTAAATTCGACAGTTCTAAGTCCAAAATAGGGAGTGGAGCAAGAATTGAACTAACCAACCCAAAAGGGAAGACACACTTTGCATCTTACAAGTTACAGTTTGGTTGTACAAACAATGTAGCGGAGTATGAAGCACTCACTAGGGGTCTGATGTTTGCACATCAGAAAAAAGTGATAGTCCTCGTGGTTATGGGGGATTCATAAGTGATTGTCAATTAGGTTCACAGTTAATACACCTATCACAATAAGAGACTGGCCACATATCGGAATCAGATATGGAACCTAATAAAAGACTTTGATGCTTTGGTATCAAGTTGATCCCTAGAGAGCAATCAGATTGCAGATGCTCTCAATGTTGCTACAAGCACTTTAGAACCTATGCAAGATTCTAAGCTCAAGAGATTCTTAGTAGAGTTAGTCTCGATTCCAGCCATCCTAGATAACATTCACAATTTTTAGGTCTTTGATGATGACCAACATATACTTGCCTTTTTGGCAAGTTCAGATGTCTTTGAGGGACAAATAATTGATGAATCAGATAGAGATCAAGGAGATTGGGACCCAAAAATATGTGATGCAGAAGGAATCATGGACCTTAAAACAAATATAATTCCTAAGGGAATGGTAGCATTATAGAGGATATTTGACTCTGATCCTCATGCTCATGAAAAATTGCCCCCGACCACTAATGGGGGAAAATATGAATTAGTTAACTTGGCGGATTCAAGCCCAGAAAAGAATGTATTTATTAGCAAAGATTGCCCGAAACATATTCGTGACAAAATCATAAAATCACTAAAGGAAGATATTGTAGTGATTGCTTGGGGCTACAAGGACTTGAAAACCTTCGACACCTCAATAATAACTCACACTATTCCCTTGAATCTTGACGTGAAGCCTTTTCATCAAAATTAGTGCCTAGTCGATGCCCTGATTGAACCATTAATTCAAAAAGAGGTGTAGAAGCTTCTGTCAGCCAAGATAATATTTCCAGTAAGGCATTCCACTTGGGTCACCAATTTAGTTCCTGTATGAAAGAAGAGTGGGGAGATCAGGTTATGTGTTGACTTCTAGAACCTCAACAAAGCATCAAAGAAGGATAAATACCCACTGCCTTCTCTTAATGAGATACTATATATTGTCAACGGTTCTCAAATGATGTTGTTCCTTGATGGTTACTCAAGATATAACCAAGTCCTGGTTAATTATGAGGATAGGATGAAAACTACCTTCACTGCCAAGTGGGGGACATTTTCCTACCGAAGGATGTCATTTGGCCTCATCAATGTTGGAGCTAATTTTCATCATGCAATGGATGTAGCATTCAAAGACTTGGTTGGAAAGTGTATAATCATGTATATGGATGATTTAACTCTTTTTCTAAAGATAGGGAAAACCATGTTGTGGATTTATCAAAATTTCTTAAGAAGTGTGTAAGTTATGGTGTATCTTTAAATCCAAAGAAGTGCGTGTTTGGAGTTTTTGAAGGGAAATTGCTAGGCCACATAATATCAAAAAGGGGAATTTCAATTGACCCGAACAAAGTCAAATCCATTCTGAAATTGACTATGCTAGGTAGTAAAAAGGAGATGAGGTCATTTTTCGGGAAGATAAATTTTGTGTGAAAATTCATAACTGGATTTGCAGAGATTGTTAAGCCTCTCAACGAAATGATGAAGAAAGAAGCTAAGATTGAGTGGAATAATGAGGCTAAATTTGCCTTTTTGTAGATCAAACAATCTATATCAGAGGCACCGGTCCTAACTAGCCCTGATTATTTAAAATCTTTTTATATTTACTCTTTCACATATGATCACTCTTGTGATGTTGTCCTAACACAAAGAAAAGTTAAAGGAGATGAAAGTACCATTTCCTTTATGAGTTCCCCATTCAAGAACATTGAAGTTAGATATCCACCTTTGGAAAAGTAGGCTTTTGCACTAGTATGAGTGGTCAAGAAATTATGTCACTATATTCTTTATAGCCAAATTACTGCATTAGTTCCAAACCCTGCTGTAAAGTCCCTTCTTATGCAAAGAAAACTGGGGGAGAGACGAGGAAAATGGATGGCCATCCTACAAGAATATGATCTTGAAATTCATCCAATGAAGCTAGTCTGAGGAAAAGGCTTGTCTAAAGTAATGATGAATGTTGACACTAAGATTACTTGTCAACAATACATGGTACAGTCATTTATAGGTGATCCTTGGTTTTCAGATTTGATCTTTTTAATTGTTGAATAACAAATGTCTAGATGGGATGAATGCCACTTAAAGGAGAGCACTGAGGCTAAAGAGTTTTCATTACATGCTAAAAGGAGGAGCTCTATGCCGAAGAAACTTTGAAGGTGTTTATGTACACTGCCTTGATCAACAACAAGCGAAGTATGCCATTAAAAAATTTCATGGAAGACACGGTACTAGACATGGATCTACTGATTCCATGGTACACCAGATCCTGAGATCAGGTTATTATTGGTCGCATGTGTTCTGAGATGCACACCAACACATGAGGACATGTCATACATGTCAGACTTTGACATCTAGGGAACACAATCCTGTAATGCCCCTACAACTGGTATATGAGGTAAAACCATTTGCCCAATGGGCATTAGATTTTATAGGGGTAATTAACCCAAATTCATTTGTAGGTCACAAATTCATTTTGACAACAACTAATTATTGTACATGCTGGATTGAAGCCTAGCCTTGTAAGAACATCACCACTGAGGTGGTCATCAAATTTCTCAATGAATGCATCATTACCAGGTTTGGAGTACCATTTGCCTTGGTATGTGACAATGGCCTTGCTTTTTATTTTGCAAAATTTATTCAATGGGCATATGAAGATAAGATAATGTTGAAATATTCTTGTAAGTATTATCCATAGTGGAATGGAGTAGCAAAGTCTACTAAAAAAAATATGTTGGAAGTGATTAAGAAGTTGTTAGAGAGTAATCCTAGGGATTGGCACACACAATTGAAATATTTCCTATGGGTAGATAGAATTCGTATTAAAGCCACCTTAGGGAACTCCCAATTTAAGTTGGTTTATGGCCAAGACCCAGTCTTTCCTATACACTTACAAATACTTGTCCTCAGGTTCATTCAAGAGTTTTACTCGAATGATGATAGGATAGAGGTCAGGCTTAAAACTTATTAAATTTGGAGGAACAAAGAGATGCTGCTTACAACAGTTTTATAAGCATCAAGTTGTTGTCAAATGTTGGTTTGAAAAGAGAGCAAAAATTAAAGCCTTTAGAATATCAAACTTAGTATTGATGTGGGATAAAGCCAAGGAAAGAAAAGGTGATCACCAAAAATTTGACTGGCTTTGGTTAGGTCTGTATCAAATTACTAAAATCCTTGGTGAAAATGATTTTCATCTAAGTACTTTAATGAGAGAGCATGTTCCTTTACCTATCAACGACATTTTCTAAAACACTATTTGGCCCATGAAGGGTCTGATGATTAGTTTTGTTGTAAATATGTAATTAGTTGTTTGTTGCTTTTGGTTTGTTTGTTTGTTGTTTGTGTTTCTGTTGTGTTCATTTTTATTTTCTTTCTTTCTTTGTTTTGTTTGTTTCTAGGGTTTTCATTTTATCTAATTCAAGTGATGGGTGAAGTTATTTGAAGCATATTGAAGGTACTAGGAGAGAATTTGGTTGAGTTGTTTTCAGGTATGTCTGTTGAAATTTGTTCGTTTCATGACTTGTGACTTGTGTTCTTTTTATACAATGGTCTGATAGTTTAAACACAAACAAGTATATTGTAAGAAATCTCATGAACCACAGTTGAATCTATCACAAAATAGATGAATATTTTTTCTACATAGAAGCTCATTTGTCTCTAGGTGGCTATATTTTAGATCTGAGTGAAACATTTGATTCTTGACACTATCATGATGTTCGTTGTAGTTCTCAACCCCAAATTTTAGGTTGTTGAATATGAGTATTGAGAAGAGCTAATAAAAGAATTCCTTCAAGAAAAGTTTATGAAATGAGAAAGAAAAGAGAATCATTGAATGATGACAAGCTCAATATAAGAAGTGTGGTTCAAGTATCTCTACTGGGGCTATGGACACTTGATTGACAGTAGAGCAATGCTTTGAGAGAATTAGAGGTATCTCAGTTGGGGCTATGGATGCCTGGCTGGCTGGGGAGGGATGCCTGGCTGGTTGGAGAGCAATGCTCAGGATATCATTGCATGATAAATTAAAAGGGTTCAAATCATGTAGCTTGAATCTTGAATATAGTTGTTTAGGAATGGAGGGAATTTTTACCAAAAATAGATGCACTATACATGCACACACTCAGATTCAAAGTAGTTAATGCTAATTTACATTTGAGATTCCAACTCAACCTTGTTTGCTACGACTGATCACACTTGAGTGTAAAATGTTCATGAACCAGAGGTTCTGATTCATTGAATTCTTGAGTGTCTTGAAAATGGGTAAACCATTTCCCCAGCCGAGTCACCATTTGTTATGCCTTGCATAACCACCCCATCTTAACTTTGGTCAAAATGGGTCCCCCTTGTTTTCTTATCCTTAGTGGTTTTATTCAAGACTTAGGAGTTGTTCTTTTCTCCTAAGTCTTTGTATTTTTCTTTTGCTCTGGTGGAAGTGGAAGTGAAACCGAACCTTAATTCAGAACTTGCATAGGTTTCATGTTTTGATTTGGTCCTGATCTTGCTCTTATTTTTTTCCTTGTGTTTTGTCTTTGGTTGGTGTTGTTTTCCTTTGACAAGATCCGAGCCGGATTGGATTTTGAACTCAAAATTTTGTGAACTTCCAAGTTAATTTTTCATTCCATCTCTGCCCTCACCTTTGTGTTTTTCTCATTGGTTTTGTTTTGGGCTCGGTTCCTTTGGCCCCAATCCCACCTTGTTGTCATTTTCTTGTTCCCTTTCGTTCTTTACGTTTTCTTCATCTTTGGTGGAACTGAAATTGGAACTAGAACTAAACCTGAAACTTTGAAAAAGTTCCCTGACTCATTCTGATCCCGACCTCAACCCCGCTTTCTTGTTTTCTTCTTCTCCACTTTACTTTTGTTACATGATTATTATGTGCTCGTTCCTGCTTTGATCCCGTGCTTGACCAACCACATTAATGACATTAATTACAGGCTCTTCATAGGCACAAAATCAAATTCAAAACCTTAATCAAGGTTAACTTGCTCATTATTATTATTGTCTAAGTTATTTTTACGAACCAGAGTAGAAAAGCAAAGAGTGGAGCAGATTTGGCCAAAGGACAACCATTTCTAAGCGAATTTTGGATCGAGTTTTCATCCTGTTTGGTAGATTTTGAGGTAGGTGGGTTTTCCCATTTCATTTTGTGTTTTGTTTCCTGTATTCTTCTTCATTGTGTTCTTCGTGCGTTCGTAAGAACTTTCTCGTGGATCTTCACCCATTTTTTATGTTTTGCTTTCACTTTCATTTTTGGTTTCTTTCCCTTATGTTTCTTGTTTCCTTGTTGTCTTTTCTGGTTTGTTTTGGTCATTATGGTCGTTGTCGTGTTTGGTGGCGTCTGTGCTGCCATGCCCCAACTTTTGTTTAGGGTTTCATCTTTAGTAGGTTTTAGAGGCTTTTAAAGCTCTCAAATTTGTTCGAAGACTCGTTCCATCTTATTCACATGTCAACTCAATGGTTTCCATGTCAGGTTTTCAATGCCCTAAATTTCCTGAGTCGACTAGTTATGTAAACTAGGGTTTTGCACCCTATTTATTTATAATATCGTTCCCTAGCTAGTGGTTTTCTCATGATCACATGAATGATAGATTCAAGCCTTTATTTCAAGCCTCCTTGGCCCCTCATATGAATTTGTTTTAAATGCTTGAGTAAGATTGTGCCATGCTTAATGATAATGGGCGGAAGCAGATCTAGGAATGGATTCGACCCATAAATGTTTGTTTGAAAGTTTAGATCTGGTTTCAAACCCGCTCTTGATGAGCTTTTGAATCTGTCTCACATCCTTCTGCCAAAGTGGAATGGGGGAAAGATTTGAAACTTTGTAATGTTTCGGGTCTAGTTTTCATTCTGATTCCGGTATTGGCTCCGATGTTGATAGCGACTCCGATCCTACCAATACTAGAAGCCTTCAAATATTGATCCCTTCCTTGGTTTTGCCTCTGATAACCTTCAAATTTTACTAAGTGAAAAATGCTACCTAGGGAAGGACAAAGCAACATGAAGGGTAATTCTTCTAATATTGATTTTTCTACTTTCTATTGATCTAATACAAGGTTTTCTTACAGAAATAAACAATGTCAGGAGTATCAATGGGAGGTTCACAAGTGGGAGGCCAAGCTGCAAAGAGTTCAAGACAGGTGAAGCCAAAGAAGATAAAGGTGGAATACCTACCTTATACTTTGAGATACAAACATCAAAATCCCACTCCCACAACTAGCAATCTTCATTCAAGATGGTCAAATATTAAAGATACTAACTTGGGATCCTTAAATTGTAAGGAGTTGACACTAGAGACCTTTGCAGAAGAAGTGACTAGGATAGAAAGAATAGTCCAATCTGGGCTAGCCCATGTCACACTTTTTCCTCTATCATTTCAATGTCTAAAGCTCATTTTGACTGTAGCAGGGGCTTATAATTTAGTGTCAAGGTGATGCATGGACCAACGAGGGAATGTCATAATTGATTTTTCCCCATAAATGATGAGGTTCATGTTCAATGCACCTACGTTAAGGAATCCTAGGTAGTTGACTGAAGTGGAGGCATTGCATAAATTCAATAAGGATAAAGAAGTCAACAAATCCCACATGAATAAGAAATGGTTGAGGACTGAGAAGAAGTCCTTAACCAAGATGCCTGAACAACCTAAAATAGGAGACTTCAAGAAGGAAGTGGGTGACTTGATTTTGATTCTTTCTAGGGTATTTGGAAAGGACTCTACATGCTTCAAGAAATGGATGTTCCCATTCACGGAAGCTATTTTTGATGGTAGACAATAATTTGATTGGTGTATGATCTTATCTGACAATTTGCACAATCAAATGTTAGGGGTAAGGGAAACCAAGAGCTTCTTTATGACTTCTTATGTCATATATGTTGTTGCAAGGATAGGTATTTTTCCTGGGTCGCATGTAGTGGGGGTATTGGGAGAAGCTCCTAGATAACAAAAGGTGTGGAACCATTATGACCAATTGACGTTGCAAACAACAAAGTTACACTTCAGAAGGGTCAATGATGCATACCTCTATGTCATCATCAATCGATTAACTGGGGATGTTGGATTCAGGTTGAGTAAAGATGCTATGGCTTTTATTGCTCAATGAGGACATTGATATATCCAATATCCTAGGTTCTCATACTTCAGGGTAGCAAGATTTGATAGCCATCCTCACTTACTCTCAAGGTGTTTCAGTGATAGGGTTGTCCTTATGGAGTTTATATATCAAGCCTTAGGAGTCAATGCAAGATTTTCCATCAAACATAAGCTAGGATGCCACAAGTTCCCTATGAAGTTGGGGAATATCGTTGTCTTCACAATATAGTTGTAAAGGTAGTATGTGAAGAGTTGAGCTATTTGAAGTTGGGATTGTATTTATCCCATAATCATTTTGATTTTGAGAGAAAAATAAATGCCCTGAAATCCATTGTTTTTGACAAACATTGCAATTTGTAGGAGGATTTTTGGATTGACCTAAAGAATGACTATGATGTTAGAAGAAGGAGCTATGAAAGGCTAACCATCTCAAAAATGATTGAGTATGGGATGAAAGAAGACATTCCTAACACCTTATTTGATGGTGTGATTTTGGATCCTGGATATGAAGCAAGAAAGGTAGGCACTAAGAACCTAGACCCAATAAACTGGGATAAGGAAGATTCTATTGATATCAAACAAATTTCTAGGGCAGTAATGGATAGAAGTATCTAGTGGGTGGTCATGAGGGTGAAAGAGCCATAGAATCAAGCTTCAAAAAAGAGCAAAGAATGGGCAACCAAAGGTTATCAGAGGACCAAGAGGAGAGAAGCTCCCAAAGAGCAATTAGAGCATCTTCCTCCCATCTTTGGAGGAGATTTTGTTCCAAAGATACTTACTCAGGAAGTCCATGAATCACAAGGCATGGAGACCACAATAGTTGGAGAAGGCTCCTCTTCTCAACCTTCCTTCACTCAAGAACCTAGCAAAGAAATACCTGTAGGTATTATTCATGAGCAAGCAAAAAATATAAAGGGAAAGTAAAAAGAAGTTGAAATTCATGATGTCAATTCTGATTTAGAGGCCACTTAGTTAGATAATGAACCTCTTGTAGCTAAATCAGCTAATGATATTGAAGAAGTTGAGACTGAACATGTCCTTACTCCAAAAGATTAATGGAAATTGTTCGATGATGCAAAGAAAGAAGTGGATGCTAAAGCACAAGCTGAGGCACTAGTAAGCCAACAAGAAGCAGAGGCCAAATCCAAAGCTAATATGCTTGCCAAACAATAAGAATTATAAGCTTTAACAAAGGTTGAAGAATTGGCAAGGCAACAATAGGAGAAAGAGGATCTTTTATTGCAACAAAGGGAAACATAGTGGAAAACTAAAGAAGAAAGAGATAAGTTGTGGTTACAAAATATCTATGAGCTAGAAGAAGAGAAGGCTCAACAAAGAAGAGAGAAATAATCCCTTGAAGACAAGATTAAAGCAGTAGAGGAAGCTTAGAGAGTAAAAGAAGAAGAGGACTTGGAATTGAAGAGAATAGAAGAAGAGGAGCAAGCTAAAATTGACCAGGAAGCAACCAAGGCATGGGAAAGGGTGGAGGAGCTAGAAAAAAAAAGAGATCAATTGTTGGAGGAGAGGAGATTGGAGGAAGAACAACTGGCTAAGATAGAACAAGAGAGAGAAGAAAAAGTTGAAGCTGATAAATTGGCCAAGGAAAAGGCAGAAAAGGAGAAACGACAAGAGGTTGATTCTCAACCTAAGGCAACACTTTGGTAACCACTCTCTCCTGCCACAACTTCTTCTACACAAGTGATAACCCCCCCTACTAACTTGACATGGTTAAATCTTAATCTAGAGAGGAAACAAATAGTGCAACCACAACCCCTTAATTGGGATGGTGTGAGAAAATAAATTGAAAAGGAGAGGCCAAAGAAAAGGGCTAGAATTCTCCATTCTACTAGAGTAATGAATGCCAGGGAGATTGTTGTTGAATGTGCCATTCGAATGGTTGACAAGGATAAACAAGAATGCAACTAAGTGATTATCAACTAGGTACAGTGAATCTAGGAAGGCCTACAAGAAACCAACAAATGGACCTAATTGATATTGTAGCCTCTTCCACCAAATTAAGAATGGTCAAGGATAAGCAAAAGAAAGATGAGCTTAAGTCATAGGTGGATCAATTGCATAAGTTTTTGAAAGACTTTTATTCTCATATCTCTTCAAAGTCTGCTGCTCCTAAGACACCAATTTTGTTGAGCAAGAAAGAGGTTGACAACTTGGTTGAAATGAGGAATAAGGTGGGAATGATGGACATATAGATTGCTAGACTAAACCAAGAAGTAGAAGATTTGCTTGTTGAAGGTTGAAAAGTTTATGAAGGAGCATTATAATTTAATGGCATGGTTGCACATGTTGAAACTCTTGAGAAACAAGAGGAGGAATATGGAGAGAATACAAGGAAGTTAAAATATATTAATAAGTTTCCCAAGAAAACTTTTTTGGAATAGTCCATTCTAGAAGAAGACAGTACAAACTTTGTTGAAAAGACCATTAGCATCGTTAGATTTTGGTCTTTGTTCATTTATGTTCACAATAATGAGGTGCAATAGGTTGGGAAGGATCTTAATGAGAAAATTGAGGAATTAGGAGCAAGTATTACTATACTTTTTAATGAAGGCATCCCTGAGATAGATGGCCTCGTCCTTGATAAATTCAAGGAGAAATGGAACAGTAGATTTGAGGAGGTAATGCAAAAAGGGGATGATGGTGATTACCTCCTAATGGATAGGCTCATGGAAATCAAGGAATAAATAAAGGGTGCTAGAAGGGAGCTTATCAAACTTAAAGATATGATAGATTTTGCCTCTATCGAACTAAAGAGAATAAAGTTTGAAGATAGCTGGGTAGATGGGCTCGATGCAGATGTGCTTCAACAGGTGATTACCAATTATGATGAGTACATGCTGGAGAAAAATACACAAGATCAAGGTAGCAATACACTTGTCCCTTTTTGAGATTAGCATTAGGAAGGCACGGTTTGCTGGACATATCTATTTCCTGATTTGCAAGGAGGTGACATAAATTCAACTAAAGATCTCAGTAGTTCCACCTTCCTCCTTTTGAACACAAGTTTTAACAAAGAGTCCTCAATCAACAACTAAAGATCAAAATTGACATTCATCATACATTGCTCCAGTCGCCCCATGATTTGTGGATCTAGACTTTTGATGAGAGGAATTAGTGCTAAACAAATTTATATATAGAATTTCTCTCCACTTTGTAAAGGTCGGCTCATTGAAGCAAGATTAGCCACCTAGAGGAGATCTAAGATAGTTTATAGTTTTTAAGAATTTTTTATAGTTTATTTAAAGATACTTGGACACATTTTTACAAGTTTTCAATACAATTATGTTATTTTCCAGAATTAGTTTTAATGGTAATGTTGATGAACCATAGTCATTCGTATGCCAGTGAATGTTGTGCATAAGTGTTTCTTATTTGATGAGAATCAATAGAAGAATTTGAATTATGACTATTTCATTGAATTATTTACGAATGCAAGTTCTTTATATTTGTTGATTTATGAATTTTGGTAATGAGTTGGTAATATGTTCTGGTTTGATTTCAAATTTGATGATGATGAATGATAGTACGTCTTGAATTAGCACTATGAATTCATGCAGTGGTATAACATGTTATGTGGATTGTATCATTCTATAGTTTTAGTTATTTGAAAGAAATACTCATTATGTAATTTGTATGTTTGAATTGAAAATTAATTTACATTTATGACTTGTTGTTCTAAGCTCTGTTCTATCTTTTTCTATTTATTTACAACCCCCCAAGTGTTAGAATAAGTTATATTATGCAGTTTGTATCCTTTACTAGCATGCCCCTTGAACATTATGGTCGCATGGAATATTGAACAAAACAACACAGTTGAGAACCAACTAAAGAGACCTTGGAAGATAGGTGGTTTTAGATCAGTTATCTTTTTCAGGAGAAATAGAGTTGAAATATTATGTTCAATGTTGTTGTGTTATTTTGACCATCAACATTACAAGGACTATTGCAAAGGAATTGATAGAAAGAGAGATGACATAATTTTTAGGATGTCACAAAAGGAAGATGAGTCTCTGGAAGACTATATGGAAAGGTTTCAATTTTTGTTAAGTAACCCCACCAAAACAAACTCTCTGATGAGTCTTTAAAACTGGTATTCTTAAGGGGAATTAATGAGGATTGCACAGATGCACTTAACCTCATTGGGGTAGGAGATGTATCTAATGCTCCATTTGAGGAGATTTTCAAGGCATGTAGGAACTATTTAAGGTCTTTCACAAAGAAAGTTAGAGGAGATATGACATCTTCCATCATCAAACCATCCAATGGAGTCTCTAGAGTTGAATTGAGTAATCTATTGTCTAATATGAAGGGGGATATGATCAACCATTTGGATACATAGCTATATACCCTCCATATCAAAAAGAAGCAAGTGGAGGTAGAAGAAAATCTTGAAGAATACTACTCACATTATAGACAAAGAAGGACTAACTATAAATGCAAGAAGGTGACAAGTATCTCTGAGGGGACATCAAACTTAATGCATTGGAAGGAGAATATGGACAATTATTCTACATAGCTCAAAGGAAACCATGGCATCCAAGACAAGGTATGCCCCAAGATACTTTGAATTATAACATGTCATTTCCTGGTAACAATTCAAATCTTCCTAATTGGAATCCTTATTCTTGGGCCAATATACAAAACCAACAATGGAAAATTCCTCAAACCAATTGGAATCAATAGCAAAAAAAAAAGTGTCCATCACAAAATTACCAAGGATCTAACTATAATTCCCAATGGCCACCCCAAAAAAACCAATGCAAAGCCCAATGGCAAAGAGGCAAACAATGGTAAAACCAAAACATGAATTACCAACAACCACAACAACCCTTGCAGCCACAACAACAAGCCATTATGCCAAACCCAACAAATCCAACACCCAACCACCTAGAGCACCTCAGCTACCAACATAGCCTCCACCTAACCCCAATAACAAGCCTTTTCAACATGACTGTACACTAATGAATTTGTTCAATATACTACTTATGGAGTAGAGGTGAGTGATGTCCACCTCATATTAAGGAAATATTTAGTTGGAACTTCATCCCCTCAAATCATTGAGTTCGTTGATGAAGAACCCCCAATAGAGACCTTGGAAACTCAACATAAGGAGCCTAAGTCAAATCAGGTTAACCAAACCAATCCAAGTCCAAAGCCTCCATTCCCTAAAATATTAATAGTTTAAATATGCCAAACACAAGCTGAAGAAGACTTGTTGGGATAACTTAAAGATGTTTGTATCAAAATACCCCTTATCCAAGCCATTAAGGAGGTTCCTATCTACACCAAAACAGTGAGAGAACTTTTCCTTAAGAAGCCAAATAGGAAGAGGAAATATCCTCAAATAGTACAATTCCTAGGTCAACTTGCAAACATTATGTTGGAAAATATAACTATTCCCAAGTATGCAAACCTTGGGAGTCATGTGGTGGATGCAAAGATAAATGATGCTCTCATTAAAAACACCCTAATTGACTTGGGAGCAACTATCAATGTAATGACCAAAGAGACAATGAAGTTCTTATAATTGATCGAACTCATACCTACACCCACTGTTTTGCAGTTGGAAAATAAGTCTATAGTCAAGCTTGAGGGTATCATTGTGGACTTGGTGATAACATTGGATTCATTGGAGTACCCTAAAAATTTCATAGTCCTACAACCAAAATATAATCTTGTAGGCTACCTCCTCATATTAGGAAGACCATGGTTGGCAATAGTGGATGCCTTTATAAGTTGTAGGTTTGGGAATATAATTATCTCTAATATAAATGTGACTAAGAAATTAGTCCTTTATCCACCAACCCAACCACATGCATACCTAGAACAAACCATTTGGCCTTCCCTAGATGAGGATGATCAATACTCCTTGCAAGTCTTGATGACTATTGAATGCAATCCACTGTTAAAACACAAAGATGAAGATGAATTGATAGTAAACATCATATAAAATGACTATGGTAGGGACCCACAACATCAGGGCTGCTTGACATGTTTATAGGATCCTCTATAAATTTTTATCCCTGCTAGTTCATCTAAGTTAATTCCCTAAATATTTCATAATTTGTTACCACACCAATGTATTCCAAACATAGCAAGACTTGACATATCATTAGTGCAAACAACATCCAAGACTTTAGAGATCATGTTGGATAAAACATTGAACATTAACAATTAATTGACTGCATACATCAGACATCACTGATAACTGTGCTACAAGCACATGCAATGGCCTTTGCATGGGATTATCATGACATGAAGGGCATAGACCTAGAGTTGTGCATGCATAGGATTTACATCAATTATGGCTTTAAATCTATAAGACAACCACAAAGGAGAATGAACCCTGCAGTCAGAGACATAGTTAAAACAAAATTACAAAAATTACTTGATGCAGGCTTTATATATCCTATCTCTGATAGTGAATAGGTGTCACCTCTAGTAATTGTCCCAAATAAAGGAGGAAAGTGGAGAGTATGTGTAGACTACCAAGAATTAAATGTTGCAACTAGGAAGGATCACTTTCCACTACCCTTCATTTACCAAGTGCTTGATTCATTAACGGGCAAAAAGCACTTCTTTCTAGATGGATTTAGTAGATATAACCAAATTAAGATTGCCCCAGAAGATCAGAAAAAGACAACATTTACATGCCCTTGGGGCATATATGCTTATTTTGTCCTACCATTCAGCCTATGTAATGCACCAACCATTTTCCAAAGGGCAATACTTAGTATATTCTCAGACTTTGCACATGATTCCATGGAGGTTTATATGGATGATTTCAAAACATATGGGAATACATATGATGAAGCACTTGGCAATCTAGAGAAGGTACTAAAAAGGTTTCATGGACATAACTTACCCTTGAGTCATGGAAAATGTTTCATGATGATGACATAAGGGATTGTATTGGTACATTTTGTGTCAAATGAAGGAATTCAAGTGGACCCCAACAAAATTGAAGTAATCTGAACACTCCTTGTGCCTCAAAGACAAAAAGATGTTAGAACTTTCCTAGGGCATGCTATGTATTATAGGAGATTCATCCAAGATTTTAGAAAACTTGTAGCTCCACTATTTGTTTTATTGTCCAAAGATGTAGAATTTGAATGGATAACTGCTTGTCAACACTCTTTTGAAGCACTAAAGGTAGCATTGACTAAAACCCGTATCTTGAGAGGACCAAATTGAACCTTACCTTTCTATATCCATGCATATGCTTTTATTTCTCTATAGGATTTGTACTTGGGTAGAAGGAAGGAAACAAGGAATATTACATCAGTAAAAATATACAAGGGGAAAAACTCAATTATATAGTAACATAGAAATGAATGTTGGCAGTGGTATATGTAGTAAACATATTCAAGCATTATATTCCAAGATATCCAGTGTTCATACACACTAACCACACAACAATTAGGTATCTAATGAACAAAATAGTGGTTGGTGGCAAGATTTTAAGGTGGTTATTATTGCTTTAGGAATTTGACATCACCATTGTGGACAAGCCAGGCAAAGCAAATATAGTAGCAAATTTTCTATCTAGACTTCTAACCAAATTAGAAGATGATGTTGATGATGATTCATTCCCAAAATGAGCATTTATTTTCTCTATCTCCGCATACACCTTGGTTTGAAAAAAATGCCAACTATCTATTAGTAGGGTAGGCACCACCTCATTTCTCCACAAGAGAAAAGAGACAATTGGTTCACAAGAGTTTTCCCTACTACTAGATAGATAGATACTTATTTTACATAGGCCCAAATAACATTATGAGGAGATGTATTAGAGAAGATGAGGTATATGACATTCTCAGAGCATGCCATGATGAACCCTATGGGGGACACTTTGTAACAAAGAGGATAGCTCTTAAGATTCTCATAATTGGCTATTATTGGCCAACTCTTCATAAGGAAGTAGTGAAGTACACAAGGGGTTGTGATACGTGTCAAAGAATGGGTAGGCCAACAAAAATAGATGAAATGCTATTGCAGCCATAATTAGCAATAATACCATTTGATAAATGGAGGTTAGATTTTATTGTCCCAATATCACCAACATCTAATAATAAGGAGTACATATTGGTATACAAAAATTGCCTTACCAAGTGGGTGGAGCTTAAGGCTTTACAATTTTCTAGAGATGGTAGTGTGGAAAAGTTTCTCTATGAGGATATATTTACAAGATATGGAGTTCCAAGGGAAATTATCACATACCGAGGACCCTAGTTTACATCAGAGCTTATCATAAAAATTGGTTCAAGAATATGAGATCAGACATAGGAATTCCCCACCTTGCCACCATCAAGCTAATGGATAGGTGGAAGTCACAAATAGGGAGATTGAGAACATTCTAACCAAAATAGTACAAATTCATAGGAAATATTGGACAGCCAGATTGCCTGAGGTAGTTTGGGCCTATAGGACAACTCGGAAAACCACAATAGGGTTTACACCATATGAATTGGTGTATAGAAAGAAAGTACTAATTCCTATTGAATTTGAGTAAAAAACTTTAAGAATAATTGTTCAATTAGGCATGGACTTATCAACATCACAACATGAGAGATTACACAACCTCAATGCACTTGATGAAATTTGGATGGAGGAAATACACCACACTGAAGTTGTTTAGAATCAAAAAATCAAATGACATGACCAGCTTATCAAAACCAAGGAATTCAATGTAGGTGATTGGGCTCTACTCTATGAATCAAGATATCAGGTCTACAAGGGAAAGTTACAAACAGGGTGGCTTGGTCCCTATGAAATAAAGAAAGTGTTTCCTAATGGATTTGTACAACTACATAAAATTGATGAAGTCAGGTTCTCCTTACTGGTTAATGGACACCAACTAAAGTTGTACAAGAAATCACTATAGAAGGATGATTTGCTTCTTTCATTAATACAAAAATTTAAGCCTTCACTTGACAATTCAACTACAACAACTACAAGTTCTACCCATGACTCAGTAGAGGAGCTATCCAACTCACCTATTGTTGTTACACATGTATGATTTATAACAAAAATCATAAAGCACACACTACACAAGGTGACGAACAACAACAATCATTTTTTGCAATAGTCAGCAAAGCCAAAGGGACCTATTACTAGAGGAACCTATAGCAATTAATTGACAATCATTTCAAAATTCCCTACTAAATTAATTGCATATCTATACTTTTCACTACCATTTTTTGACATGCAACCATATACATTTTATTTTCGCACATGCAACCTATACAACACCTCACACTTTTCATTTCCATCACCTTTCTCAATTTTCACGTCTCATACACTTCATTTCATCTTCCATCTATTGTACATCCCACAACCTTTTCCAATAATCATTTACCATGTGCCATGCATTCATGTCATTCACTTCCAATTGCAATTAAGAATGGTCAAATAAAATCCCACTATGGGCAACAATCACACTTCACATGATCTAAGTCTCATTTGATAAGCATTCTACAGCTACATGCATTTACTTCTCATAATTGGCATAAATGATTGATTTCCTACATGTTTTAGCATTTATTTATGCATGTTTTAATATCTTAATTGATATTCCATTATATACCATCTCACCCTTTGCCAAGACCCATACAATTAAGCAAGGACACTTAATACCTTTAGTTGGGGGAGGGGTACTCTCATTTTCTTGATTTTCAAAAACCAAAAACCCTCTACAACTTTTGCCATTTTATTTTTTCTGTTTTTACATAATCTGAGCTTAGAGGAGAAGGAAGGGTTGGAAGTGTTGGCTGAAAATAGTGTAATCAACTTTTCAATAGATTACGCCATCTAGATTTCAACCACAGCTATGTGAGATATGATCTCTCCTCTCAGAAAGGGGAGGCGCCCTTCTTACTGCTAATACATTCATACTTCTCTCTTTTTTAAAAGAAGATGTTTACAATGCTTCACTATAAAAAGCTTTAGATCCGAAATAACTTAAACTTAAACAACAACAGTAATGCCAATATTTCTATCTTGACAAAGCAAAGCTTAGAAATACCAGGTACGATTTATAATAACAAAAGATAAAAAGAAAAACGAAGGCTCACGAAGGCACAAAGTCATTTCGTAGCCTTTTCAATGTTGAATCTTGTAATGGTATCATTCGTTGTATTATAAGCACAAAGTCTTCTTAGACATAGCGATTCCTTGAACAACATGAATGATTACAAGCACAAAGTCTTGTAGATCCTTCAACAAAAACCTTCAAACATAAACAAATCCAAATGATAAATGTAACACAAAGTTTACATCAACCACTTGAAGCCCTTTCAATCTAATACACAAATCACTACTGATATAATCAACACACAAGACAATCGGTTCCAACACAAAGTCTGGAATGCAATCCTCTTCTTTATTGATTAGATCTAAATTCACAATATTGAACACAAAGTCTCAATGCTTGTTTCAAAAGAGCAACACTTTGTTGCAAAATCTCAAAAGGTAACTATTACAAAAGAAATCCCTCTTATTTATAGAAAGGAGGGAAGAGAAAAATTAGCGAATCAGATGAGTAAAATTAGGAAACCCTAATCCAACTAAGTGTAATTTATTTCTACGTAATTGCACCTCATATTTTGGTGCAATTATATTTTACAAAAAGACATTTAAGATGTCAAAAACTATTTACAAGATGCATAAAGGGAAGCATCAAAATGTTCAACATTGGGAGGTTAGGAATCTTCATGGTTCCTTGCTTGGGCATAGAGTCTTCATATTTCTTCCTGGTCTCTTGCATGAACTTTTCATCCTGACCAACAATGTAATCCACAATGGTGTGAATTCTTGTGATCGGCCTTTTGGCGGATGAATGGACTTTCTTGCACCTGTTGCATGGTGGCTTCTTTGTAGATCTAGGATAGTTCACTGGACTGGAAAATGTCAACTTCAAGATCACTTGATTAAATCTGGAGAGAAACTGCAAGGATAGTGAATCAATAGATGCTAACAGAAAATGTAGCATTGGGAAGCGTGACATGAGCAAACGATGTTGAGCAAGTGTGAAAAGAGGAAATAGGCATGGAAAATGATGTACAAAAATGAGCATGGAAGCGAAAAATGAAGAGAAAACACTATTTCAAGTGTTAAAGGAAAAATGCAAATTTTGGTGCTCAGGTGGTGAAAATCACCACTCGAGCACCGAGGTGAGATTTTTGGTTTGGTGTCGAGGCGGTGAAAAACACCGCTCCAGCACCGAGGGACTTAGAGAAATCGAGGAAGGCAAAGTTGGTGTCGAGGCGGTGAAAATCACCGCTTGAACACCGGTAACTATGAACAGTTTGGTGTCATGGTGGTGATTTTCACCGCCTCGACACTTGGGGTATATTTATGTGAGGGTGTCAGGGTGGTGAAAATCACTGCCAAGACACTGGTATTACTTGGTCTCTCTGTGTGACAGAGTCGAAAAACCCTGCCTGTACACTGAGATTTCAAACAGTTTGGAGAATGGGAAGAACTTTATGATGAAGTGCCAGGCTTTAAAACGTAGGAAATACGATAGCAACACATGAGAAAGATGAAGGCAGAAGCGAAAATGACAACGCGACATGAACAAAAGCATTCAAAACTCGAACAAAGAAACTAACAACTGAAAAACAAAACATGAACATACCTATGATAGCTATGGCGGAGATGATAGGAAAAAAAAACATGTCGGAGAGAAAACACCAAGGCTCGATCTCAAAGAAAGCAACTCAAAATAGTATGAGAGGGCGCGAAGTATGGAGATGATAGGCGTTAAGAACGAAGAAAGAAGATAACTCAAGCTTTAAACAAGTATAAAAACCTAAAAAGTAACTCATGTCATGCGCATTGAATGCAGCGAAAAAGACTAACTCAAAGCAAAAATAGGTGCTCGGGCGGTGAAAATCACCGCTTGAGCACCAACTTTGCAAAATAAACTTTTTGGTGCAATGGCAGTGAAAATCATTGTCCGAGCACCAAAACTTTGCAAACGAAGTTAGGTGCAATGGCGGTGATTTTCACTGCCGTTGCACCAAAAACAGTTAAAAGAAAATGGTGCAACGGCAGTGAAAAACACCGCCCGAGCACCAAAAACTGGGAAAAATAAACTAACTCCTGGGATAAAAAGGAGTCAAACTTTAAACTCGAACTCGAGCCTATTGTCACCTACCCAAACAAGGTAGATTTAGAGACCTCGTAAAATGATTTTGTGCCTCGTTTTGCGTGCTTGAAACACACGGTCCTAGGAAACGGACTAGTTTCGTAGAGGGGTTATCCGTGGAATGAGCGCTGCTAATTTTCGTGATAATAGCTGGCTCCTATTGGGGATATTTCTTCAACCATTATTTCAAACGAATGAAGGGAGAAGAAAACCAGAATTCAAGTGCCTTCGTCCATTCATTGGGCAACAAAGTCAAGCATGACTAACATAAAGAAAATATATGAAAACAAGACGCAAACTTATGCAAATGCACTTATTGAAAAGGTGGAAACCTACCTAATTAGAACTCACCATCAATGAAATCTTCTCAAATGAAACCATTCACAAGTTCAACAAAATAGCCGCCTTTCCTCAATAGCTCGCAATGCCTTACATGATCATTAGTAGCTACATGTAGATGAAGTTGAGGCACTGTTTCTTGAAAGAGATGAACATGTTCAACTACCTTTGAAAATATATCAGATATATTGCTGCTCCAGAATGAATCATTGAATTTAGACTACTCCTGTGTATCTACAAATACATCTTTAGTTGTATTCTCAACTTTATCTTCACGCTCAGGTACAAGTGGAACCTCTTTCTTCCCATTGGGCTCCAACCAAGAAAGATGTCTTATGGTACATCCCCTCGATCGGTCAAAGATTGAATGCTCCTTATTAGTTGCTACTTGAACAACCGATTTATCAGCCATGGCAACCTCATGTTGATCAGAATGATCTCCTTCATGTGTTTTAGATGAAGATATGTCTGCACTGCATACTTCAGTATGTTGTTTTCCATCTTCAGACTTGGGAAAATCTGAATTATTAATAAGAATATCCTCATCATGCCTTTGGGAAGTTCTTTTATGCAACATGTGTTCAAGCTTATGAACTTGAAACACAAAATCATTGTCTTCAACTTGATGGATACCTTCGTGAATGTCCATCTTTTCAGATCTCAAGACAATATTGTCTTCATTCACTTGAATTTCAAAAAAATGACTTTCATCTTTCTGCTTTTCATCAATGGCTATCTGAGACTGCATAAACCAAAATTGGGAGTCACCAGCTATGTCTGCTTCCTTTTCTAGGAAGAGAATAGCAAGATCACTTGGATTGGAGTTAGGATGCTTTTCTACTGCTTTTACTAATGGTGCCTCAAGAGCAAGCCTCTTCAAAGGTGAAGATAACATGTGTTGATTCCCAACAACAAAATTATGAGCTAGCTGCTTTTTGAGGACAAGTAGCTCATTTACCAACCTTTGTACCATAGGCCGTCCTTGTGATGGAAGAAAATAACTCCAAAGAAGGGATTTCTTCAGATTCATTTGATTCAATTTTTATTTTCCTAGCAAGAATGAGATCATCTTCAATTTCTGTCACCAAGGTCTGTACAATTGCAAGAGTAGCTGGGGCTACTCTTCTCAATAGGAAACCAACTTCGGGCATTTGAGCATTTACAAAGAAACATTTCAAATTCTCAGTTGTAGGTTGAGCAACAATTGGAATTCTTCATGTCAATTTGTTGAAGTGGGCAATGAACTCACGCATAGGCATGTGAGATTCCTTCTTCAACTAGGTGAGCTGAGCCAACAAAGCATGAGCGTCTTCAGGAGGTTTGAACCTTGCTTCAAACTGGACTATGAGAGTTGCCCGGTTTGTGATGGTACGTGGCGCTAGATGATAAAACCAATCTGCAACAACACCTTGGAGAGCCTCTACAAACAACCTTACAGATACATCTTCGTGTTCAACACCATGAACTCCACAAGCAATGTAGACAACAATGACGTGATCATCGGGATGTTGTTGTCCATCACCAAAAAAATTGGGAAAGTTCTTTCGTGAGCCTTCAGGAAGAGCATGTAGGGGTAGATCCAGACTCAACAGACCAAAAGAATTTCCCCAAGGACCTTGAGCAGCCATTTACATGTCCTTGGTGAAAGCTTGAAAAACTTACAAGAAAATAAATTACAACGAAGGACACTGGTATACTTCAAATGAAAACGTGAGGCTTTCGAATGCGTATCGTGTCCCCAACAAAGCCGCCAAAAAATTGTTGGGTGAAAATAGTGTAATCAACTTTTCAACAGATTACACCATCTAGACTTCAACCATAGCTATGTGAGATATGACCTCTCCTCTCAGAAAGGGGAGGCGCCCTTCTTACTGCTAACTGGAAGCTGTAGTAAACTTAAAAGGAATACTTACAAAATGTACACTGTACTCATGAAATGGGGGGGGTGTGTTACATTCATACTTCTCTCTTTTTTCAGAGAAGATGTTTACAATGCTTCACTATGAAAAGCTTTAGATATGAAATAACTTAAACTTAAACAACAATAGTAATGCCAATATTTCTATCTTGACAAAGCAAAGCTTAGAAATACTAGGTACGATTTATAATAACAAAAGATAAAAAGAAAAGGGAAGGCTCACGAAGGCACAAAGTCGTTCCGTAGCCTTTTCAATGTTGAATCTTGTAATGGTATCATTCATTGTATTAGAAGCACAAAGTCTTCTTAGACACATCGATTCCTCGAACAACATGAATGATTACAAGCACAAAGTCTTGTAGATCCTTCAACAAAAACCTTCAAACATAAACAAATCCAAACGGTAAATGTAACACAAAGTTTACATCAAACACTTGAAGCCCTTTCAATCTCATACACAAATCACTACTGATATAATCAACACACAAGACAATCGATTCCAACACAAAGTCTGGTATGCAATCCTCTTCTTTATTGATTAGATCTAAATTCACAATATTGAACACAAAGTATCAATGCTTGTTTCAAAAGAGCAGCACTTTGTTGCAAAATCTCAAAAGGTAACTATTACAAAAGAAATCCCTCTTATTTATAGAAAGGAGGGAGGAGAAAAATTAGGGAATCAGATGAGTAAAAATAGGAAACCCTAATCCAACTGAGTGTAATTTATTTCTACGTAATTGCACTTCATATTTTGGTGCAATTACATTTTACAAAAAGACATTTAAGATGTCAAAAACTATTTACAAGATGCATAAAGGAAAGCATCAAAATGTTCAACACTGGGAGGTCAGGAATCTTCATGGTTCCTTGCTTGGGCGCGGAGTCTTCATATTTCTTCCTGGTCTCCTACATGAACTTTTCATCCGGACCAACAATGTAATCCACAATGGTGTGAATTCTTGTGATTGGCCTTCTGGGGGATGCATGGACTTTCTTGCACCTGTTGCATGGTGGCTTCTTTGTAGATCTGGGATAGTTCACTGGACTGGAAAATGTCAACTTCAGGATCACTTGATTAAATCTGGAGAGAAACTGCAAGGATGGTGAATCAACAGATGCTAGCAAAAAATGTAGCATTGGGAAGCGTGATGTGAGCAAACGATGTCGAGCAAGCGTGAAAAGAGGAAATAGGCATGGAAAATAATGTACAAAAATGAACGTGGAAGCGAAAAATGAAGAGAAAACACTATTTCAAGTGTTAAAGGAAAAATGCAGATTTTGGTGCTCGGGCGGTGATTTTCACTGCCTGAGCACCGAAGTGATATTTTTGGTTTGGTGTCGAGGCAGTGAAAAAAACCGCTCGAGCACTAAGGGACTTAGAGAAATCGGGGAAGGAAAAGTTGGTGTCGAGGCGGTGAAAATCACCGCTCGAACGCTGACAACTATGAACAGTTTGGTGTCATGGTGGTGATTTTCACTGCCTCGACACTTGGGGTATATTTATGTGAGGGTGTCAGGGCAGTGAAAATCACTGCCAAGACACTGGTATTACTTGGTCTCTCCATGCAACAGCGTCAAAAAACCCCGCCTGTACACCGAGACTTCAAATAGTTTGGAGAATGGGAAGAACTTTATGACGAAGTGCCAGGCTTTAAAACGTAGGAAATACGATAGCAACACACGAGAAAGATGAAGGTAGAAGCAAAAATGACAATGCGACATGAAAAAAAGCATTCTAAACTCGAACAAAGAAACTAACAACTGAAAAAAAAAATGCAAACATACCTATGATAGCTATGGCAGAGATGATAGGAAAAAACCGTGCGTCGAAGAGAAAACACCAAGGCTCGATCTCAAAGAAAGCAACTCAAAATAGCACAGGAGGGCACGAAGTATGGAGATGACAGGCATTAAGAACAAAGAAAGAAGATAACTCAAGCTTTAAAAAGGTATAAAAACCTAAAAACTAACTCACGTCGCGCGCATTGAATGCGGTGAAAAAGACTAACTCAAAGTAGAAATAGGTGCTCGGGCGGTGAAAATCACCGCTCGAGCACCAACTTTGCAAAATAAACTTTTTGGTGCAACGGCGGTGAAAATCACCGTTTGAGCACCAAAACTTTGCAAACGAAGTTAGGTGCAATGGCGGTGATTTTCACCACCGTTGCACCAAAAATAGTTAAAAGAAAATGGTGCAACGACGGTGAAAAACACTGCCCGAGCACCAAAAAATGGTAAAAAAAAACTAACTCCTGGGATAAAAAGGAGTCAAACTTTAAACTCGAACTTGAGCCTATCATCACCTACCCGGACTAGGTAGATTTAGAGACCTCGTAAAATGATTTTGTGCCTCATTTTGTGTGCTTGGAACACACGGTCCTAGGAAATGGACTAGTTTCGTAGGGGGGTTATCCGAATGAGTGCTGCTAATTTTCGTGATAACAGGAAGCAACTGAATTAAGAGGATATAGTAAAGTGAAGGTGGTGTTTTGGAATAACAGAAATAAATTGATATAGAAAAAATAGAATTAAGGGAATTACAAAGCAATAATAGTATCATGGGTGGCAATATTATCTGTAGGAAACCAACACATACCTAGTTGTTGGAAGACATATTGGTGTTACCTATTTTTCAATAGGCTGATTGGATGGACTACTTCTTGAAACTCTCATAATTCAATGAAGTCATGACACAAAAATTTGTTGCTACTTTACAAAATGATGATGCGATTGTAAGAGGTTTCAAGGTGGATGATTCAGAAGCTACCATTGCTGAGGTATCAGGACTACCACTAGAAAGGGAAGATTTTTCAGTGAGGGCAGATGTCATAGCTACTAAGAACGAATTCAAAGAACATGGAGAAAACCTAGACTCATCATCCCAAGGTACAAAATTATTATTCTTACCCTAGATATGGGATTTAATAGCTTCTTATTATATAGTCAAATACTGAACTTGTGATGGTAGGTAGTCCCTATTATATACAATCCATTTTAAGCTTTTAAGCCATCTTTTCCATGATAGGCGTGTAAATATTCCCAATTTTCTTTACAATTTGTTGAAAAGAATGAGTTATGAGTATAAAATAAAAAGGAATAACACAACATTGTCACATTTTTGCTTAGTCACATTATTGATAAAGAGAAGTTTGAGGATTCAATTTCCACATAATTCATGGGAGAGTTTCCTAAATTTTAATCATATCAATACCATCCTTGAAGAACTTGTTGTCCTAGAAATAGAAGAAGAACCTATTGTATCGAATACAAAAATGCCCTCTGGCTCCCCTATTGTGTCACCTACCCACAACATAGGAGAGAAAAAGGAGCAGAGCCTGCATGCCACTCAACTTGTTGCCTCTGAGCAACTTGCAATAGGAGATACCCAAGAAATCCCTACCTCTAGCAAAACACCAAGAACCAGGAAAAGGAAAGGTGAATCTTCTTCTGCACATACAACAAGGCAAAATAAATTCTCACAACTTAGGAGGCAATCACATCACTTGAAGAGGAAAGGTGTTATGAGAGGGTCAGTTAAAAATAAGAAAAAGGGAGATGTTGTTATGGTTGAGACTAACTCAAAATTGGAGGGAAATTCCCCTAGTAATGAAAATGTACCTAATGCACAAACATGGAATTTTACAAGCACCTCTGAATCTAATTTTGAGGATAATTTTGTCACAAAGAAAATAAGAAAAAGAACCCCAAAGAGTCCTGATTCAGAGGTTAATGAATATATAAGTGAAAGGAATGATCAATTTTTGGAAAGATATGAAGGAGTTTTTGTTGAGAAAATGATATTGGCAAAGAATTACAAGAGCCTATGGAAATGATTAAGTAATTAGAAGGTTTATTGAAAACAAACCAACAAAGAGAAAGTGAGAGGGACAAAAGAATTGAAGAGTTGGAGAAAAAAATTGTAAATATGAGTGCAAGTATAGGTTGGATGAATTGGCACATCTTGCTATCATATAAGTAGAAAGCAAAGAACTAGTACCCCAAGCTCTAATTCCTTCACTTTTAATTCTCTTTGGGCCATATGTAGTGACCTTAGGTGTGGAATTGTGGAGAAGAACCCAAGAGTTATTTAAGAAGAAGAAGGAATGGAAAAAATAAAAAGTTGAGTTAATGTCAAAACACACTAGGACACTTGAGCAAAAAGATGCAAAAATAAAATGTTGAAAGTGAAGATTGAAGAAGTAGCAGACAAGGCTCCAAAAATTTTAAAGTGCAAACCTCCTACAAGAGTTCATGCACTATTTCTACAAGAAAAATATTTTTCTTTTCAATTTAGCCAGCTAAGTAGTGATTTGCCAAAGTCGATGAATAGGAAATTTTTGTTCTTAGAAACTTTCTTTGACTCTACACCGAATATGCAAGATCAATTATGTGAGTTTTACTTGCATAATATTATGCTCTCAAATCAAATAAAATGGAATCCTCTAATATTTAAGGGGACTTACAGATTAAAGCACTAGCCTCTTATATCAGGATGAACAACAAAGGCGTGAGATCTTACAAGAATATACTGAAAAGGAGAAATTTATTGCTCTACAACTAAGGAAAGAATCCAAAGATCCCAATGAATTTATGATGAGTGGTTATAGCTCCTGAACTATAAAGGTGTAGGAAGGAAAATAATGAATGTCACGGAACGTGACTACACTAGGATGAAGCAAGTAGTTACAAGGCCTATTGATCACACCTTCTAGTTTGTAAAGAAGAGATGAGAGGAATTAACCCCTGAATTAAGAAAAAGGAACCTCACTCCCTGTACAATTTTATAGCCATTATCTGGAGGTCTCACAAGTATATAGACATTGCAAGGGACAATGGGCTTACATGGTTTCCTTTGAAAATTCATCCACCTCTCCTTCTCTACCCAATATCACATTGGGCAGAGAGGAACCAAGATGAAATACAAACAATAGAGAGCCTGAGGCTAGCAAATATTTCATGTCGAAAGGGCTACTATTTGAGACAAGTTAAGGGAGTTGATGTTGTTGCAGACTTCAGGGAGATCACTTTATAGTACAACCTCCATGACCCAAATGTTGCTTGAGGATAAACAATTACTTAGTTGTGAGGAATAATGAGCCTAATTAATAGTTTGGTTTCTCTTGCTTATTCCATATCTTTCAAACACTTTAAGCTACTTATTTCATATAAATTCTTGAACTTACATACCTTTTATATCCTTTTTGTAATCCAAACCAAACTTTGATAAGTGGAAATATGATATGATATGTTGATATTTGTATGAATAAATGTATGAATGTATTTGAATTTCAGTTTAAATATTTTTAATTCATGATTGTTAATAGTATGTATGAGAACTAACTCCTTGCAACCAAAATAACAGCCCACAACGATTAGAGAACTCAACCTATAGCCAAAGGATTTTAGGCCAATAAGCAAGGGAGATTCCATAACGACTGGGCACATGAAAATTGCAAAAAATGATGAAGGTGATCATTGGAGTGATCGATTAGGAGTCATTAGATAATTCAATAAGATGATGGAAGGATGAAGGAGTTTGTGATGAATAAGGAAACTATTGTGATTATTTGTGCATAACACATCTCTGCCATGTCGTTAAAGTAGGGTTGAAAACCTAGTTGACTTCTTCTATTTGTTTCAATTATAGTTTTTATTGCAAAGACTTTATCTCTCTCTATTCTAAAGGAGAGTGGAAACTTTCATTTAATTTTAGTTTGTAATCCTTTTGCAAATAAATATCCTCCCGAACTTATGTAGTTGGATCGGTGGTTGAGGAGCAGACTAGTTAGAAATACATGTGTTTTTGATATTTTTATTATTATTTTCTAGCAGACAATCTTGCATTGTTATTTTTTTGTTATCAATTGTAATATATATGCACTCATGAATGAAAGATCTGTGAAGATTCTTGTGATGTTGTGAGAGTTTAGTTTTATACAATGAAGATGTTCAATTTTGTCATTATATTTAGTTGATTCAAGTAGTGCATATTTGGTTTATTTTGTGGGAACAACAACTTGAACAAGGGCCACTCAAGGTATTGTTCACACACCTTTAAATTTTATTTTTAGAATAAATGTTCATATGATTACATTCATTTCAACTGATTCTTCATTACATGCATGTGAATGATATCTTGTTTTATGATTCAACTTTTGTATTGAGTCTTTGAGTCATCCTCCAGAGTAAGTCTAGTAGTTAGGAGTAAGAGTTAGCAGTGTTAATGAAGTTGTAGAGTTCAGGTTAGCAGTTATTAGTTATAGTGCTAAGTTGAAGGTACTTGCAACATCAATAGCAAATTAAGTTATTTCCCCTATGTTGTAGTTTATGATTTATTTTCCTTTTCCAATCTTTATTGTTTTCCTGCACATGTGTAAACCACCAATAGTTGATGATATAGGCCGTGTAGAGTATGTGAATGCTTATATAGTGCCAACATCATCAAAATCTTACAAAGCCCTGGTTGATAATTAAATGGAGCCTTATCAAGGGTTTAGTGTATTGTTCAACTAAGAACCCTTCCTCTAAATTATGTGTCTAACACCAAGTTGACTAGACATTAGTTAGGCCTTACACCCTATCCAACCACATTGTCTCCCAAGGTTTGTGAATCATAGGCTTGATTTTATGGAGATAATGTGGCAACTTAATGAGTTTGATAAATTCCATTTTAGAATAATAAAGAAAGGGTCACTTATTCCAGGTGGGATGCAATTCTCTCACTTTGTTGTCACTACAAAGGAAGGGTTGGATGTTTTATCAACAATGTTGTAGAGCTTCAGGATGAAGGTAGAACCTACAAGGAATTATCATCTAGAGGGTTTCATAAATAAAATGGGATTAGAAAGAGGAAGATCTCAATTTTACCACCAATTCAATGCTTCAAATGACGTCAATAGGAATCTCTGAATAGATGAAGACATGAAGGAGAGAAAAAACAATGGAAATTTATGGTCTAAACTTAGGAGAAAATAATAATAAACAATCCCTCCTACAAGAACCCTTTTGCTAACATTACTAATCCTTTTGAGAGGATGGAGAGGATGTTTTCTTGTTTTAAATATGACACATATTTCAAAAAGAGGCTTATTGATTATAGACCTAAAGAAATAGAATTTGAGCAATCTATTCATGAGGAGGCATCACCAACTCAATCTTCAATGCACGCTGCAACAAGCCATCCAATATTAGTCAATGTTCAACAATTGGTTGATTATTCATTGAATCTTGATGAGGGAGAGAGAAAGAAAGAAGAAGATATTGCTGAGAACATGTTTGGGATGAAGAAGTTGATCGATATTTCCCCTCTCCTCAAATTGACCAAGGAAATGAGAAAGTACCTAAAAATAGGATTGCGGTAGAATTTTATGATGATGATTTGATTGTAGATGATGTCAAAGTCTTGGCTTGCACCCAATTCTTGAATAATGATAACTTTGTGGCCTCTAAAGAGTTCAAATATTTCACTATAAAAGTCAGGCAAAATGAATTCAATGAAAAATTGAATAAGGATAAGGAAGGATTTTATCCCTCATATTATGAAGAGATCATTGGACAAGTCCTTCAAGAAATGGACTTGGATTCTTCTAGGATCACTCTAAAGGAGGGAAGAAAAATTGTGAAGGAAAGTGGAGTCATCTTGCCAAAATGGGACCTTACATTAGCCATTGCTCTATATGCTAGTAGGCATCAAGATGAGGATGCATTCACATCAGATGAGCAAATTGAATAAGCTTATTTTGAATAAGATTTTAGTCCAACTATGGAACCACTAGCTATATAGGCAATGGCCATTGCTACCAATAAAAAACCAAGGGTTATTGATTTTTTTCAGGAGATATCTGATAATTTGATAATAAAGAGAATATCTAAAACCTTATCTCTACAAGAAATATCTTTTTTTGTACACACAACCATGTTCAGTGCAACAACTGCTAGGAGGCAACAAGTAAAACATGAAAAATTATAGGCTATGCATGGAAAGCTACATGATGAGTACAATAAAGTGGTAGATCAACTCCCACAACCTAAAGTTGCTACTCCTCCTCCTTCTACATCCACATCTAAAGAATTATTGGCACAAGACATAGAAACTTTGTCTTTGAGAATAAAGGAGTTAAAGGAGCAATTAAAGCAAAGCAAAGAAAAGGAAGAGTTAGCCAAAGAAGAGATAAATAAGATAGAAAAAATATAACTGATGATCTTCTAGGTCATAGGGTATCTTGTGTATTGCATAAAATTTAAGGTGTCTGTAGTGCTTTTGATGAGCTACAAAAGGCATATGCTAATATGCAACTACATAATAGTTTCCAAGAGATTGTGAATAAGTGGGTTTTAAGGGCCACTTCAATAAAATATTATTAAAATGGCATATTTTTATGGAAATGCTCCCAAGAATTTGATACAAATAAGTGAGCAAATTGATTTATTGGGAGAAGTCTCCACCTTCCAAACAAAATTGGATATGCAGTTTAAATCCAAGTTGAAGATGTTTGAAGGAATGGAGCAGGAGATAATGCCAAAGATTATGGAAAAATTAGGTGTTATCAAATCTTTGGATATATGGAAAGATGAATTTGTAGGAATTATTGCCTCTTTGTTACCATACATTCATAAAGATGGCGAACTAGATTTAGCACTCTTAAACAATTCAATTAATGATTTATTTAAGTTGGAGACTAATATGGACAATTTTACAAAAGAGAGAAGGGAAATCATAAATGCTAGATACAATGCCCATAATAATAAGGTCCAAAAACTTTTGAGTTTTCAATGGTCTTTTGAAGAGGAGTGCAACTCATGGGTGGAGAAATATATTAAATAAATGCCTTTGCTTCTTTTTGTCTTTTTGCAAAGATAAAACTATTTTGTCTTTAGTGATCTAGTCAACATATTTCTTAGAGGTTTTTTAAAGGTTTGTAATTTCAAAAGGTGGTAAAATAGATAAATGGAATGATTACACCTTCACCTTTTGTATCTCACCATTTCAAAATCAACGAATATTATCTTCAATGACATACAATTTTTTTGTCTTCTAGTGAAAATTTGTTTCTCCTGCAAAGCAGTTGTAACTTATTTTGTCTGACCCTAAATGGATAATATTATCAAATCAACATGTGAAATTTGTCCATTTTTTGAAGCTTATTTTCTCGCTTGTGTCTATAAAAGGGAATTCAAGGCCATTTTCAAAAAGGATCTTAGAAAATTTTGTAAGTAGAGCATTTGAAGTTTAGGTTTGTATATGTCCATTTTAGGCTTTCTTGGAGAAGAATATCAATGTAGTTTATGATTTTATATAATAGTAATAGTTTTGTTATCTTGTAGAATTGCACCCTAGCTAAGTTATAGAACTTAGCATTATAGAGGAACATGGGAACTTTTCTAGGTTGTGGGTCACCTATAATGGAAAATAACCTCTAGAGAAGGTCGACTTCCTTTGGTACTCACCTAAAACTAATCTACTAATTTGTTGAGGAAAAGGGTAATAAAAATAACATATATTGAAATGATTAAACCCCATGGTAATGCACCTAAATGTTACTTGAACTTGAAACCAGATTTGCATGCACTTGCTTTCAGTAATAGGAATCAAAACTGCACAACTCATTTATGTATATCTTTGCATAAATATTTCACAAAAGGGTTCTAATGCTCAAGCTCTTAGGAGGAAAAATAAATTCACAGCTAAAGGCCTTTTGCATTTCTGATACAAATTGCAACCTGCATTACCATACCTTTTTGCAAAAAGGTGCTAAACGTGAGACAAAGCCATAAGAAGAATAAAAATACCTCACAAATAACTCGATCGATCAACTCAATACACACAATGAAGCAAATAACAAGAAGGAAAAACTCCAAAATCACTAATCTCCAAGGTTCTTTTTGATATTCATGTCCAAAAAATGAGTTACAAAAGTCTTCTTTTATCCAAAGGACTCCAAAGTCATAGAGTAGAAGAAAAGCAAGAACTAAGTGTAAAAGAGTCACTCAAGTGACTATATCAACATCTCCCTCCGAAATCCCACCAAAAGAGGTTCTAGAAACTTCATGGGTAGGATGCAACAAAAAAGCCTAAAATATAGCATGTAAATGCACTCCAAGAAGGCTCTAATGTGTTTGAAAAGGTCAATTTTGACCAAGTCTATCATATAGGCATAATAAATTATCTCCAAACTTGGTAAAAAAGGCCTAAATTCCCTCCAAATGTCTCTCAACTTCTCATCTACCCAAATAAAAGCTCCTAAATGTCCTCCATATGTTGGAAAATTGAATCCAACCTCCCTATATGCCCTCAAAGATATCTCCTTAAACGTACTTGTAGAGCATAACACATACTTTTGCATTTAAAATAACAATTGATTAAGTAATTTATAATGCATTACTTAAGTAAAATGCTTTACAATCAATGAAAAAATAAAGGCTTGACCATATGTGATCAAATGCAAAAGAAATCTAAGCCCAAAGGACTCTTAGCAAAACTCATTAAGGCATATCACAGGGTTTTTGAAAATATAAGGCATAAAACTAAGACAAACCCATGGGTGCATTAGTTTGATAACAAACATTTTAAAAAGAAAAGGTGAAAAATCACCTTATGCCACTAGCCCTCACTAGGGTTTTGAAACCCTAAAGGTAAAACAAAAGAAAAAAAATGCACAAGGCATTTTCATCTCCTCTTTGTCGAGCTTTTTGAAACTGCAAGGCACCACCAAGGGCAAGCTAGGTTGAGGATTTTGCTGGAGATTTTCTATAGATCTCAAACATAGATTTTGGGCTAGATAGCAAGAGAAAACTCGGGTGAGCCCACTGTCATTTTTTCTTTTGTATTTCATTTTGCTCCTCTGCAAAAACAATGTTCCTTTCATTTCTATAGGCCCTTAAGGGTCCTTTTTCCTATTGCTTCTAGAAATGAAATCTTTCTTTCTATTTCCATTTAAGCAAAAATAAGCTCATTCGAGCTCTTGTAGCTTGATGACATAAATCTTGAGTGGGTGCATTTCTTTGCCATTCCTTCATGGCCGTGGGTTTGACCTCTTAGCAGGTCGCAAATTTTATTTTTTGCTAATATATACCATTTTTGATCTCCTCTTTGATGATTTAATTTGTAAAGAAAACATTCTTTATTCTAGAAAAGCAACTTTGTAAAGGTATTCGAGGCTCTGATGTTGTGATATGTTCTTAAATACTTGTATGCTTTAACATTTTATGAATATGGGTTTGGAAAAATCGTGCCTTCTTTCTTCTTGTCTGCATATTTTCCTTTCTTTTATAAATGGCCGTGGTTGGGCCCTTCATCATACTCTCCCTTGTTGTTATACTATCGTGCAAGATTATAACACAATGAGATTTCCTGAGAGAGTGGTCGGCTTGGCCCTCTTCATGCTCATCACTTAATCAGATTCACTTCCATTCAGAAATTGATGATATTGACTCCTCTAACCTCTTGGCATATTGCCATTTAGGTGTGAGAGATATTTAAAGGAATTTTTTGACACTTGAAATCAACATAATCCTTTATTTGTGTTGGCCATCAACAATACTACCAACTTTCCCTTGCTTATTATCATTTTCTCTCTAACATGCCTTTTTTTATTTTTTCGTAACATTTTCGCATCTGATTTTCACATCTGATGAGCTGCTTTGTTTTGTTGACGAGGATGCAATTTTAGAGCAGCTAGAAGACATCAAAAAAATTGAGGAGTTTCTGGTTAATCACAATTAGTGTGATAATGGATATTTTGATCACGAAGAAGAGCAGTGTACAACCGGATTTGATGTTTTTGAGCATGCTATGGATGAAAAGGCTAATATTGAGCTTTATGAAGAGGTATGCACTAATATAATTGAACAATTTTGTTCAAAATTGGATGATAAGGAATCAAATCTATTAATGGAGGTTGAAACTCATGATGAAAATCAATAATAGGTTCACAAGCTTGAAGAGATACTGAAACAAAAAGGGACTCCTCATGAACCTATTTTTCAAGGTCTTAGTTGGTTGGAGGAGCTTCCTTTCTATTGTGCAGAGGAGTTGGAAGTTGATATACCAATTGAAGGTTGGTTGGAAGAGGCTTCTTCATTGTTTGGAGACTTGCCTGCTTTTGTTGAAGAGGAAAAGCCTGAATTAGAATGTCTTTCTTTGAGTAATAATGAGGATTATGAGCAACTTCCTTTCTGGTGTATAAAAGAGCCGAGGGCTAATGTATTGATTAAAATTATGTTGGAAGAAGCCATCTCATTGTTCAAACATTTTCCTTCCTCCATTGAAGGAATGAGTGATTATTTGGGGCAGCAGTATGTAAAGCAAGTGGATGACCAGGTGCCTTGTTGGATTGACAAGGAGGAGATCCATGAACCTCAACCAAAAGGTATAAAAGTTTTCCATAATCATAGTAGGGGTAGTCCAAGCTTTGTTCATTCAAAGGGTTGTCCAATTAGATATTTATCTAGTGTGCAACACCAATGATCAATCTTGTTCTCGCACATAAAGGTACAACAAAAGATGGTAGCAAAGATGCACTGGTAGCTAAACAAGAGTATGTTCAATTCACTTTTTCCCCCTTGAATAACATTACATATGATCTATTTGAGGAGGTAAGTGAATCTGTTTATCTCTATCAGGAGCTGGTGCATCACCATAGGAGTAGTTTTTAGCTTATGTACTCCTTCTTACCCCTTTTCCCAATTAAATCAACAGATTTAGGTGACACCATAGGAATCTGACCTTCTCCAAAGGTTGACCTCTGTTTACAAGTTACCCACAACTTTAGAGGTCTTCCCATGTTTCACTGGATTGTCGAATTTCATATTCAACAAGATGCAAATCCAGGAGATAACAAGTTTAATGCATGAATATGCTATAATAATTTTATAGTCAATTGTCTCCCAAATTATACACGTCTTTACTACTTATGAATACAATTTGATCAAGGATCATTTTGTTCCTCTTTGCAAGCTTTCTCCAATTGTGTGTTTCTTTTATGACTTCTATTCAAGGAGTAGATTAATTTTCTATATAAGAAATATTGAGTGTTTTGAATGTATGTAGGGATTGTTAAGAAGAGTTGATTGTAGATTCTACATGGTGTCAATTTAAGGCATTGATATTAAGCTTTCATGGAGCTAGGACAAATACTATTGTGCAGGGTTTATTTACATTTTGTTTGACTCTGTTGCCTAGGTCCAAGGTTCTAGTTTGAGTGAGTGCTTTGGTTTCATATCCATGATCAATAATTTGAAAATAAAATTTCATTTCTATAATATTTATTTTATAATGTTATCTACATGTTCTTAGAGCCAAATTACATTAAACTCCAAGAATTTAGCACTTTCTATTGTTTATTTATAAATATTGGTCATATGAAGAGAACATATCTATTTGAGGTAATATCCTTTGTAATTTGTATGAAATCTAAGTAGATATTGCATAGGATCACCCTCCTAGGTCTTGCATAGCTTGACGTGTAGAGGAGAAAGTTGTTAAACCTTTCTCCTATTTGTTGGCCAACCCCTTAGAACAATTGAGCATAAGAATTGGCTATTCCTTTAGATTCTTTTAAGAACCAGTTGGATATCTTAAAAATAAACCAACACCTTCCTTGATATAAAAATCTTCAAAAGGTGTCAACTTGGAAGTTGAAGGATTTTGAAGGCTTGTCTAAGAAATGACAAAATTAATATCCTAAGCATATTGAGAATACCATGTCTGAAATCCAAATTAAGAAGTGGTCACAATAGTTAAAGCATGTGCTAGAGGAGGAGGACTCAAACAATTTTAAACATTGTTGGCGTTCCCATTCTTATACTTGATGACCAAGTGAAATTGTTGTAAATATTAAGCCCTTTTCATATGCCTAGCTTCTTCAAATTTTTTTAGATTGAAAAAATTGTAGAGGCAAGCAATCATCATGGATAACTATTTATTTTCCCAAAAGATAATGTCTACTTGATGGCTTAGACCAATGCATATGATTCCTTATCATATGTGGAGTAGTTATGTTTAGTAGTAGATAATTTTTTTAAATGGTAGGCCATTGGATCACCATTTTTCTTTAGAACATCTCCAAGTGCATATTGTGAAGTATATATCTCAATCTCAAAAGGTTGTTAGAGATCTAGTAGAACAAGAACATGAGTAGAACATAATTTCTCTTTTGATGTGTTGAAATTATGAGAATGGTTTTTTTTCCACTTAAATACAACATTGGTCTTTGTCAATTGGTGTTGTAAAATCAGAAACTAGAATCGAAGCTTAAATCCTAAAATATAACCACAAAAACCATTGGATTTAAAGGAAACGATTCTAATTTACCAGTGAAGTATGATAAAAGAATGTAAGAAACATTAAAAACCCAAGAAAGTGTTATACCTTCTAGCACCCTTATCAATTTACCTCCATTGTGCTTCTCAATCTCACTTAGCAAGTTATTGTTGTTGCTCTCATAATCGTTGTGCACAATCACAATAAGCTTGAGGTAATAAGTATTACAAGATTTCAATTTTTGTGGTTAGCCTTGAAAGAGGATAAAGGTCAAATTTATAGAAGATGTAGGCTCGATCAACAATCAGAATTGGATAGAAGATTAACATATGAGATCATAAGAAAGAATGGGAAAGTTTCCATTTCAATTCAAGAAGGGATAATAATGAATTATCTAATTAAAATGATGGATAATGGTGCACATGAAAGTTCTAATTTCATGCTTAGTTAATTGATGAAGGCTGAAGTTTAGACTTTAAGTTGGAGCTAGTTTTTTGTTTTTTGATCTGAACTCTGGCCCTATGGGCTCCTCATGTTAAGGGTACTACACCCTATAAATGCAAGTTATATTATCAAAAATTGATGAAGACAGAAGAAGTTTCTAAAATTAAGGAAAGTTAACTGGTGGGAAAATATTTAGATTCTAAAATGAGATGGAGTTAATTGATGAGAGAAGAGGAGTTTATTGAAGAGCGAAAATGGAAAGATGGAAGAGTTAAGTGGAATTAAAATAGATAAAATTTATTTATTTTCACACTCATGAATAATTAAATAAAAAATATATTATCTAACTATAGAAGGATTTAGGAACTAGATAATTAAAAAATAAAAATATTCATTTATTTATGAACAAGATTAGAGATATAATGATTAAAGATAATTATATAATCAAAAGTGGTCAATTAATCAAATAATTAAAATTATTTAATTAATGGGAAGAGAAAAGTTAGAGTAATTAAACAATCAAAATTATTTAATTATATGGAAAAGAAGAAAGATGAATTTAGAATAAATCTAATTAAATAATAAAATTATTTAATTAGTTGAGACAAAAATTAGTGGAAAAATATTGTTGCAGGCCTAGGACGATTTTTAGTGTCTATAGGTGCAAAGTGTTGGGTGAATATTTTGTGATCACTTGATTAATTATAAAATAGTGATTTCAACCATAGCTATAATGAGATTTAATCTCTCCTCTCCTAAAGGGGAGGCTCCCTTCTTATTGCTCTCTAAACTAACTAGTAACTAAATATATTATGTACACTAAATTTATCCATTGGGTGTTATAGTCATCCTTTTCTCTTTTTTTTTATAGAAAAAGGTGTTTTTCCTTTCACGACAATACTATTATAATAAGTAATCCACTTCAAAGTATCATTTAGAGCAGTAATAACCAATATACAACTTGACTAAATGTAAGAGTAATCAAAAGATATACCAGTGAGTTTCGTAGCTTGAAAACCCACAAAAGCTCAAAGACTTTGTTGTTCCCAATGTTGATTCCTAAATATAAAAAATGTGAAGCACATTACAGCTCAAAGACTTCAACATACACCACCAATAGATCCACAAAACATAGCAAATAATCACAACTCAAAGTCTTCGAGTTACCAACCAAGTTGTAAATGTAATCAAATCTTTATCCAATAGGATCCTAATAAATCTAAGGAAACACTAAGGTCTGAAATTTTGTGTGTGAGAATTCTAAGTCAAAAACAATTTCCAGATTTCTTCTCTTTATGTTGAATGTGCTGATTGCAGAACATTAATAAATTTTAATGTTTTGCATATCAATGAGGAACCACCATAAGTACGTATGGAGACCCGCCTCTAAAAGACGCGTCTCATGAGAGGACATGTCTTCACAAGTGGAGACACATCCGCTCATGGGACGTGTCCCTTTGAGCACGCGAGTCCCTACATGACCGACTAACATTCAGTTAGTGCCTTAACACACACATAACCTTAAGTGGCGGATATATGAATTCTAATTTATTTAAATACATAATTTTAACACCATTTATTTTATCGAATTTATCCATGCTTATAAATTTGATTCACTTATTTTCCAGAAATGTTTATTTTGAAGAATAGCCTTGATCACATATAAATGATGATGTTTCTTTTCAACAATCATCATTTATATCTGACCGAAGCTACCATTCATCAACACTCCCTCTTAGCTAGGGAAGATATTTCAAATCAAATAAGTGGAGATATCACCTTCACACGTGATATCAAAGACATGGTATGTTTTCTCAATATTGTCAAGTCACATGACATTCTTCATAACACATCTTCACTATGGTATGTGCATTGACATCAAGTCACATGATGTCTACCATAATTCATGGCATATCCACGGATATAAATATCCACCATGATTTATCTCTTAAGGATCACAATGATCTTCAGATGACATCAAGTCCCATGATATCCATCAAGGTGTCCAAGAGATACTATCATGGCATGTCCACAGATATCGAGTCACATGATATCTATCATGATAGTTTAACTCCTCATTGTAGAGTCATCACTTTACAATGTCAAATACAAGTGTTCATTATTAGAAAGATTGTCACCTTTCAATAATGTACATAGGGGGAGTAGGCCCATAAGGTCATGGAGTCACACACATGACAAAAGAGTTTACACATTAAACATCTTTATATATTAGCACAATTTATAAACAATTTGAATTTCATACATAAATATCAAATTACATTTCAACCATACCAAGTTTCTTCCTAAAGTGCTCTACCTTGATTCAGGAGAGAGGCTAGGTGAGAATGTCTGCTGTTTGATCATTTGTACTAACATACTCCAACTGGATCACTTTCCTTTCCACCATATCTCTTACATAATGATAGGGGATCCCAATGTGCTTAGATCTATCATGGAAGACAGGATTTACAGAGACTTTGATGCAACTCTGATTATCACAATGAATAATTGTAGGATTCAAGGGCTCACCAAAGAGTCCCACAAGCAATTTACGAAACCAAATCGCTTCCCTTGCTCCCATAGAGGCTGCAATGTATTCAACTTCTGTTGAGCTCTGTGTAACTAAAGACTATTTTTTGCAAATCCAGGAGATCATAGCCGATCCTAAACTGAAGCAACATCCTGATGTGCTTTTCCGATCGGTTACACTTCCAGCCCAATCTGAATTAGAGTACCCATGTAGATCTAGTTGGTTATTCTTGTAAAGAAGACCATATCCAATAGTGCCTTGAAGATATCTCAAAATATGTTTCACAACCATTAGGTGAATTTCCTTTGGCTCACACATGAATTGGATGAGAACATTTACTGCATAGCAAATATCAAGTCTGGTGTTAACTAGATACATCAAGGATCCAATCATTTGTCTGTAAAGGGTTGGATCTGCCCACTTGGATTCTATTACTGCTTCTTTCAGTTTGTGAAGGTTGGTTTCCATAGGTGTAGACATCGGTCTACAGTCCAACATTCCAAACCTCTTCAGAATATCAATAGTATACTTCCTTGGTTTAGTATAATGCCCTCTGATTTTTGCCATACTTCCAAACCTAGGAAGTAGTGTAGAATGCCCAAGTCTTTCATGTCAAATTCAGAAATTAGATCCTACTTTCCTTGAACAATGAGGTGATCTTCTCCTGTTATCAACAGGTCATCAACATATAAAATAATTATTAGCATATCACCTTTGATTACCTTGAAGTAGAGATTGGAGTTAACATCATTCTTGGAAAATCCTAGTCCTAAGAGATAGCTGTCAATTCTTTCATACCAGACCCTGGGAGCCTGTTTAAGTCCATAGAGGGCTTTCTTCAGTCTACACACATGTGAGTTAGGTTTATGTATCACAAAACCTTCAGCTGTTCCAGATAGACTTCCTCTTCAATGGTTCCATTCAGGAAGGCAGTTTTCACATCCATTTGATGGATCTTCCAGCCTTTAGCTACAGCAATGGCTAACACTGCTCTCACCGAAGTGTACCGAGCAACAGGTGCAAATTTTTCTTCATAATCAATGCCTTCCTTTTGAGAAAAACCTCTTGCCACAAAATGTGCTTTATGTTTTTCTATACTGCCATCAGTAGCATGCTTGATTTTGAAGAACCTTTTGGAAGAGACAATAGATTTCTCTTTTGGTCTAGGCACTATATCCCATACATCATTCTTTAGAATGGACTGATATTCCTCCATCATTACATCCTTCCATGCTTGATGTCTGAAGGCTTCTGTAACACTGACAGGTTCTGAGTTTATGATGTTGTTCATTAGAGCAACATAGCTAGAGAATCGTTTGGGTCTTTTACTTTCCCTGAACGTTCCTCTGGGTGTTGCATGATCCTCGACTTCTTTGATCATCTTTCTAGCCCAAAGTGGTCTCTTTCTGCTGTTTTCATTTGTATTCTCATCTGAAGCAGAAGGAAGTTCATGTGGCATTTCCTTAGGATGCTCCCTCTGAATCTCAGGAGCAGGTTCCATTTCAAGTACTCTAGGGGAATAGGTTTCTATCTCACTAGAACTTCTTGCCCTCTTGAATGCAATGTCTTCTTCAAAGATGACATCTCTACTCAATTCAATTTGTTTCTGCCCAGGTATGAATATCCTATAGGCTTTGGAGGTTTCACTATAACCCACAAACACCCCTTTCTTTTCGGAAGGTTCTAGTTTGAATCTCTTCTCTTTGGGCACATGAATATAGACAGGACAACCAAAAATCCTAAAATGACTAATGTCAGGTTTTATGCCAGTAAAGGCTTCTTCAAGAGTTTTGTTATAAAGATGAGAATGAGGACATCTATTTTGGATATAGACAATAGTCCTAGAGGCTTTTGCCCAGAAAGAAGTTTCAATGTTTTGGTCAAGCAATATTGCCTCAGCAGCTTCTACAATGGTTCTATTCTTTCTTTCAGCAACCCCATTTTGTTGAGGGTTGTAGGCAACTGTGAATTCCCTCTTAATTCCAGCACTCATGCATAATTCCTTTAAAATTTCAGAGGTGTATTATTTCCCATTGTCTGTCCTTAAGGTTTTTATTTTCTTTCCGGAGAAGTTTTCAGTAAGGGCTTTGAACTCTTTGAACCTTTTGAGGATTTCTATTGACTCTTTGCACTTAAGGAAATAGATCCAGGTTTTCCTAGAGAAGTCATCTATAAATATGACACAATAAAGAAATCCTACTTTAGAGGGTACAGACATGGGTCCACATAAGTCTGAGTGAACTAGTTCTAACATGTTTAGGGTTTTGCTCAAACTATTATGAAAGGATCCCTTTGTATTCTTTCCTAAGGCACAACCTTTACAAGTTCCTTCATGAGATGGTTTTAACTTAGGTAAGCCTGTTACGAGTTTTTCCATAGAAGGTAGGGCACGAAAGTGAAGGTGTCCTAATCTTCTATGCCAAATCTCATTTGAAGCAAAGGTGTCAAGGGTAAGGGCTTGTTTAACTTCAGTGCATAGTTTGTAAAGGTACCCTTGTCTTACACCTATGGTTTGAGCTTTCTTGATAGTTGAGTTTTTAGGCCATGCTAGAACTTTCCCATCCATAAAGGTAACTCTATATCCATTGTCTTCAAGGGCAGAGATGGATATTAGATTCCTCTTTATTCCAGGTACAAATAAGACTCCAGTGAGTTGAAGAGAGACTAGATTTCAGTTTGATGGAGCAAGTTCCAACCCCTTTTACAGGGTGTGCAGAATCATCCCCAATGGTTACTTCTTCATCAAACTTCTCAGTCATAGTGTCTAGGTGTTCTCTGAATCCTATGATATGTCTAGAAGAACCACTATCAATTACTCAGTTGTGGGTGTTGTTAGATACTTGACTAGATAAGGCTGTATAAAACACAAAGTTCTCAGATTCATGATCTGAATTTGTCTTTCCTACTTTGGAAAAAGATGCTTGTTGCTTTGATCTGTCAGGGAGCTTCATTGCATAGTGGCCATATTGATCACATCTAAAGCATTGCACTTGAGAAATGTCTTTCTTCTTAAAAGATCCCTTTCGATTGGAATTTCTCTTTCTTTTGAAAGATCCTTTCTTGTAGGAGTTTTTCTTATTCCTTTTATTAGACCTTGTGTTGAGTACATTAATGTCTTCATCTATGTTCTTCTATTTATTTTCTTTTATGGAGAGTCTTGTTTCTTCTTGAAGGTAGTCAGTTCTTAGCCTATCAAACTTAGGGAGTTTAGATCTCATACTTATTCCTTGAACAAATGAATCCCATGAGTTTGGTAGGCCTCCTAGTGCAATTAGAGTTAAATCTTTGCTATCAATCTGATATCCAATTGTGGATAATTGATCCCTTAGTTCAATGATCCTCATGAAGTATGCATTAATGGACTCTCCTTTGTTTATTTGAGCATTGTTGATTTGCCTCTTTAATGCAAGAGTCCTACTGGTGTTGTTGATCTCATAGGTACTCTCAAGGGATTTGAACATATGATATGCAGTTTCATGTTTTGCTAGGATGGGCACTATATGATCCCTAACTGCATCTACTAGGATTTTCATGGCTTTTTCATTGTTTTCAATCGATTGAGTTTTCTCAGGATCAACCTCTGGTTCCTTTTTATTTTCTCTCACAAGTGAGTCTAGTTTACTCTCTTTAAGGATCATCATGATTCTAAATTTCCATGATGTGAAGTTGTCTGCTCCTGCAAGACGATCTTCAAATCTGATCACACTTGACATTATGAAGAATGTGATGTGAATTTGATTTTAGAAAATACCAATTTTCTAGAGCAATCTGATATTTAGATTTGATTTGGATTCACACAACTTGGCTCTAATACCATGTAAATGTAATCAAATCTTTATCAAATAGGATCCTAATAAATCTTAGGAAACACTAAGGTCTAAAATTTTATGTGTGAGAATTCTAAGTCAAAAACAATTTCTAGATTTCTTCTCTTTATGCTGCATGTGCTGATTGTAGAACATTAATAAATTTTGATGTTTTGCATATCAATGAGGAACCACCATAATTACATATGGAGACCTGCCTCTAAGAGATGTGTCTCATGAGAGGATGTGTCTCCACAAGTGGAGACACGTCCGCTCATGGGACATGTCCCTTTGAGCACGCGGGTCCCTACATGACCGATTAACATCTGGTTAGTGCCTTAACACACACATAACCTTAAGTGGAAAATATATGAATTCTGATTTTTTTAAATACATAATTTTAACATCATTTATTTTATCGAATTTATCCATGCTTATAAATTCGATTTCACTTATTTTCCAAAAATGTTTATTTTGAAGAATAGCCTTGATCACATATAAATGATGATGGTTCTTTTCAGCAATCATCATTTATATCTGACCGAAGCTACCATTCATCAACAAAGTTCATACACTAAACATAAACTTCAAATACAATATCGTAGCACAAAGACTATCAATAACATATTTGAATTCCCTTTCAACTATTTGATATAACACCACATGATTAATCAATTGCAAGAAAATATGGTAAGAAAGACGTAAAAACAATCTTACACATAACCAATAAGATCCAAAACAAAGTTTGGATGCAAAATTCTCCTCTTTTATTGAATTATTTTTGACATACACTTTAAACACAAAGTCTCAAAATGTTTCTTGAATGGGTAGATCTTCGCTTAAAAAAAAAGGTTCTTAATACAAAGAACTCCCTCATATATATAGAGGACAGTTGAGAGCTAATCTAAGAAAAGTTAAACTAATTTTGACTTATTCAACAACATAGTCTGATTTGATTTAGGACTTGTGTTGTTTTTACATGTAATCAAATATTCATAAAGACATGTAAAATGTCAAAAACTAATTACATAAAGCAAGAATTCTTGAAAATAAACTGTAACAAAGACACATCCATCATTCTCTACCGTATTTCCTTAAAAAGTCCTCATATTTCTTCAGGATCTCTTGGAATTCTTCATCATCAAGACTTGAGGTATGCTTGGAGATGGCAAGAACTCTTGTGATCAAATCCTTGATGATGTTGCAAGCCTTTCGATGCCTTTCTAGAATAACTTTCAAATTATCCAAAGTGAGCTAAATATCCATTAACTTGTCCACTGAAGCTATTGAAAAAGCTTCATCTTCAAATTCCTTTTGTACCATTGAAGTATACTCCCAGATAATTGAATAAGAGGGAAGTATTTTCTCATCGTCATCAAACAATTTGCACATAAACTCCTTGATTCTGGTAGCAAGATGTTAACCATTATCTTCCATGATTCTAGAGCTTCTTTTAAATCTTTGATAAGACCCTTGATGACACTGATTTTATGTTTCATTTCTAACCTAACCTCAATGAACATTTCTCTATTGGGAATTACCCCAATATCCACTAGTACACTGAGCTTTAGTTCCTTCATTTTTGTCCAAGCTCCTAGAGTGTTTTCCATCTCTAAAAATATTAAGAAAATGTGTTAGTGGTTTTATCGAGCGTTGTCTTGACACTTTCCATATTACCAATCCTTTCCACAACTAATTTTAAGAGTTGCGTCCTTTGTTCCAACATTCTATCAAGAAAATATCCAACTGCTCGACCTCTTGAATGAGTTTTTTAAGCTTTCTGTATCACATGATCTTTAATACTCGTAGCCATAGGTTCAATAGACTCAAAAGTTTGTGTAATCATCTAAAGTACTAAAGTCAATTGTTCAACTTTAGCTTTGTACCGATCCTTTACCTTCTTCTCTTGATCACAAATCTCAATAAGAGAAGCCAATTCTAATTGTGCATCTTCCTTGGTAGATTCATGAGTTCATTTTCCTAGCTCAACCTTGGTGATTGAATATTCAGATATATCGATATCCTCGATAGCTTTTCTAGGAGGAGCCTGTGCAACTTCTGCATTCTTATATCCAACTTTGTCTACCAACACCCAAGAAAGAGTCTTCGACTTCTTTGTAGATTTTGTCTTTACTGGGACTAATTTATTGAAGTTGAAGTGATCTGGAGAGATGACTTGTTTCTTTCTCTTGGGTTTCTAACTTTGTAACTAAGGTGGAAGAGGAGAAGAACTCTCTCCAGGAAAAGCAATCATGGTCTGATAAGAAGGGGTTGCACTCACAAATGTACTTGTAACAAGGGGTGAAGTGTTAGTCAAAACTACTACATGGGTTTTGACACTTGTTACATTTTGTATAGACTATGATATAAACTTATCCAATTCAGAATGTGAAGTTACATCAAAAGAAGGAGAAGGTAAACTCAGAATACTAGAAGGAGAACCAAAAAAATTCCCAAACTCATTACTAGGAATATCAAAAACGGATCCCAAGGTTGGGGATGAATAAATTGAATGAATCGAAATAGAAGACGTCAAATAAATAGTGACATTAGAAAAAATAGTGGAAGTAGGAGTAACAGTGGTAGATGGCAAAGGCTATTCAACAAAAGCAACGGGAGGAGTAGGGGTTGAAACAATAGCAACAATAGGTGAAGATGTAACAAAGGTTTCTTTTGGAATATTATCATGTGGAGACATCAACACTTGTTCATCTAGACCTTCCTCTCCTTGTTCTTTATCTTGACCTGACACCTCCCCTTGTGATAATGGATGACCTTCAATAGTTTGACTCTTACTCCCTTTCATAATGAGCTTGATCATTGGTTTAGGGGTTCTACTAGAACTAGGCACATCTCCCTTGTTCTTTATCCTCAGTTCAACTTTCTTGCCTACATGTCCTTCAGGCTCTTCTTCTTGGGATTTAGTGTTGAAGTGTTTCAACCTTATACCCTTATCTTATAGCCAAATATTAGTATTAGAAAGGATAGGTTGAAATATTTCCCTAATCAAAATCATCTCCTTCTAAGACAACTAGATTATAGGTAGAGGACTCCTTGCAATATTGTTCCTCTCATATGGTGGATCTAGGATGTGATGTCTTCATCATCCTCCATATCCTCTAGGATATCTACCAAGTCAAGGTTCTCAATTTTCTCCAAGGTTAACTGACAATAATTCAATTTCCTAATTTCCTCTTATGTTTTGCAATCAATCCATATATCTTCAATTTTGTGCACATGGGTGTATGCCTTCTTGATTCTTTCATCCCCCTATGGTCAAAGTTATACCACCTTCTAAATGTCTTTATTGTGATCCATTACATTTTAGATTCCACAGGTGATATGAGAATTGAATATCTACCTATAGTAAGAGGAAATTTGAAACTTGGCTTATAGGATTCCATCTATTTACTGTGAAAAACCATTATCTGTCTGTAGAGCTCCATGAAGATGATCTTGTCACTTGGGTATCTTGGCAGCATGTGAGGATATCTTGCAAAATAACCAACTCTGAGATAAGTAAAAGTAGGAAATTGCAAGTACAAGCAACCAAATCTATTGACCACTAACCATGCCTCATCCGAGACTCTCTTATTTTCAAGCTCCTTATTGAACATGCAAAGATATGGGGAAAACATGCATCATTAACCCTTTTGAAGTGATGGACTCTATTATTTAAGGTTAGCTATGAATAGTATTGATACACTGGAATGTGTCTCCTATCTCGATCGGATGTAAGTCTTGGAAAGCTCCTCATTGACACCATAGCATAAACCAAATATGAATTCATGTAGAATTTTAAGGAAGTAGGCACCTTCACAATTTTCTCATGAATAGAATCACTAATCTATTCCCCCAAAAAATCTATTATTTTTTTCTTGATAACATGAATGTATAAATACATCCATTCTTGGACCTTTAACTCTACTAAGGAGAGTAATCATATCATCAATTTCCTCAAAAAAGTCACTTTGAGGAAAAATATTTGGCCATATTAAAATGTTGGGCCTTGGATTCTTTAACCATCTTGCATTAATTTCCCTCCTACAATTATCTGGATCCTTATCATAATGCTCTTATGCTTTTTAATTGTTAGATTTGCATATGAATCGATGCTAGGACAGTGAAAAATTAAGTCAAAGAATTCTGCATCAAGTCAGATGACTATATTCCCATTAGGATCTCTCAGAGTCCTCTCATCCTTGTTATAATGTGCAGCTACTACAAGTACAAACTCAGGGTTGTGTGTCACAACTAGAAAGGAAGACACCAATTGAATGTTTCTCTCAACAACATATCTCATCCCTTCATCTAATGGTTTCTTCTTGGTTCTCTCTAGAAATTTGGACATGTCAACATGTCCTATCTTTGTATCCCTTCTGTTATCAATGTTGGAAGAAATCGAGGTTGCTGGAAAAACCCCTTGATACTTGAACTTCATAGCTTTTTTACTTATAGATGGCTCATAAATTGATGGAGTAGTTTCGTGCAAATTAAAACGCTCGTACCCTTTCAAGAACTCGAGCATAAATTCTTTAAACAACATATAAAGGAAATTACAACAAGAAGTTAAGATTTTCGAGTGTTAGATAAAATTCAAGGTTGCATGCATTGGTGGGAAAATTTTGAGTTGCTGCATATGCTTGAAGGGTTCAAGTGCAAGGGCATTGAAAAACTGAGCAAATGCAAGTGAATTGGCAATTTAGATGCAAAGATAAAAAAAAATCTAAGCATTAGCATGAAATTTTGCATTTAAGTGTTATGGTGCTAAAATTTAATGCTTTTGCATGTGCTTTGGTTGATTTTGGGACTTGAGTGTATAGGCACTAAAAAATTGTGCTCACATGCATTTTAACTTTTGAGTGTAGTGGAGAAAAAATTTAATGCCACTACATCTGGGTAAAATGATTGATGCAAGATCGGTAAATTTGCCCGACCTTGTATGAAGGTAGAACTTACAAGTGTATAAGTATGAAAATTCTCCATGCCTACACTTAGCAATGGGCACTTGATTAGGTAGAAGTGGTGAAATTTACCACTATTACATGTGAGCTTTTGAACAAGTGTCAGTCAAAATTTAAACCCCGACCTACATGGTAGGTTGACCTTGCATGCACTGGCAATTTTTTTCACCGTGTATGCATATAAGGTTGGTTTGGTTGGGTTTACACATACATTGGTGGGGATTTTTCAGGGCAATAGCATGTGCATTTAAATGATGTGATGCAAGGTGTGAAAAATTCCTCAACTTGCATACTTGGGTAGAACATTGGTTTAAAGGTGTTGATCAAGGTCTGGGTGTTGGTCGATCTAAAGGATACAATCATGCGATCCAGGGTATAAAACCTGCACTGCATATGTGTGCATCAAGGTTTAAAACTCATGCGATGACTGTGAATAATGATAAGGAAATGGTAAACCAAACCTAAACAAGGGTTCATGGGGACTGACCCGTGAAGTTTAAATCTCATAGAAAAATAGCTTAAAACCAAAAAGAAGAAAACCCTAATGGGTTCAAACCAAAACTTAGGGCACAAAAAAGATGGGTGACAAATGATAAATAAACCAAAATAATCTACAACTTTAAAATACACCAAAGAGTAGAAATCAACCATAGACCAATATTAAAAGATTTAAACAAATATATACATAGAGAGTGATAAAGGAAAGGGATTAACTATGTACCCAAAGACCATGGAAAAGAGGGAAGAAAAAACTGATATAAACCCTAGACAGATAATGCTCAAATATTTACAAACAATCTCAACACAGACGTGCCAGGAAGAAAGATCAAACAAATAGGTGATATAGACTAGACAAAAGAGATAAAAATTAAATAAAGCACATCTAAAAACTAATAAAAGTACCACTAAAACATGCATTAATACTAGTAATTAATGCACAAACATGTGTGTCGAGATGCAACATTGCTATACACAAGGGTGTTGAAATTTAGTGCTCTTGCATGTTTTATTTTTGCACCAAGTATGCAAGGGCACTGAATTTCAACACTCCTGCATATGCAGGAAAAATGACATTGAAACTAAACTTTTTGGAACTTTGTCCTTTTTGCAAATTTGAAAAGGCGAAAAGGTGGAAATAAATGAAATGAATTTTTGAGGACTTGGACCATGCACAAGGGCAAGCAATATTTTCCTCATTTTCCAACATGCTTAGAGATCGTAGGCTACAAAACAAACAAGTTTCATAGGGATTATCCCATAAATTAAGTGCAACTGAATTCTAGGATAACATAAAAGTGCAAAAATTCCAGAGTAATGCAAGATGAATATATGGTAGAAGTTGGAGAGACAAAAAATGTTGAACAAGACAACTGAGAGGGGGGTGAATCAGTTGTACCAAATTTAACCTTTTAGATCTTTCACCTAAAATTAGATCACACAAATCCTTAACACTAATTAAATGATTAAACATTAAGTGCAAGTGCAAAAACTGAAAACTATCACACAAACACAATAACACCAAATTTACGTGGAAAAACCAATGAAGGAAAACCCACAATGAGGATTAACTCGCACTATAGAGAATATCAAAACAATTACAAAGGCTCACTGCCAGAGAAATAAAGCTCACTGCCAAAACAAGGACTCACTATCCAAATCAAGACTCGTTGTCCAACAAGGTTAACCACTCAGAGGGCTCACCACCATAGAGATACAAAGAATATAGATATGTTACAGAGAGAAGACAATCTCAATGCAACAAATATTTCCACCACAATTTTCCCAAGCAATTGTAGACATGCATAAATTGTTGAAATGCACAAGACACTTGAGAGGGGGGTTGAATCAGTTGTATCAAATTTCTTAACTTATAAACTTAATCTTTTCACCTTAACTCCAATATGTTATTAATTGCAAACATGAAATGAAAATAATAGAAATCAAACACCAGAGACAACAGATTTACATGGAAAACCCAATGAGGGAAAAACCATGGTGAGGATTAACTCACAATATAGTAGTAATACAATACCAAATACAACGGCCCACTGCCAAAGGACTCATTGCCCAGATATAAAGGCTCACTACCCAGATTAAGGGCTCACTGCCTTGAGGCCTCACTGTCCAAAAAGGAGGCTCACTACCTATAGAAAAATATAAAAGAGATAAATGAAGATCCACCACTAGGGTTCCACACATTCACAACCTGATCAAAAGATTGTAGATGCCATCAACTTACTACTTTTAGGAATCTAACACCTTAAATTACTGTTGTCTCAATTCGCTCTTCCACACTCTACTTTTCACACTTCTTCACACACTTCACTTGCTCAAATTGAATGATGGATGGATATCAAATTCGCCACAACTTGATTTTCTTTTATACCATCTTCAACCTTAAAAACATTCACCAAGGCCAGTTGTACAATTTCAATTTCAAATTTAAACTAGGTCAACTACTCAATATTCCCCTAGTGGATAAGAATGTGAGAGGACTAATTACATATTTAATTTAGGACCCAAACAACATCTTGGATCACACACACACTTTCTCAAATCGATGCAAAAGCTTAATGTAGTGTGTAAACACTAGGTCAACCAAACCTAATGAAAACACCAATAATCTTTGAAGTAAACACATATCTAGCAAGATAGTCACACATGGATTATTCAACACACTTCATCAGAAATTTTACCATATCTAAGAACACCTTGGGTACATCCACAATAATTACAATAAAATTGATTCATAAAGAACTCTTCACCAGTCCAACCAAACTAGCCAACAAAAACACCAGAGCTCTGGAGCAGGTCTTTCGAAGCACCAAACCACAAGCAAATTTGTCAAAACCCATAAACCATAAAAAAGAGTCATCTCCTAGATCCACAAGATTTGAAACTAAATATCAAAAGACTATGGAGCCAAAACATTTCTCCCAGTCCACAAACAAATGGTTTTGGAAAACCAATTCACACACCAGTGAACATATCTTATACTCTCCATCAACCCAGAAGCTAAAACTCAGGATATACGATCCATTGAAGCTTATGAACACACCTATAGATCCACACAGACATAAGATCAACATAGGAGAAATGTATAGCATAATATCGGAGCACAGTCAAAACACACTTCAACACTGCTTTCTTCGTTTCTCAAAAGAACTTGGCAAAAACACAACTACCACTTCATAAATATAGCTCCATGTACTGTAAGAACTTTTATACCATCTACAAAAACCTAAAATATGTTGACATCAATGACAACATTAATGAAAACACCACCAAACACATCCATACTTGCAACAATCTCCCCCTTTGTCATTGATGGCAACACATGATGTGAAAAACCATCAAAGACAACATACATGCTTTTCAGAAGCGACAACGTACCAAGCATAAAATTTTCACATGATTTTCTCTCCCCCTTTAAAATCAATGGAAAAGGAAATTATTGTCATATAAAGCTTTGTTCACTCCCCTTTAGGAGTACATCCATATCACATACTGCAACAATGCACTTCTCTACTCACCCTAAGGAGTAGACCTCAATCATTAGTCCATAACAAAAAGTCTGCGAATCCACTAGAGTAGTGCACCTCCATGTGCACTTAGTTCAAAGAAGGAGGGGAAAAAAACCCTAACTTCCCTTTGAGATACTCAAAAGTATCCTTCGGGAGGGCCTTAGTGAATATGTCTGCAACTTGTCCCTTGGTAGGTACATATTCAAGTCTAACTTCATTCTGCAGTACCTTCTCCCTCAAGAAGTGATACTTGATGAATATGTGCTTTGTTCTAGAATGCATCATTAGATTCTTTAAGATGTTTATAAAACTTGTATTGTCATAGAATATAGAGATAGGTTGATCACTCACCACACCTATGTCCATTAAGGTTTGCTTCATCCACAATACCTGTGCACAACAAGATGCTACCACAATATACTTACTTCTGTAGTAGATAAAGAAACTAAATCTTGTTTCTTGCCCAACCATGAAACTAATCTTCCTCCAAGAAAGAATGCACCACAACTTGTACTCTTTTGGTCATCAACACAACTAGCCCAATCTACATTAGTGTAGGCATTCAAAGTGAAATCATTATCTTTCAGATACCGTAGCCCATAATCTAGAGTTCCTTTAAGATATTTGAATATCCTTTTCATAGCTGTAACATGTGCTTCCTTCGGTTTTGCTTGAAATATTACAACTAAACATATTGCATGCATAATGTTCAGTCTAGTGGCAATAAGATATAATAATCCACCAATCATGGATCTATAAATGCTCTAATCAACTTTAGCAGATTTGTCTTCCTTACTCAGCTTACATCTAATTACCATAGGGGTACAAACCGGTTTGGAGTCATCCATTCAAAACTTCTTTAACAATTCCTTAACATACTTAGATTGTGAAATGAATTTCCCTTTGTCAGTTTGGTTTACTTGAATTCCAAGGAAGAAATTAAATTCACCAATCATAGACATTTCAAATTCTTTTTGCACCTCTTCAACAAATATCTTGCACATACCTTCATTTCCACCAAAGATGATATCATCAACATAAACCGCAACTATCATTATCTTGTCTTTCTCAACTTTGTGTAAGGAAAGACTATGGACGCAGAACAAGCTTTCCTAATGTCAAAACTTAGAGAAGAATGTGTAATGATGGATTTATGCACAATAGATTGTTAGTTATAATGCATGCAATATATTAATTAAATCCAACAAATCAATAGAATGCATAGGAAAAACAAAATAAAATAATGAATAAGAAATCTCTCACCCAATCCTTTCTTCTCCATGACTCATTTCTATTGTACCTTCTAACTTTGCCGTGATAACGAATGCCCTCAGATTCGGTGTGAGGAAATTCTATAATGTCTAGCCCTAAACAAAGCTTTGAAGGATTTCCTATAACCTAAATGCAAATAGAAGTTAATTCTAGTATGCAAATAATTAAGAAGCCTAAAGATGATAACAAAATGAGAGATAATAATATGAGATAATAATAAGAGATGTCGAAAATGAGATCAAGATTATCATTTTATAGAAAATGCAATCTTGAATGAACAGATGGGATGAGAGATTGGAAAAGTGCCCTAGAATCAACGGTTAAGATTCAAAGTGACAACTCTCAATTAGGGTTAGGGTAAAAATCCCCAAATGTGTGGACAAGATTTAATTTAAGAAATTAAATTAATGATGGAAAATGAACGTGACATTGAGATGAAAGTAGTAAAAATCAAGAGAAAAGGAGATGAGATTTTAAAAAAATTAGTAATTTTAGCAATTACTTGATTTGTAGAAGAATATTTCCATTTTGAATTAAATTAATTCAAAATATGGATTTTGTGAGATAATGAGTAATTGATTTTTGAAATTAATTACTAAAAGAAGAATCAGTTAACCATGTGATATTTTTAAATAAATTGTTTTTTATTTAAAAAGATGGAAGTGTCACATAAAGCAATTAAATAATTAATAATAATTATTTAATTTAGAAGAGGCAATTAATTAATTAAATAAATTAATGAATCTATTTAATTAAGAGAGGATTTAGGAATTAGTGACATATTAAATGAATATATTTAAAATATATTTATTTAATAATCAAGAGGACATTAATGATAAGGATTAATTAAATAAATGAGACGACTTTGATAATTACTGACACATTAAATAAATAAATAAGATTTATTTATTTAATAATCATGAAGAATGGAAAATCATGAATTAATTAAATAATTATGAATTATTTAATTAAGAGTTGAATGTGGGTTAGAAACATAATTAAAATGTCATAATTATGCTAGGACGAAAGATGATAAAATCTTGCTTGTAGGCCTTGGTCATTTTTATGTGTACAAAATGCAGATATGACTTTAAATTTTACAATTACAGTTCATTAAGATGCACATGAAGGAAATAAAAGAATAGAGAAACAAACTCAAACACAATTGACACCATATTTATTTCGGAAAACCCTTATGAGAGAAAAACCCACCACACCAAATAAAATCACTTGTATTATAGTACCCAAATTATATACAAGTTACAGACTCTCCTTTCAGATGACAATATTATAGTAGCAACATTTCTCTGATCAACCTCGTACAAAACAACACTGTTACGATACTTTCAAAATACCATACAATGAAATTTACTAATAGATCATTCAATCATCCAACCTCTGAATCATAAAACTCTCAAAACCTTTCATAGTTACAATACATTGCAATGTATAGAAACAACCATGATTGATTCATTCTTTGTACAATCAATTCAACTCAACTTTCTATGTTGAACAACCATCAAACTTCCTAAGAATTCAAATGACCTCCTTCCAAGTCAGCAACATCCTCTATTTAACAGCTTACATCTTAGCAATGTATCAAGTCTGTGATCTTCACCTTACACCACGCTATTGCTGCACAATCAACAGGTTCCCATGGTATGGCGGTAACCGCGCTACCTCCGAACAAGTCGAGGGCTCCTGATGTATAGCGGTAACCGCTATACCGCTAGATATTTGACAGACTTTGGAAGTATACACTGCACTATTACTACATGACCAATAAACTTATGTGGTATGGCAGTAACCAGCACACTACCGCTCGATAGATGAGAGACTCTCACGATATGACAATAATTTCTCTAATGCTACACATCCAACTAGCTCTTGTGGTATAGCGGTAACCACACTACCACACCCTAGTGTAAAGACACTTGTGGTATGGCGGTGTCCACCACACTACCACTCAATAGCTAAGAGGATCTTGTGGTATGGTGGTAACTGCACTACCGCTCCTCTCTCTCAATCACCTAGCGGTATAGAGGTAAAAGCATGAACAAAACACTTAAGAAACTTTGCTACTTGGTGATAGTATCAAATTTTCTACCAGTGAGTTTGAGACACATATTCTCAACAATCTCCCACTTGACGAAAAACTCACTGAACCCTCTTCAATACCTAAAGTCATTGAATATTCTGGACCCCAAGGGCCAATGAACTTGCACACCATCTGAACTTGTCCATGCTCACTAGATTTGTTAATGCATCAACAACATTCTTTAGAGTATCCACCTTTTCCAAATAGACCTTTCCATCCTCCACCATATCTTGTACAAAATGGTACTGCACATCAATATGTTTCATCCTGGCATGGAAAGTAGAATTTTTTGCCAAGCAAATAGCACTCTAACTGTCACAACAAATAATAATCTACTCTGCATCAAAACCAATATCAAAACATAATCTTCTAAGCCAAATGGATTCCTTATAGGCATGAGTTTTTGCCATGTACTTACCCTATGTAGTAGATAAAGTGACTACAACCTGCGACTTTCTCATCCAACTAACTGCACCACCATTCATCATGAAACAATATCCACTAGTGGATCTTCTATTGTCAATGTCCCTTGCCCAATCAAAATCCACATACCACGAATGTTGAGAGTCCTTTGTGATCCAACCGAATTACCATGGTAACACAAAGCATATTTTGAACTGCCCTTAAGATATCTAAACACTCTTTTCACAGCATCCCAATGTGTCCTAGGATTAGCCATAATTGACTAAGTAATCCCACTTCTTGAGCAATGTTTGGCCTAGTACAGATCACTGCATACATTAAACTACCAACTACACTTGCATAAGGCACCATGGTCATGTCCTCCATCTCAGTAGAAGATTTTGGATAATCTTCCATAGATAGCTTAGTTCCTTCCAAAACTAGAACTAGCTGCTTGCAATCAACCATACAAAATCTCTCTAGAACAATGTTAATATAATTGCTCTAGCTGAGCCAGAGTTTTCTACTCTTTCTATCACTAGTTATTTCCATTCCCAGAATATACCTTGCTGCACCAAGATTCTTCATTTCAAACTTTGCAGACAACTAAGACTTTAGATCAAAAATCATAGACTTAATATTCCCTATGAACAACATATCATCAACATAGAGCTCTATAATAAGAACCCGATCATTTTCAGTTTTGAAGTACACACAATAATCTGATTTTGATCTTATAAAACCCAATGATAAAATAAATGTGTCAAACTTCTGGTACCACATTCTAGGCAATTATTTAAACCATACAGAGATTTATTTAACTTGCAAACCAGATTTTTTTAACCTTTTACTACAAAGTGCTTAGGCTAGGACATATAAATTTCTTCTTCAAGATCACCATGAAGAAATGTTGTCTTCACATCCATCTGCTCAATCTCCAAGTCATAAGTTGCTGTAAGTGATAAAATAAATCTGATAGATGTCAGCTTTGGTACCAGAGAAAATATTTCCCCATAATAAATTCCCTCTACCTGGGAATAACCCTTTACAACCAACCTCGCTTTGTACTTTTCAAAACTGCCATCCAGACCAAATTTATTTTTAAAAAAACATTTACAACTCACAGGATTTCTAACTTTAGGCAATGGAACCAGATCCCAAGTTTCATTTTTCTTTAATGATGCCATTTCTTCATTCATGGCTTCCAACCAGGAATCTGAATTGGTCATCTCAACTACCTCTTTTATAGTCCCAAGCTCATCAGTATTAGTAATCAAAGCATAAGCACAACTTGAATCCAACATAGAGAATCCATACCTATCAGGTTGATTCTTTTCACATGTAGACCTCCTCATAGGCTGAGGCTGAGGTTATGGTTCTTCTTCTTGTTCAGAACTCTCAGAGTGTCTCAAACTCTCCTTAGTTTTAGGTACACTATCAATGTGTTTTCCTCTTTTTCAGGAGTTAGAGGTATTTCAACAACATCATTATTCTCTTCTTTATTTTCTTTCATCTTTGACTACAGATCTAACGTAGAAGGTTTCAACTCTAAAAATATTACGCTCCTGCTATATACAACCTTTTCAGTCACAAGATTCCAAAGCCTGTATCCTTTCACACCAATGTTGTAGCCAATAAAGATACACTTAACAACTTTGTTCTCCAATTTAGATCTCTTCAAATCTGGCACATAAACATATGCTTCATAGCTAAAGACACGAACATGTCTCAGAGAGGGCTTCTTACCAGACCAAGCTTCCATAGGTGTTTTATCAACAAGTGTCAAAGAAGGAGATCGATTTACCAAGTAACATGCTATAGCCACAACCTGAGCCTAGAAATTATGCTCCAGACCAACATTGCTCAACATATTTCTTGCCTTCTCCATCAACTTCTTGTTTAACCTTATAGCAACTTCATTTTACTACAGAGTGTAAGGTGTTGTTTTATGCCTCTCAATTCCATAGTCTTTGCAATACCTTTCAAATTCTATAGAACAAAATTCACCACTGTTATCTATCCTCAAGCATTTGATTTTCTTACTAGTCTGATTTTCAACCAAGTTCTTCAACTCTTTAAATCGACTGATCACTTCCGATTTACTTTTTAGAAAATATACAAATTCCCTTCTCGAACAATCATCAATGAATGATACATAATATTTTGAATTTGACTACAAAGGAACATTCACTAGACCAAAAACATCAGAGTGAATATAATCCAGAACACCAAAAGATTTATGAGGACTAGAGTAAAAAGAAACACGATGATGTTTTCCATATATAGAATGTTCACAAAACTAAAATTCCAGGTTTTAATCATGAGGCCCCTCAACCAAGTTTTTATTTTTCAAGGCTTTCAAACCTTTTTCACCAATGTAACCAAGCCTTTGATGCCAGAGGATAGTCTTCTTTGTAGGAAGTTTAACTTCCAAAGAATTATCCCCTACAGGGACTTCAGTCTCCTTTGCACGAACAACCTTCTGTGACTTTACAGAGACACCGTTACATTGAACAACAAGCGCATCCAAATTATACAGAGTACCTCTACAGAAACCCCTAGCCAACACCATCGAGCCTCTAGTCATTTTATAGCCATTGCTAGAGAATGAGACTTGCACTCCAACATCATTTAGCTTACTTACAAAAAGTAAATTTTGAGCCAGACATGGTATATGCATTACACTATCAATTCCTTTAATTATTCCATCGGGAAACTGAATCCCGACTCTTCCACGACCAACAATTTCTAGAGATGAATCGCTTGCCAAGTACACCTTTCCACTAGAATATTTTTCATACTTTGTGAACCAGTCTCTATGAGATGTCATGTGGAATGATGCTCCAGAATCAATCAACCAAACATCATTAGATGCCCGAGTTGCCAAGGTTGCAATGAAGGCATCTACATCGCTCTAAGAAGAATCATTGTCAGAAGAGTTCTTCTTCTTCTTCTTCTTCTTGTTTTTCTCCTTTTTGCAATCCCTTCGAACATGACCAGGTTGCCCACAATTCCAACACTTCACCTTGGACTTCTTACCAAGAGACTTTGATCTCCCATCTGATTTTGATTTGGACTTCTTGTCCTTCTTGCCTTTTTCTTTCAATCTGCCTCGAACAACAAGACCCTCCTTCACCATCTCAAAATATTTCCTTCTCATTTCTTCAAACAACAAAGAAGCAACCAAATCTTCCATCTTGAAAGTGGTTTTTGTGCTCCAAATCACCATCACTAAATGATCTCAAGAATCTGGAAAAGAACACAACAAAAGCATACAATGATCTTCATTATCAATTTTCATGCTCACATATGTTAACTGAGCAATCGACATGTTAAACATATTTAGATGATCAGCCACAAACGCCCCTTCCTCCATTTCCAAAGAGTATAACTTCTTCCTTAAGTACAACTTATTCACCAAGGACTTACCTTGATAAATATCTCCAAGCTTCTTCCATAAAGAAGATGCAGTATTCTCTTCATGAACGTTCAGGAGAACAAAGTCTTATCAACCCTTTTGCTTTTTTGTCTGCGAGGTCCCAATCTTCTTGCTTCATACCTAAAGGTTTTGTTCTAGACACAAAAACCCAAAGATCATGATCCATCAACAGGTCTTCCATTTTAATTTTCCACAACTCAAAATTTCTGCCATTGAATTTCTCAATTTTAATCCTTCCTGATGTGCTTGCCATCTTTATCTATAATTTAAATTACCAAACTTCTACAACTCCCACTAAATAGAATTGACACAAAAAAGCCAACCTACCTACAAGGATAACACAACTGGCCAAGCTCTGATACCACTTGTAAGGAAAGAATATGGATGTAGAACAAGCTTTCCTAATGTCAAAACTCAGAGAAGAATGCAAATATGACTTTAAATTTTACAATTACAATTCATTAAGAATGGACATGAAGGAAATAATAGAATAGAGAAATAAAATCAAACACAATTGACACCAGATTTACATGGGAAAACCCTTAAGGGAGAAAAACCTACCACACCAAAGAAAATCACTTGTATTACAGTAACCAAATTACATACAATTTATAGACTCTCCTTTTAGATGATAATATTACAACATCAACATTTCCCTAATCAACCTCGAACAAAACAACATACAATGAAATTCACTAATAGATCATTCGATCATCTAACCTATGAACCATCAAACTCTTGAAACCTTTCATAGTTACAATACATTGCAATGTATAGTAATAACCATGATTGATTCATTCTCTATACAATCGATTCAATTCAACTTCCTCTATTGAACTTCCTAGGAATTCAAATGACTTCCTTCCAAGTCAGCAACATCCTCTAGTTAACGGCTTACATCTCAGCAATGCATCAAGTCTGTGCTCTTCACCTTACACCACACTACCACTACATAGTCAGTAGGTTCCCATGGTATGGCAGTAACCATGCTACCTCCGGATAGGTTGAGGGCTCTCGAGGTATGGCGATAATTTCTCTACCGCCAGATAATTAACAAAATTTCATGGTATGGCGGTGTACATCACACTAACGCTCAAGAACTGAGAGGATCCTGTAGTATGGTGGTAACCGCGCTACCGCTCCTCTCAATCACTTGGTGGTATAGAGGTAAAATCATAAACAAAACACTTAAGAAAATTTGTTGCTTGGAAATAGTATCAGCGTTTCTACCAATGAGTTTGAGACACATATTCTCAACACTTTGAAGTAAAGATTTTTTTTTGCGGACCCTTTGTTGAATCCATGTTTTGTCAAGTATCTATCTAATCTAGCATACCAAGCTCTGGGAGCTTGTTCAGTCCCTATAATGCCTTCTTTAAATTACAAACCATGTCTAGTTTGTCTGATAGTTGAAAACCTTTCGATTTCTCCATATATACTTCTTCTTCCAGTTCTCCATTCAGAAATGCAAACTTGACATCCATCTAATATACTTTGAAGTCTTTACAAGCTGAGAATGCCAAGAACATCTAAATGGCCTCCATTCTTACTATAGGTGCAAAATTTTCTTCAAAATCTATTCCTTCAACTTGTGAATATCCTTTACAGACAAGTCTTTCTTTACTTCTTACCACTTCACCATATTCATTCAACTTGTTTCTGAATACCCATTTTTAACTAATTACATTCTTGTTTGTAGGTCTAGAGACTAGTTCCCATGTCTCATTCTTCTCTATCTACTATAGTTCTTCTTTCATTTCTCTAACCCAACTTTCATCATCACATGCTTCATTCATAGTCTTAGGTTCTATCTTAGAAAGTAAACACAAGTTTACCTCAACTACTTTAATTCTTGTCTTCACTCCTTCACTTTTGTTTCCAATTATCTCTTCCTCCGGATGATTTCTCTAAACATATTTAAGAGTCTTGGGTGTAGGTTCTAGAGTATCTTCCTCTTCATCATTTTGTTCTTTCTCTTCCTTTTCTTCTTCTTGTATTTGCACACGAATACGATGATCAAGTTCAACTTCATTTATTTCCACTGGTCTATACATAGCTTCATCAACCTTCACATTAGAACTTTCAATTATTTTCCTGAGTATCTTATTAAAACATCTGTAAGCCTTGTTGTTATTTGAATATCCAAGGAAAATTCCTTCATCACATCTAGCATCAAACTTACCAATATTTTCTTCACCTCTTCTAATGTAACATCTACTTCCAACTACCTTAAAGTATTTAATAGTAGGAGTCTTACCAGTCCATAACTCATAAGGGGTATTAGTGTTGTTACCTCTGATCAGAACTCTGTTAAGAATGTAAACAACCGTATGAATCGCTTCTCTCCAATACACATTAAGAACATTTGGTTCTTTCATCATAGTTTTGGCAGCCTCTTGAATAGTCTGGTTCTTTCTTTCCACAACTCCATTCTATTGAGGGGTTCTAGGAGTAGAATAATGTCTTTTTATGCCATGTTCTTCAAAAAATGTATTGAACTCACCAGAAGAAAATTCTCCACCTCTATCAGACCTTAAACATTTAATTCTTAGGTTTGCCTCATTTTCTAATTTTTCCTTAATCACTTTGAATCTATCACGAGCCTGAGTATTTTCTCTAAGAAATGGAACCCATGTCATCCTAGAGTAGTCATAAATCAAGAGCATAAAGTACCTATCACAACTTAGGCTTCCTATTCTTGTAGGACCACAAAGGTCTATATGGATTAATTCTAACATTCCGATAAATGATTGATCCTTTCCTTTAAAATTGTTTCTTGTCTGTTTTTCCATCTGGCAACTTCTGTAGATTGAATTTAAAGGCTTTGTGATTCCAGGTAGATCTTTGAAAAATTCCCTAGAATTGATCCTAACCAGATTATCAAATTCACATGTCCTATCCTCTAGTGCCAGAGCCAATTCTCAGTGATCTAAGAAACAAAACATTGACCATCACCACCTTTAAGTTGATATATGTTTCCATGAGTTTTTCTTCTAGATGCTACCATAGTTCTAAATCCTTTTCTAATCTCACAAGTGTTATCCTGAAACACAAGCTTAAAATATTTGTTGCACATTTTTCCAACACTTAAGAGATTATGCCTTAAACCCTTTACATAATAAAAATCATCAGTATTGTGTTTTCCATCAAAGCTAATTGTTTCTTTACCAACAATATTAGCACTAGAGTCATCTCCAAACATGACTATTCCTCCATCATACTTCTCAAGTTTAGTAAACTTAATCTTATCTCCAGTCATATGATTTGAACATCTGCTATCAATTACCCAAAATTCTTCATCATGTTTTGCATGAAAAGCAATTACCAGAGTACCTTCTGTTTCATCCTTCTTGCTCTCTGGACTGAATTCCTTTGCACATTTCTTTTCCAAGGCTAGAAAAAAAAATTCATCTTTATCTTCCTCAAGGTTAGATTCATCATCAAAAATTGCTACATCTTCCTTGACATAATACAACTTCTTGAGCTTTTTATCCTTCTTATCTTTGTAATTATTGTTATTGTCCTTGTTCTTATTTTGTGTAGCTCTATTAGGACATCTTGATGCATAATTCAACCAATATTTCCACAACTGAAACACTTAAAGGGAAACTAACCTTTGTATTTACCAGTAACTTTCTTCAATCTCCTTGTGAAATTTGCTTCTATATCTTTTGTATCATCATCATCTAGATCATCTTCTATCTTCATTTCTTTAAAGGTTGTTTCAGTCTTCTCCTTGTCTCTTGCAAATTTTCTCATTTCAAATGCAGTCAGGACACCAAATAGATGCTCCTTAGTAAATGTCTTTGGATCATATTGTTCTACAAGAGCAGAAACTTCAGCATTGTAATTATTTGGTAAGGTCATCATGATATTCTCAATTATATCTTCATCTGTCATGCTACCACCTTGATTCTTGATTTATGTTGCTATAAGTTCAACTCTCTGATAATAGCTTGCAATATCTTCTCCATCTTCCATTCTCAATTTCTCAATTTTTCACTTAGCAGTTAGTTTCCTTGACAACTTTACTCTATCATTCCCTTCATAAATGTCCTTCAATTTTTTCCATACTTCATGAGTAGTAGCCAAAGAAAATAATTTTGTTCTTTGAGTTTTAGATAAAGAACTAAAGATAGCATACCTTGCTCTTTCATTCTCTTAAAAAGTTGCAATCTCATCAGCAGAGGAAGGACCAGCTGCTGGTATCACATACTTTGTCTCCACAACTTTTAAGGTATTGAAACTAAGTGAAATCATAAAAATTCTCATCTTTTCTTTCCATTCACTGTAATCAACTCCATTAAAAATAGGAATATGCAACTTGTGCACCATCTGATCTACCTCAAGCGGTTAAGCTTTGCACTGAGGAACTAGAGCTCTAATACCAATTGTTTAAATGCTCAAGACAACTGAGAGGGTGGTGAATTAGTTGTATAAAATTACTTTAATTATAAACTTAACCTTTTCACCTTAACTCCAATATGTTATTAAGTGTAAACATGAAATGCAAATAATAGAAAGCAAACACTAGAGACACTAGATTTACGTGGAAAACCCAATGAGGGAAAAACCATGGTGAGGATTAATTCACAATATAGTAGTAATGTAGTACTAGATACAACATCTCACTACCAGAGGGCTCATGCCCAGATGCAAAGGCTCACTACCCAGATTAAGGGCTCACTACATTGAGAAGGACTCACTATCTAAAAAGGAGGTTCACTGCCTACAAAAAAATAGAAAAGTGATAAATGAAGATCCACCACTAGGGTTCCACACATTCACAACCTGATCAAAAAATTGTAGATGCCATAAGCTCATTGATTTTAGGAATCTAACACCTTAAAGTACTGTTGTCTCAATTCACTCTTCCACACTCTGCTTTTCGCACTTCTTCGCACACTTCTCTTTCTCAAATCGAATGATGGATGGATATCAAATTTGCCACAACTTGATTTTCTTTTATACCATCTTCAACCTTAGAAACATTCACCAAGGTCAGCTATACAATTTGAAATTCAAATTGAAACTAGGTCGGCTACTCAACATTCCCACGATGGATAAGAATGTGAGAAGACCAATTAAATATTTAATTCAGGACCCAAACAACATCTTGGATCATGCACACACTTTCTCAAATTGATGCAAAAGCCTAATGTAGCGTGTAAACACTAGGTCGGCCAACCCTACTGAAAACAAAAATAATATTTGAAGTACACACATCTCCAACAAGATAATCACACGTGGATTATTCAACATGCTTCATAAAAAATTTTATCATCTTTGAGAACACCTCAAGTACATCTACAACAATTACAACAAACTTGATTCACAAAGAACTCTTCACTAGTCCAACCAGACCAACCTATAAAAACATCAGAGCTTTGGAGCAGGTCTTCTAAAGCACCAAACCACAAGAAAATTTGTCAGAACCCATAACCATCAGAAAGAGTCATCTTCCAGATCTGCAAGATTTGAAACCAAATATCAGAAGACTGCGGAGCCAAAAAATTTCTCCCAATCCATAAACAAATAGTTATGGAAAACCAGTTCACACACCAGTGAACATATCTTATACTATCCATCAACCCAAAAGCTAAAACTCAGGATATACAATCTATTGAAGCTTATGAACACACTTAAAAATATGCATAGGCATAAGATCAACATAGGAGAAATGTAGAGCACAATAGTAGAGCACACTCAAAACACACTTCAACACTGCTTTCTTTGTTTCTCAAGTTTCCTCAAAAGAACTTAGCAAAAACACAACTACCACTTCATAAATATAGCTCCATGTACTCTAAGCACTTCTATACCATTCAAAACAACTTGAACTGTGTTGAAATCAATGAAAAAACCACCAAACACGTCCATACTTGCAACATAAATGATAGAGTACACCTTTGGCTCACTACATCCAAAAACTCAACATTTAGACTCTGCACCAATTTTCCACATTCACATCACACACACCCATTGATTCACATCTATTTTGCATCTATATTTTTTTTTTATAGTTATCTCTTTGTACACCTTTCACCAATAACTCATCCTGCATTTATACCGTCTTCAACTTTGAAACATATCTAAAGTTGGCAATCCATCATTAAATTTAAATTAGGTCAGCACCAAAACATCCTAGGGTGGAATTATAATGAGGGTGACCCAAACACATTCTTGATGAGGACCCAAGTAGGTCCCAACATGCTTCATCAACTTCAAAGGTAGTGTTCACCATGAGGTCAGTGAAACCCGTGTAAAACACATAGAACAATTAAGTACACACAACTCTTAGCATGATCAAATCCTTCCAGACACCAAAATTACCTTCAACATGATCATAACAACTTAACTCTAGAACTGCAAGTCATAAGACTTAGCCAAAAGGAAATCCGAACCATCAACGTTTCTCCCAGACCTTAGCCAAATACATAGAACACCACAGTTCACAACTGGTGAACATAACTCGCACTATATAATGAATCAGAAGCGAAGAATCTAGATAAAGAAACTTCCAAAAAAAATGATCAACATTTTTGAACTACACAAACATAGGAGCAGATCCCGAAGCAAAACCCATAGCAACCACTAAACACCTGCAATATTCCTTCATTACAATTTTCTCAACATCCTCGACATAAACAACCAATAACCTACATGCATGACATCAATTAAAACAATAACCAGTTGATAACTAATTGACCAATTGACATCAATGACAACACCTTCATTCTTGTTCCAATCTCCCCCTTTGTCATTGATGTCAACACATGATGCAAAGACAACATACTAGCTTTGAACTCACTTCACATGATTTTTCTTTATGTTTCCCCCCCTTAGTAGATAATATTTTTCACATGATTCTCTTCTCTTTTTCACATTCTTCCTCTCCTCTTTGACATCAATGAAAAAGGAAAAATACATTTTACATTGATTTACCCTTTGACATTAAAAACATAATATTCATACAATTACAACACATGACACTACTTGCTCCCCCTAGGAGGTAGCCACCAAAACATTAGTCCAAAAGAAAAAAAAGATCCATAGACCCACCAGAATGATGCATCTAGTTCAAGAAAGGAGGGGGAATAACCCCTAACTTTTCTCGAAGATACTCAAAAGTATCTTTAGGAAGAGCCTTTTGTAAATATATCAGCAATATAATCCTTTGTAGGGACATACTCAAGATTTAATTAATTCTCCACAACCTTCTCTCTTAAGAAATGATATTTGATAGATATATGTTTTTTCCTTGAGTGAATCACTAGATTCTTTGAAATGTTAATTGAACTTGTGTTATCATAGAAGATAGAAATAGGATCATCATATACAACTGTGATATATTTCAATGTTTGTTTCATCCATAGAACTTGTGTACAACAAGATGCAACAACAATATACTCAGCTTTAATAGTAGACAAGGAAATTGAATCTTTCTTTTTACTCAACCATGCCACCAATCTGCAACCAAGAAAGAATGCACCACCACTTGTACTTTTTTTGTCATCTACACATCCAACCCAATTTGCATCTGTATAAGCACTTAGTGTAAAGTCAGTATCCCTAGGGTACCATAACCCATAATCCGAAGTGCTAGTCAAATATCTAAATATTCTTTTAATAGCAACATGTGTTTCTTTAGGATCTCGTTGAAATCTAGCCACAAGATAGACAACATGCATAATATCATAATATTTTCTCTAGTAGAAATAAAATACAATAGTCCACCAATCATAGATCTATACTTGCTTTGATCAAACTTCAGTGAATCATTGTCTTTACCTAATTTGCAACCAGTCACCATAGGAGTGCATATCAGTTTGGAACCATCCATCCCAAACTTTGTCAACATTTATTTCACATACTTAGACTGTGAAATAAAAATTCCTTTCTCTGTTTGATTAATTTGTAGCCCAATAAAGAAATTCATCTCTCCAAACATAGACATCTGAAATTATTTTTTCATTTCATCTGTAAACATCTTACACATAGTTTCATTTCCTCCAAAAATAATTTCATCAACATATACAACCACAATCAAGATTTTGTCATTTTCAATTTTAAAGTATAGATTACTATCTATCATACCTTTGTTGAAACCTTATTGAATCAAATACATGTCTAACCTTGCATACCAAGCTCTAGGAGCTTGCTTCAATCTATATGAAGCTTTCTTCAATCTGCAGACCATGTCCAGTTGATCTGATAATTGAAATCTTTCCAGTTGTTCCATGTATATCTCTTCTTCTAGTTCACCATTCAAAAATACAAACTTGACATCCATCTGATAGACCTTGAAATCTTTATCAGAAACAAATCTTAAGAACACCCTTATAGATTTCATTCTTTCCACCAGAGAAAAAGTATCCTAAAAATCTACAGCTTCTACTTGTGAGTAACCCTTACATACAAGCCTTGCTTTGTTTCTGAGCACTTCTCCATTCTCATTCAACTTATTTCTAAATACCCACTTTTATCTAATAATTTTTTTGTCTATTAGTCTTGGGACCAATTTCCAAGTTTGATTATTCTCAATTTGCATAAGTTCTTCTTTCATGGCTTCCATCCAATGCTCATATTTACATGATTCACTTATAGTCTTTAGTTCAATCTCAAAAAATAAACATAGATTTACCTCACCACCAACAAATTTGCTTCTTGTCAATACTCCTTTTGTTTTATCTCCAATGATTTGAATTTTTGAATGATTCTTCTGCACATATCTAGGTGTCTTAGGGGACACCACTGGAGCTTCTTCTTATTTTTCTTCATTCTGCTTCTCTTGCTCATCCTTTTCTTGTTCTTCCACAATTTCTTCAATCCTTACACAATCAGGTTCGTCAGATACATATCCATCAACATCAATTGAATTTTTCATTGCTTCATCAACCTTGACATTTGTAATTTATACAATCTTCCTCAGTCTTTTATTGAAACATCTAAACCTTTACTTTTAGTAGAATATCCAAGAAAAATGCCTTCATCACTTCTTGCATCAAACTTTCCTAAAGTTTCTTCATCTCTTCTGATGTAACATTTGCTTCCAAATACCTTGAAATACTTAACAATAGGAATTATTCCACACCATAGCTCATAGGGGGTCTTTGTACTATTTTCTCTTGCTTGAAATCAATTGAATACATAAACAATAGTGTGAATAACTTCTCTCTAGTAAACTTCTAGTAGACCAACCTCAATAATCATTGATCTAACAACCTCTTGAGCTGTTTAGTTCTTTCTCTCAACAACTTCGTTCTACTGAGGGTTCTCAGAGCATATAATTGTCTTTTTATTCCATGCACTTCACAAAACATATTAAACTCATGGAAAGTGAATTCACCACCTTTGTCAGACCTTAAGAATTTTATCCTCAAATTTACTTCATTCTCAACCATAGCTTTGAATGTTTTGAATCTGTTTAATGCATCACACTTCTCTCTAAGAAATGTAACCCATGTATATCTAGAATAATCATCAATCAAAAGCATAAAGTTCCTTTCACCTTGTAGAATTATCAGTCTTGTAGGACCACATAGATATATATGAATTAAATCCAATAGTCCAATAGTAGATTGCTCCTTTGATTTGTAATGGCTTCTTGCTTGATTTCCAAACTGTCAATTCCTACAAATAGCATTAACAAGATTTATAATGCTTGGTAAATCTCTCACAGCCTGAACTACACTAATCCTCACCAAGTTATCAAAATTCATATGAAACATTCTTTAATGCCACAACCAACTATCATTAATCAAAGTCATAAAGCATTGTCCATAATCTCCCTTAAGTTGATAGATATTTCCTTCAGATTTCTTTCCTCCAACAATCAATGTTTCGAATCCTTTCCTGATTTCACATGTCTCATCCTTAAATACAAGATTATATCCTTTATTGCACATATTTCCAACACTCAAGATATTATGCCTTAAACCCTTAACATAGTAGAAATCATCAATATTATTCTTTCCATCAAAACTTACTGAACCTATCCCACAAATCTTAGCACCAGTATCATCTCCAAACATAACTAAGCCTCCATCATAATTTTCAAGTTTAAAAAACTCACTCTTATCACCAATCATGTCATATGAACAACCATTTCCAACAACCCAATAGTTATTTTCTTGTTTAGAATGTAGGACAGAGATTACAATACCTTAATTTTTCTCCTTCTTCGGAGGGAATTCCTTCACCTGTTTTTCAAAATTAGTTGAAGTAGGTTCATATTTTATAGCCAAGAACAAGAATTCATTGTCATAAAGATCTCCATAATCAGATTCCTCATCAATTATACTAGCATCCTCATTCACAAAATATGCTCTGTTGATTTTCTTACCTTATTTTTTCTCATATCTTTGTTTATTCCTCTTAGCTCTTTTCGGACACCTCAAAGAAAAATGTCCTATTCCTCCACAACTAAAGAATTTAAAAGGTAACTTACCTTCATAATTATTGGAGCCTTTATTCATCCTTCTCAAAAAGTTAGCTTCTTCTTTATCAAGATTTTCTTCATCTGGATCTTCAACTTTTGTAGCCTTAAAAGCAGTCTCTAATTTGGACCCATTTCTCAAATTTGACTTTCTCATCTCATAAGATGTCAACGTTCCCAACAAATGATCTTTAGTGGAAGTATTATAATCTATATGTTCTTCAATAACACATACCTTTCACTATAAGCATTAGGGAGAGTTCTAAGAATCTTCTTTACAATCTTGGTTTCATCTATAGTAGCACCAAGTCCTCACATTCCAACTACTAACTCATCCAATCTTTGTACATAAGCTTTAACATTCCCATCTTCACATATGTAGGAGCTCAAACTATGTCTCCAAACCTTGCAAATTTTCCTCTTTGACCCATTCATCTCCTTCATGTGACTTTTCCAAAGAATCCTTGACTTCCTTATCTATCTTTAGATTCTAAACTTTAATCAATTCGAAATGGATAAGACTATTCTTCAAAATGTACTTTGCCTTATTGTTCACTTCATGTGCCTTGATCTCATTAGCCGTACTCAAACCATTAGCAAGAGGAGTGTAAGGATTCTTGTAATGTTTCTCCACATAATATCCACAATACTCCAGATATTCTTCCATCAATATTTTCTGGATATCATAATTAGTTCCATTGAACCTCAAATAATCATGAGTAACTTTACTAGACATCCCAAACCTCCCTTAGGTGGTTAAGCTCTTCTCCAAGGAACCAAGCTCTAATACCAATTTTTGAACAAGACAACTGAGAGGGGGGTGAATTAGTTGTACCAAATTTAACCTTTTGAATCTTTCACCTGAACTTAGATCAATCACAAATCTTTAACAATGATAAAATGATTAAACATTAAGTGCAAGTGCAAAAATTGAAAGCCATCACACAAACACAGTAACACCAAATTTACGTGGAAAACCCAATGAGGGAAAAACCACAATGAGGATTACAAAGGCTCACTACCAGAGAAAGAAGGCTCACTGCCAAAAAATGGACTCACTGTCAAGATCATGACTCACTATCCAACAAGGTTAACCACCCAGAGGGCTCACTGCCAAAGAGATACAAAGAAGATAGAAGAGATATGTTACAAAGAGAAGAAAATCTCAATGCAACATAGATTTACACCACAATTTTCTCAATCACTTGCAAACATGCATGAATGATAGAGTACACCTTCAACTCACTGCATCCAAAAACTCAGCATTTAGACTTCACACTAATCTGCCACATTCATATCAAACACACCCATTGATTCATATCTATTTCACATCTATATGCTCTATTTATTTTCACTTATCTCTTTGTATACCTTTCACCAATAACTCATCCTAAATTTATACCATCTTCAACTTTGATACATATCCAAAGTTGGCCATCCATCATTAAATTCAAATTAGGTCAACACCAAAACATCCTAGGGTGGAATTAGAATGAGGAAAACCCAAAGACATGCTTGATGAGGACCCAAGTAGGTTCTAACACACTTCATCAACTTTGAAGGTAGTGTTCAACACGAGGTTGGAAAAACTAGTGTAAAACACATAGAACAATTAAGCACACACAACTCTTAGCACAATCAAATCCTTCCAGACACCAAAATTATCTTCAACACAATCATAACAACTTAACGTTAGAACCGTAAATCATAAGACTTATCCAAAAGGAAATCTAGACCAACAACATTTCTCTCGGACCTCAGCCAAATACACATAAAACCATAGTTCATAACTGGTGAACATAACTCATACTGTATAATGAATGAGAAGCCAAGAATCTGGGTAAAGAAGCTTCCAACAACCATGATCAACATATCTGAACCACACAAACATAGGAACAAATCCTAGATCAAAACCCAAAGCAACCACTAAACACCTGCAATCTTCCTTCATTACAATTTTCTCAATATCCCTGACAAACAACAAATAACTTGCATCCATGACATCAATGACAACAACCAGTTGATAACCAAACAACCAATTGACATCAATGACAACACCTTCATTTTTGCAACAAAAAAATCCTCAATTTAGTAATGTTTGAAGGAGTAGGCCACTTGAGAACAAATTCTAGTTTTACAAGATCTACCTGAATGCTACATGCATCTATTATAAATCCAAGGTAGGAGATGAATGTTTGACCAAAAGAACACTTAGGAAAGCTAGCATACAAACTATTTTTTCAAAGTGTATGAAGAACATGTTTGAAATGTTAAAGATAGACTTTCAAGTGTGAGAAAAGACAAGGATATCATCTAGGTAGATGATGAAAAATTTATCCAAAAATTCATGAAATACATCATGCATCAATAACATGAAAGTGGCAGGAGCATTGGTGAGACAAAATGGCATCATAAACCACTCAAAAAGGCCCATTTTAGTCTTGAAATTTATCTTCCATGTGTCTTCTACCTAAAATATGCCTCAATGATACCCACTTTTTAGATCAATCTTGGAGAAGAATTTGGCACCTTGAAGTTGGTCTAAAAGGTCATCAATGCGTGGGAGTGGATATTGATTTTTTATGGTTATTTTGTTCAATGCCTAAAAATCAATAGAAATATTCCAAGTTCCATCCTTTTTAAGCACAAGAAAAATGGGTGAAGCACAAGGGGATATACTTGGTTTGATGAAACATTAGACAATAAATCTTATTTTTCCTTTTGATCTCAACACTCTAGAGAATTGATTGTTGATACAATGGGGCATTAGGAAGAGGTGCAACATGAACAATTTCAATAGTCTGATTGATTGCTTGTTTTGAGGGAAGTGTCTTAGGCTCATGAAATACATGTGAATAGGATTGCAACATTTTTTCACTGAGTAGCATTTGGTTTGGATATAGCAAATTTTATTGTAGAATCATCATATTTTGGCCTTTTAAAAATTAATGCAAGATCTTGTGCTTGATTGATAACTTTATGTGCTTGTCTACAACTAAGTAGCTAGATTTGTGGCAATCTTAGTACATTTTGTTAAGTATGTCTTCTTATCTTGTTGCAGTGTATATATGTTATAAAATACATCACAAAGAGATTTCCTATCATACTGATAGGGTTTTCCTATCAACTAACTAGAACAATCCATGGTGGTCACATCACAAGTGATTTTATCAATGAATTTGGGACCAAATGCAAAAGACACAGTGCATGTGTGTGGGATCTAAGAGGATTAACCATTATCCTTCCATCCAAGTGAATATGGATGAGGATGTGGATCCATCAAAAAATAAAATTTATCAACAATGGGCTTCACAATAAAAAAAAATCTACAAGCCATTGTTGATGATTCAATACACAAAGAAATCATGTCCCCCTAAAATAGAATTATGGTTAATCAAGGCAACTTTATTAAGTCTATCTTTCAACTCCTCATATGTCATATCATCACCAAAAGTCTCGATGGGAACATTTTTATTTTCTCATCATGAGACTATGCAATCATATTCTTCTTCTTCAATTTAAATTATTCAAGATTTTCATGTTTCTTCTTTTTACAATAATTAAAAAATTTACCATATTTCTTAGTATAAGTAGGAGAATGATTAACATAAGAAGAAGAGGAAGGAGAAGATTTTTTCTCTTTATAATTATTTTGTTGTGGCCGAGGACTCAAAACTTTTGGAGGACATGTAGAAAAGGAAGGTTGGGATGTTTGAGATTGGGCAACAATTTTTCTTTTACCATTTTTCTTGGTTTAATGTAACACCAAGTGTTATCAGGGTAGTATATTTCAACTCCCTAAATAAGTGTTTCTATAATCCACTCTTAAGCTTTAGGATGAGAGAATTATTTGGATCTTGTACTTGGAGTATTATCCTCAATTGATTGAATTGGTAGGTGTAATATTGCATATACATATTCCATTCTTGTCACAAGAGAATCCACTTGATATGCAAATTTTGATCGTAGTTGGAAGAATAGAATTTGTCCTTCAAAGATGTGACGAGTTGATCACATGTTGTGATAAGATTCTAAGCATTTTTTTCATTCAATGACCAAAACCTTAGCAACACTAGATAACTTCAATTTTGCAAAAGGAACCTTGTCATCATCAATTTTGGAAAAGGAACCTTGTCATCATTGAGGACTTGGTTTTAATCAAATAATCTCTATATGTCAAGAATCCAAGTGTGGAAAACATTAGGATCTTGAGATTTTTAATAGATCTTGAACTCACATTTGGTTGTAGATCAATAGAATCTAGGACTAGGGAGCCTCAACTATAATATCATTGAATTTATTAGTCAATGTGGTTATCACACCAGTGAGCTCAACAACTCTCTTATCCAAATTAGTGGCCATGTTATTGCAAGTTAAATCTAGTGAAATGATTTACACCCCCCAACAATAAAAATAGAAAAAAAATATGGGCCAACACTCTTATAGACTTGGGTGTGTTAAAATAATTAATTTGGGAGTTTTATGAGAGTTAGAATAAAACCAATTTACAAGGATGTTTAGAACTCCACTACACACAATATGATCAATTTTCAAAGGAAAATATGTATTGGATCAAAAGTTATGGAATTAATATCTCCTAGATTATTTTTTTTATTTTTTTTAAGAAACTAGCATTTTACTTTCAGGGATGACAAAATTATTTGACTTTTGATAAATTAATACTTTTCTATTGCTATCTCCAAAGAAGAGGGTTTTAGGGATAACAAAGTTGTTTTCTCGGGAGAAAGAAGGTTGGATAGACTTGTTAAGGTGTCTATTATGGCTAGTAATATGACTTTTGCTGACAAGAAGGATGTTTGTGGGCTTCAAAAAGGGAACAATATTGAAATTCAATATTTGTTAAACTCTAAAAGAGATATCCATTCTAGGGGTACCATCTCTTTGTCTCCACAAAATAATATAGCTGATTCTTTCTCTCTCCCTCCTACCAACATGGAGTGTCAAATGGATGTACCTAAGGATTGGAATAACGATGGTGAGATAAAGAAAAATAATAGCAATAAGGATAATAACAACTCTAGTGAGGAAAAGGAAAACAATGAACATGATAAGAAGACAAATTACAAGGAAGACCCTTTGGAAACCTACTATGCTGAGATAGTGTTATCCCCCAAATTTGAACTTGAAAAGTTCAAAATTTTAGTGGATTCCTCCTATATAGCCCTAAACTTGCAAGATCACAAAGAACAATTATTTTTGAAAATCTAAGTTGAAATTCCTTTCATGGCTCTGATCCTAACTTCATTCCGCACAATATGCCCAGTTTTAAAGCCGAAACACCTTACCACTTGCAAGATTTTAAGCTTCACATTTTTCTTGCCCGTAATCTACAAATTGAGTTAAATTTGATATTTCATTATTGGAGATTAAAATAATCCTGGGTTCTTCTCTACATTGCTTGGTGATCCTACTGTCCGAATTTCATTGAAAACCAAGCTACTATGTGGAAGATATGGATTTTTCTAGTCTCCGCTCAACATGGTCTTCTTAGGCTTCAAAGTTTTAATTTTATTACTAAGGATTGATTTTTACCAAATATTTTGGGGCCTATTATGAAAAAGTAGATAAAGGCATTGTTGAAGGTTGATAAGTTTATTTATGCCCAAGCAAAGGTTTGGAGTCAAATTATTTTACAAAAATAAGTGACTTCATTAATTCATGTACTTCAGTGGCATTAAAAATGATTTTTAAGATTTGAGGTCTTGTGATTTTAAAGATTAAAGGCATTATTTAGTAAAGTCAAGATTTACTTACGGTGATTTGAAAATATTTCTAATAAGGTTCATATTTGAAAGTTACGAGTTTTATAAATATTGAACTTCTAGTGTAGTCGGGCATGTGGTGAGTTAGATAACCTCGAGAATTCTCGACCCCATGCATGGTCAGAGGTTTTCAAAAATTTAGAACTCCTGACTAAAGGTTAAAAAGTTCTCAAAGTGCTCGACTACCCGACTTCTTCTTGTCGGGTATCTTTAAGGTTTCAAAACCTCATTTCTAAGAAAGATAGCGACCGTGAAAGGATATGAACGGGGGATTTATCATATCGAATAATTGGAAATGCTTTGGTAGACCTTGGCATAGTGGGAAACCTTCCACAAGGCGGATGGACTGTTTGATTTATGCCTCATATAGATGTCATCTCACAAGGTGCGATAGTTGCAAGAGACCCACAAAATGGATTTGTTTTAAAGTTTTAAAAATTGAAATGCTTTGGTAGTCTTGTATGCACGATGTGCAAGCATAAACATGGCATGTAAAATTTTTGGCATGATGAGGAATAAGGTCTCATGTAATGAGATGGTAGTAGGATATCCACTAGATAGATCTGTGAATTAGCTTTAGAAACTTTAAAGCAAATGCAATTGACGATCTGGCACAGTATGGACATCCATTCGAGCATAATTGAAAATAGACTTTGTCTAGTGTTGTATTCGCAAGTGCCATGGAAGATAGGTATGCGAAGTGTGGAAGCATATTTAAGGTGTGTGAACCATTTGATGAATGCTTCAAAGATACGCAGTCTTGGGATGCTGCGATTGTAGAATGTGAATGCATAGAGAAGACAAGTGAATTGTTTGACATAATGCTTCCAAGAGACGTCATCTCAAGAATCACCAAATAGATTTGTTGAAAAGATCTAGAAAATTTAAAATGAAATGCTTTGATGAATATGTATGCAAATTACAAAAGGCAATTTGATAATGAAAATATCCATGAGCTCGAGGAGTTGGGAAGAGCAATATCAAGTGTCACAAAGCTTGAGAAAGGGGCACAAATCACCTTTTGAGGAGAAAGATGCTACTTCATTGTGTAGGATTATGATCAAATTTCCTTCTGACCTGGTGAATAACTCAAAGATGTTGTGGGCAGTGCATATTATATGATTCCCGAAATCAGGCAATTGGTGAATGTTGCAGATGTAGCTGTTAATGGAATCATTGGTTACCTCGAATTATCATAGTACACACATGAACAAGAATGTACAAGGAAGGTCACATCTTTTCTAATTTTCAATATTTTGATAAATTAACAATGGGTGCATTGCAAAAGAGAGTAGAGAGGGGATCTTCCTAAGCAAGGTGGAATTACAAACTCTCTATGCAAATCAGTTTTGTGCATATGTATGCAATCTTATTGAGCATTCTTAACATTTTAGGGACATACGATGAAAAATGCAAAATGGATTGTAGTGTGTTATTTTGATATCAAGATGGTGCTTCACATGGACTATGTGGTCCAAAAATATTTGTATTTTAAGGTCCATATTTGTAACATCTTAAGACGTAATAAAGTGGAGAGGGAACTAAAGAGTCTTTGATAAAATCAGTTACTAGGAGAAGATGAAAAGAGGGAATTTCTCAAGAAACAGTTACAAAAATGAAAAGTTTCCCAAAAAATTATAAATGTGCACTTCGTAGACAAGGTAGGGGATTTTTTTTTTAATCTTTTCTAGCTATTTAGGGAAGGATAGAGCATTTCAATTTTCTTTTCACATAGTTTCATTGTACAAGTGGAGTCTGTGAACTCTATTTTGACATTGGAGAATAAAGAAGATATCTTCACATCTGTGAATTTGTTTATATCTTCTTTAAATGTGTTTATATCTTCTTTAAATTGCAAACGAACTTTGTGCCATTGTGGTTACTCTTCAGTGTTTATTTTTGTTACATGGAACTGTGTATGTGTTAATTTTTGGAACTTTTAATTCAAATTGACTTATCTGTTGAGAAGGGATCTATTGTTCATTTTTTCCTGAGTATTATTTGTGGGTGTGGATTAAATGAACTGTGTGCCAATTGTCTACATTCACTCTTTTCTGATTTAATATTTCTCATTTATTTCATGGCTATGGGTAGATGGTAGTTTACCTTTTCTGCTTTCTGGTCAAAAGCATACCCAATATTTCCATTCATTGCATAACTTTCAAAGGTAGTTGTGCCTTATATAATAAGCAGAGAGAACTTGCAACTATCATTACAAGTGACTCAATTGTTGGTTCGTTTGTCATTGGTGTGGGCGAGGGAGTATTAGATTCAAATGACAAATCTGTTAACCAATAGATTTTTGGCAACTCTGTTGGGGAAAGAATCAAAGTATTGGTGTCTTCTTTTTTAAGGTGCCTCCCCAAGGACGGAGGCTGGCAACTCTGTGAAGTGAAATGCACTCAGAAATATTTTGTTTTGGCAAAGACTACTGTTGATTTAATTTTCAGATTTGCACTATGGTCTTGATTTCTTCCCATCCATGGGGAAATCACTTTGGGCCTCTTTCTTTGCCTATATATTCACCGTTTCCTGAAGGATCACAAAAACATTTTCCAAAGTTTAGTGGGGAAAGCTCTCAAGATGCTGAAGAACACATTCTGGTGTTCACGGTTGCATGTGGCATTTTGGGGGTAAGTGAAGAACATTTTTTTATCAGATTATTTATTGAATCTCTTATTGGGCCTACAACATATTGGTTTTTTTATTTAAAAAAGAAGTGCATAACTGATTGGGATTTATTGAAGAAGAAGTTCTTGGAAAGATATAAAAGTCTTGTTGATGAGGCTGCTTTGCTAGGTCAAATTTTCAACATCCAAAAGCGAAATGGTGAATCCATCTGAAACTTTGTGGACAAATTCAACAAGATGCTCAAGAAAATTAATGCACCCATTCAACCAAGTAAGCAACTTCAACTTTTCATTTTTATTTCCTCTTTACACCCAGACGTCAATTTGAATTAAAAAGGAGTAAAGTAAATGATATAAAGGCTGCTTAGCAAGAGGCTGTAAAAATAGAAAATAACTTGATATTGAGTGGTCTATGGAAAGTGAACCAGGTTGTAGATAATCTGATTTGTAAACCTATGATGAAGCCTATTATGCACAAACAAAATTTTCAGCCTATAGGTTTCCATAATGCTCAACCTCCTTCAGTTGAATGCTCTAATCTCACTATTTTTGATTCTAAACACTTTGGTAGGGATAAGTTGAGCAATGTAGAAGTGAAACCTCATATGCATAGGAGAGTTTAAGATTATTATTTGCATTATGAGGAAGACAATGATAAATCTCTTGAGAGTACACAACATAAAAATGAAATGTTGAATGTTTTCTCTCCTGGCTGCACACAAGTTGAATATGATGCCTTCACTTTTTCTAAGCAAGATGATACGAAGGTACGACAACAAGAGTTTAGGAATGATTGTACTCTTGAATCCTTTTATTTTGAAAATGTGCATGCCAAAATTTTAAAACAAGGGTTAGAAGATGATATTATGAGTAGCCATGATAATTCAAATCCAATGCATGAGCCTACTGAACATGATAATGTGTATACTCCTAATTGGTGTCTTAATGTATCTAAGGATGAATTACTATGTGGAATCTTAATGGTTGATTCACAAGTTATAGTTGAAGATGATTTGGTGAGTCATAAAATTGTTGAGTCAATTATTATAGAGGAAAATGAGATTGCTTCAGTTGGGGACGATATTGAGTCACATAAAAATATTAATTGTAATACAAATTTTCAGCTTGATCCACTTTCAATTTTGTATGAAACACAAGTGACTAATGATCGGTCTTCCAATGACTCTACCGATTATTTTCAGGCTTGGGACATTAATTTGTCTATTGCAGAGAAAGATGGTTCTACAAGTTGGGGCCCAAAATTTTTAAATGATGCAATTGATTCCACATGCAAAGAGGGGTTTTTGTCTCATGATTTACATGTGGGTTGCTCAATTTGGGGGCTGGTTTCTCCTTGCTTGAAAAATCAAGTGCATTTTGATGGGGTTATACAGATAGATGTTGGTAATCATATGCTGGGCTATATTGATATGAGTCATCCAATTGAAGAAGCATACAATGAAGAAAGGATTTTTGAGCAGAAAATCATATCCAGAGAATTTTTATACAAATCCATTCTTATCACTCCAATTATGGTGTTCTCCAGTTGGCAGTTGATGGTGTCCATGCTTCTAACTCAGTCATCATTATTCCACATAGGCTGCTATTTCTCCCAATCTGTTAATGGATTTGCATGACCATCCTGGAGCCATCTGAGGTAGGGTCTTCCTGCCATGTACATATTAAGAATATTTGTTATGCTGGTTGTTTGTTTCCTTTCCTATTTTGTTTGGTTTCGGTTTTCTCTGGCTCCTTTGTCCCCTGTGCTCTTTGACTTTGTTGCCTAATGGATTTAAGCACTGGTTCACGCTTGAGATTCTAGGTCTTGTGCTTCGTCCTTCTCAGTCCTCATCCCCAATTAGAGCCAATGTTATCCACCCAATTTGAGCTTGAAAAGTTTTAAATTTTAGTTGATTCCTCTTGTCTACCCCTAAACCTACAAGCTCACAAAAAAATATATTTTTGAAAATCTAAGTTGAAATTCCTTCCATGGGCCTGATCCTAACTTCATTCCGCATAATATGCCTAGTTTTTAAGCCAAAACACCTTACAACTTGCAAGATTTTTAGCTTCACATTTTTCTTGCCTATAATCTGCAAATTGAATTAAATTTGATATTTTGTTGCTGGAGATTAAAATAATCCTGGGTTCTGCTCTGCGTTGCTTGGTGATCCTACTATCCGAATTTCATTGAAAACCGAGCTAATGTGTGGAAGATATGGAGTTTTATAGTCTTTTCTCAACATGGTCTTCTCAGGCATCAAGGTTTTAGATTTATTACTAAGGATTGATTTTGCCAGATATTTTGGGGCCTATTATGAAAAAGTAGATAAAGGCATTGTTGAAGGTCGATAACTTTATTTATGCCCAAGCAAAGGTTTGGAGTCAAATTATTTAAAAAAAATAAGTAACTTCATTAAGTCATGTACTTCAATAGATTTTTAAGATTTGAGGTCCCGTGATTTTAAAGATGAAAGACTTTAATATTTAGTAAAGTTAAGATTTACTTACAATGATTTGAAAATATTTATAATAAGGTTCATATTTGAAAGTTATGGGTTTTATAAATATTGAAATTTTAGTGTATTCAGGCTTGTGGTGAGTTCGAGAACCTCAAGAATTCCTGACCCCATGCATGGTTAGAGATTTTAAAAAATTTAGAACTCTCGACTAAAGGTTAAAAAGTTCTCAAAGTGCCCGACTACCCAACTTGTTCTTGTCAGGTATCTTTAAGGTTTCAGAACCTCATGTCCAAGAAAGATAGCGACCATGAAAGGATATGAATGAGGGCTTTATCATATCAAATAATTGGAAATTTTTTGGTAGGCCTTGACACAACGAGAAACATTCCACAAGGCAAATGGACTGTTTGATTTATGCCTCAGATAGATGTCATCTCACAAGGTGCGACAATCCCAGGAGACCCACAAAATGGATTTGTTTTAAAGTTCTAAAAATTGAAATGCTCTGGCAGTCTTGTATGCATGATGTGCAAGCATAAACATGGCATGTAAAATTTTTGGCACGATGAGGAATGAGGTCTCATGTAACGAAATGATCGCAGGATATCCACCAGATAGATCTATGAATTGTCTTTAGAAACTTTAAAGAAAATGTAATTGATGGCCTTGCATAGTATGCACATCCATCCGAGCATAATTGAAATTAGAATTTGTATGATGTTGTATTCGAACGTGCCATGGAAGACAGGTATGCGAAGTGAGGAAGCATATTTAAGGCATGCGAATTATTTGATAGAATTCTTCGAAGATACACAATCTTGGGATGTCGCGATTGTAGAATGTGAATGCATAGAGAAGACAAGTGAATTGTTTGGTATAATGCTTCCAAGAGACGTCATCTCAGGAATCACCAAATAGATTTGTTGAAAAGCTCTAGAAACTTTAAAACGTAATGCTCTGATGAATATGTATGAAAATTACAGAGGGAAATTTGAGAACGAAAATATCCAGGAGCTCGAGGAGTTGGGAATAGCAATATCAAGTGTCAAAGAGCTTGAGAAAGGGGAACACATTACCTTTTGAGGAGAAAGGTGCTACTTCACTGTGTAGGATTATGATCAAGTTTCCTTTCGACCTGGTGAATAACTCAAAGATGTTGTGGGCAGTGCATATTATATGATTTCTGAAATCAGGCAATTGGTGAATGTTGTAGATGTAGCTGTTAAAGGAATCATTGGTTACCCCGAATTTATCACAGTACACACATGAAGAAGAATGAACAAGGAAGTTCATATCTTTTCTACTTTTCAATATTTTGATAAATTAACAATGGGTGCATTGCAAAAGAGAGTAGTGAAGGGATCTTCCTAAGCAAGGTGGAATTACAAACTCTCCATGCAAATCAGTTTTATGGATATGTATGCAATCTTACTGAGCATTCTTAACATTTTAGGGACATACAATGACAAATGCAAAATGCATTGTAGTGTGTTCTTTTGATATCAAGATGGTGCTTCACATGGACTATGTGTTCCAAAAATATTTGTATTTTAAGGGCTATATTTGTAACATCTTAAGACGTAATAAAGTGGAGAGGGAACTAAAGAGTCTTTGATAAAATCAATTACTAGGAGAAGATGAAAAGAGGGAATTTCTCAAGAAACAATTATGGAAATGAAAAGTTTCCCATAAAATTATAAATGTGCACTTCGTAGACAAGGCAGCGGATTCTTTTTTTTTCATCTTTTCCAGATATTCGGGGAAGGACAAAGCATTTCAGTTTTCTTTTCACATAGTTTCACTGTACATGTGTAGTTTGTGAACTCTATTTTGACATTGGAGAATAAAGGAGATATCTTCACATTTGTGTATTTGTTTATGTCTTCTTTAAATTGCAAACAAACTTTGTGCCATTTTGGTTACTCTTCAGTGTTTATTTTTGTTACATGGAACTATGTATGTGTTAATTTATGGAACTTTGAATTCAGATTGAGTCATCTATTGAGAAGGGATCTACTATTCAATCTTTCCTAAGTATTATTTGTGGGTGTGGGGTAAATGAACTGTGTGCCAATTGTCTATATTCACTCTTTTTCTGATTTAATCTTTCTCATCTATTTCATGGCTATGGGTAGATGGTAGTTTACCTTTTATGCTTTCTGGTCAAAAGCATACCTAGTATTTCTATTCATTGCATAACTTTCGAAGGTAGTTGCACCTTGTATAATAAGCAAAGAGCACTTGCAACTATCATTGCAAGTGACTCAACTATTGGTTCATTTGGCATTGGTGTGGGCGAGGGAGTATAAAATTCAAATGACAAATCTGTTAACCAAAAAAAATTTGGCAACTCTGTTGGGGAAAGAATCAAAGTATTGGTGTCTTCTTTTTTAAGGTGCCTCCCCGAGGACAGAGGCTAGCGACTCTGTGAAGTGAAATGTACTCAGAATATTCTATTCCACTAAAGACTAATGTTGATTTAATTTTCAAATTTGCACTATGGCCTTGATTTCTTCCCAACCATGGGGAAACCACTTTTGGGCCTCTTTCTTTGCCTATATATTCACTGTTTCTATTGATGGAGTATGTGCTTCTAACTCACTCATCATTATTCCACATAGGTTGCTATTTCTCCCAACTTGTTAATGGATTTACATGACCATCCTAGAGCCACGTGAGGTAGGGTCTTCGTGCCATGTACATATTAAGCCATTTTGTTATGCTGGTTGTTTGTTTCCTTTCCTATTTTGTTTGGTTTCGATTTTCTCTGGCTCCTTTGTCCCCTATGCTCTTTTAATATATTGCCCAATGGATTTAAGCATTGGTCCATGCTTGAGATTCTGGGTCCCGTGCTTCGTCCCCAATCAAAGCCAATGTTATCCCCCCAATTTGAACTTGAAAAGTTTAAAATTTTATTGGATTCCTCTTGTATACCCTTGAACCTGTAAGATCACAAAAACAATTATTTTTGAAAATCTAAGTTGAAATTCCTTCCATGGGTTTGATCCTAACTTCATTTTGCATAATATGCCCAGTTTTTAAGCCAAAACACCTTACCACTTGCAAGATTTTCAGCTTCACATTTTTCTCTCATGTAATCTAAAAATTGATTTAAATTTGATATTTTGTTGTTGGAGATTAAAATAATCCTAGGTTCTTCTCTGTGTTGCTTGGTGATCTTGTTGTCCAAATTTTGTTGAGAACTGAGCTACTGTGTGGAAGATATGGAGTTTTCTAGTATCTGCTCAACATAGTCTTCTCAAGCTTCAAAGTTTTAATTTTAGTACTAAGGATTGATTTTTACCAAATATTTTGGGGCCTATCATGAAAAAGTAGATAAAGGTGTTGTTGAAGGTTGATAACTTTATTTATACCCAAGCAAAGGTTTGGAGTCAAATTATTTTACAAAAATAAGTGACTTCATTAAGTCATGTACTTCGATGGCATTGAAAATGATTTTGAAGATTTGAGGTCCTGTGATCTTAAAGATTAAAGACTTTATTTAGTAAAGTCAAGATTTACTTACGGTGATTTGAAAATATTTATATTAAGGTTCATATTTGAAAGTTATGGTTTTATAAATATTGAACTTCTAGTGTAGTCGGGCATGTGGTGAGTTTGAGAACATTGAGAATTCTTGACCCCATGCATGGTCAGAGGTTTTCAAAAATTTAGAACTCCCGACTACCTGACTTCTTCTTGTCGGGTATCTTTAAGGTTTCCAAACCTCATTTCCAAGAAAGATAGCGACCATGAAAGGATATGAACGAGGGCTTTATCATATCAAATAATTGGAAATGCTCTGGTAGACCTTGGTACAATGGAAAACCTTCCACAAGGTAGATGGACTATTTGATTTATGCCTTAGATAGATGTCATCTCACAAGGTGCGACAGTTGCAGGAGACCCACAAAATGGATTTGTTTTAAAGTTTAAAAAATCGAAATGCTCTAGTAGTCTTGTATGCATGATGTGCAAGAATAAACATGGAATGTAAACTATTTGGCACAATGATGAATGAGGTCTCATGTAACGATATGATCGTAGGATATCCACTAGATAGATCTATGAATTGTCTTTAGAAACTTTAAAGCAAATGCAATTGGCGGTCTGGCATAGTATGGAAATCTATCTAAGAATAATTGAAAATAGACTTTGTTTGATGTTGTATTCACAAGTGTCATGGAAGACATGTATGCGAAGTGTGGAAGAATATTTAAGGCGTGTGAACCATTTGAAAAAATGCTTCGAAGATACACAGTCTTGGGATGCTACGATTGTAGAATGTGATTGCATAGTGAAGACAAGTGAATTGTTCAACATAATGCTTCCAAGAGACGCCATCTTAGGAATCACCAAATAGATTTGTTGAAAATCTCTAGAAACTTCAAAATGAAATGCTCTAATGAATATGTATGCAAATTACATAAGAAAATTTGATAACAAAAATATCTATGAGCTCGAGGAGTTGGGAAGAGCAATATCAGGTGTCACAGAGCTTGGGAAAGGGGCATGAATCACCTTTTGAGGAGAAAGTTTTTGCTTCACTATGTAGGATTATGATCAAGTTTCCTTCCAGCTTGGTGAATAACTCAAAGATGTTGTGGGTAGTGCATATTATATGATTCTCGAAATTAGGCAATTGGTGAATGTTGCAGATGTAGCTATTAATGGAATCATTGGTTACCTCGAATTTATCACAGTACACACATGAACAAGAATGGACAAGGAAGGTCACATATTTTCTACTTTTCAATATTTTGATAAATTAACAATGGGTGCATTGCAAAAGATAGTAGTGAGGGGATCTTCCTAAGCAAGGTGGAATTACAAAATCTCCATGCAAATCAGTTTTGTGCATATGTATGCAATCTTACTAAGAATTCTTCACATTTTAGGGACATATGATGATAAATGAAAAATGCATTGTAGTGTGTTATTTTGGTATCAAGATGGTGCTTCACATGGACTATGTGGTCCAAAAATATTTGTATTTTAAGGGCTATATTTGTAACATCTTAAGACGTAATAAAGTGGAGAGGGAACTAAAGAGTCTTTGATAAAATCAGTTACTAGGAGAAGATGAAAAGAGGGAATTTCTCAAGAAACAGTTACAGAAATGAAAAGTTTCCCATAAAATTATAAATGTGCACTTCAGAGACAAGGCAGTGGATTCTTTTTTTTTCATCTTTTCCATATATTCGGGGAAGGACAGAGCATTTCAGTTTTCTTTTCACATAATTTCATTGTACACGTGGAGTCTGTGAACTCTATTTTGACATTAGAGAATAAAGGAGATATCTTCACATCTGTGTTTTTGTTTATGTCTTCTTTAAATTGCAAATGAACTTTGTGTCATTGTGGTTACTCTTTAGTGTTTATTTTTGTTACATGCAGGAACTATGTATGTGCTAATTTATAGAACTTTGAATTCAGATTGAGTCATCTATTGAGAAGGGATCTACTGTTCATTCTTTCATGAGTATTATTTATGGGTGTGGAGTAATTGAACTATGTGCCAATTGTCTACATTCACTATTTTCTGATTTAATCTTTCTCATCTATTTCATGGCTATGGGTAGATGGTAGTTTACCTTTTTTGCTTTTTGGTCAAAAGCATACTTAGTATTTCCATTCATTGCATTACTTTCAAAGGTAGCCATGCCTTGTAAAATAAGCAAAGAGCACTTGCTACTATTATTGCAAGTGACTTAACTATTGGTTCATTTGTCATTGGTGTGGGCGAGGGAGTATACAATTTGAATGACAAATCTATTAACCAACAAATAACTGACTTACAAACTAGGGTGGACAAACTCGAAGATATATAGGTTAATTATAATGACTACTAGAGTTGTAAAGATAAATGGGACAATATGGATAAAACAATGAAACTTTACAAGCATAAGCTTTTAAAATTGGAAAAATCAATGAATGACTCAAATTATTGATGAGATTGTGAGCAAACTTTGTGATTGGAGTTGTTAATGTTCAATCTAATCTTAAAAAAAGGAAGAAGAAGCAAGACAAGGTGAATAAATTACAAGTCCCCAAGGCAAATAAGAACAAAAAGGAGTTGATTTTGGGAGCTACTAATTGGGATGCTACTCTTACTTCCTTGATTAAGGACCATAGTTCTTTAATTTGGATTTTCCATGCTATGTCATGTTTTGGTTGTCTTTTTCTATTTATTATGTTGTTCTACTTCTTGGTTTGGACTTTTGGTCAACCAATGAACTTTTATGGTGCTCATTTCTATGCTTCTATGGACTCCTCTATTGTTATCTTAGTAGTTATGTTTGGTTAATCTTTTATTTTTGAATGGGTTTAGTGACCTTCCTTCCTTATCTAATAAAACAAATCTGAATTTTACATTTAGTATATGATAAAATAAACTAAAATATTATAAGCTCTGATACCAACTTAAATGGAAACAAGCAAAGCAACAGTTAAAGAATAGATTCTACACAAAGGAAGCATTAATCTTTGCATATGAAAACTACAAGTTGCATTCCAATGTGCTCATGCAAGGAGAAAAATATAATATTATATAGGCATGAATATGCCTAAATTAAAGGATTTTGAAATATTTTCCAAATATTAATGTGAGATAGAGAACAAAAACTAATTAACAAATAAGATAACAACATACTAAATTAATCTAGAACCTTCTAAGAACTAGGAAACTAATATTTGACTTTTGCATTTTACATAGTATAATTAATATTTACTAATATGCTATAATATATACCCTATGAATCCTCATCATGCATCCCATAAAGAAATAAAAAAGGCTTCAAGGGAACCACATGAATTGAATTTCATAAGTCGTTTGGATTAGCAAGGATTTAAGAATGTGGATTTGTAAGTTCTCAAGGATAAATTGGAATTTTAGAATGCATAGAGAGTCTACAACAACCACCCCTTGGTTGCTACTAATTTGTTTTAAGATCAATTTAGAATAATTACAAAATTAATCAATTGAGCATCTTCCATGTAGCTTAGAAGTGCTCACTTCAAAACTTCTCCATTCACCATGGTGGCATCAACTTGACATGGACACTTATATGCTTAAACATAGGAGTGGTAATCTCCCAAGGATAAGGTCATTCCTAGACCTAGACCTAATCCTTGAGGGTTCATTCCAAATGACCTTGCCTATGTATCCCTTCGTAGGAAATCAAAGGCTTCATAGTCTACCCAGTAAGGTTAAAGGGAGTTTATTATCTCATCTTGTATTAGATATTTGATCTCTCTTAAATCATGACTATTTATGAAACTTAGTCCAATCATAATATAATGATATCAACTCACCATAAAGTGATGGTTCCATACCAACCATTACCAATCAATAATGTGCAAACATACACAAATACATAAGTTTTATATCATTATGTAATCCTCCAATTCCCACAGGGAGTGACTCGAGCATATATCACATACACACAAGGTGACTATCTCATACACATCACATATACATAGTGAATAGCTAAAAAATACATCACACATACATAGTAACTAGCTCTAGCTTATGCCACATATACGCAAGGTGACTAGCTCCATCATACATCATAAATACCCAATGACTAGTTTCAACATATGTCACATATGCATAGTGACTATCTCGAACATACATCACATATATATACAAGGTGACTAGCTTATACTTATATCACAAGTTGTAAGAGTTGGTATAGAATAACTCTACACCACATGAAATATTTGACTAAATATTAGACACCCAAGATATAGGAACTTCATGAAAGCAAAAGAGAGATCAGTTATGAAAAATAATTCTATTCTATTAAAGGATGCAAAATGATAACAATTTGCATATGGGACCACTTGGTTATGTAGCCAAGGTGAGACATAGAATTAAATAAGATTATTACAAGTGTTTTAATCTTATGTCATATGACAAATTATCATAACTACCTAGGAAATATGTTAAAATTCAAAAGATAAGATAAGATCTAATGACAACTAACACTTTCTAGAAATATTCCCTCCTAGGAGCTAAGTAAAATTAACATGTAAATATGACCTACTAATGACTAGATAGGTAAAACACCTATTTACACCAACACATCCCCTTAATTTCAACTTAGGGAATAGCTAATTATTATGCAAATGACATAAGGACGGGTCCCAAATACGAGGCCATGTTAGGTACCCATGTACAAATGCAAATGCAATCTCTCACAAATGAAGAAAAGGAGAAAACCCAGCAGGAAAAAACCCCTCTCCAAAAGAGAGATTAAATACAAAATACTCTCAATGAAGAATGAGAAGGATAAAACCCCTTGTGAGGAAAAAGACCTGCCCATAAGAGAAAAGAAGAAGAGATACCATGCGTTCCCCCTCAATGTTGAGTCTCCTGCAATTATGGTAGAAGCTCGACATTGGATGTTGAAGATGATCCAAGAGTGTCGAACAATGGTCCTCCCCTTAGGAAGAAACAAAACCAAGATGGTATGTAGGATGTATTCCCATTCCTGAAAGGAAGATGAGGGAAGAAAGATGATGTGTGATATCTTTGAAGAACGCTCAAGTGTCTTCATGTTGATGCCAAAAGTTGTCACACTCCAAACAAGCATTCTAGGCCACAGTGTAGAAGATGACAATCCAAAATCTCCTAGAAATAATTTTAGAACATAATCCAAAGACAAACATATCTCCTCTAAAGATAAATAAGCCTCCTTTAGATGTTTTCCAAAAGAATCCACACTCATGTCAAACTAAAAATAATGACCATGTAGAGAATGAACAAGAGAGTCAAAGTGTTCCCTCACAACAACTGAAGAAGGATAATCTCCATCAGAGATAAGATAATACAATCAATGGTGTCTCCCAAATTTTAAATGCGAGACTCACAAAATAAACCAACAATGTTTATCGAGTACTCATCCCAAGTAGCCATCTTTGGAAGATAATGTATGTCGTGTTGCACTAAATCACAAGGAGCCAAAAATGTGGTAACACAAGCATCCTCAGGTACAACATTAGATGAAGGATATGGAATGTCAACACATGTCACTAGATCCTCAGTAAATGAAACAATACCAAAATTAAAATGACCATACTAAATCTCCTCAAAAGTGTCCACACTAGATGCATCAATTGAACATTTTTTGAATTAATAGTAGGAGAAAAATGTGAGAAGGTGCAGACTTGAGATTGGTGATCAACCTCCCCAACTAAAACTATATCTCTGCTATACAAATCTAGGATTTTTACAGAATCTGGTGTGAACTCAACACTCTTTTCTCTTCTACCATGTGTGATTTGATAGATAGAAAGGGTATTGATCGATAATGAAGGCACACAATGAGTATCATTAAATGTTTTGTCATTCATGTCAATGGATCCCTTCCCACAAACATGCATATATTTTGTTAGCCATCAAGATATGTGGTGATGAATAAGTCTCAAATAAAGAGAACATACTCTCAAATGAAGCCATATGATGTGAGGCTCTTGAATCGAGTATCCACCCCTTTGACCCAAAATCTACAACTAAAACAAGTGCTTTCCCCTTATGTCTATTAGACTTTGATGATGAAGAAGAAGATGAACCCTTTGATGAAGAAGAAAAATTTATTTGAGCCTTTTTAAGAAGATGCTTCAACTCATCAATCTATTTTGAATAACATTAATGTTCATCATGCCTTGATTTATTGCGATATGAACATGTAGGATTCTCCTTCTTATATGATTCCCCTTTTGACGGAGATGATTCAAATTATTTATCTGGCTTGTTCTTTTTCTTCTTTTGCTTCCTATCAAGATTCCCTAACTCTTTCTGTACCTAAGAATCACTAGCCAACAATGCTCGTGACTTGGAAAACCTGATTAGATCCATATTAGTTAACTTCACTTCCTTTTGGATTAGGATATTTGCAAATTCATCAAACTTAGGATCAATATATGATGCTCCTATAGAAAGTCTATGGGTATGAAAGCCAAAAACAAACATTGAATACTCAGGACCAAACTTGGATAACACATTCAAAATCAATTGTAAATCTCCTTATCAATGTTTCAATCTTTTAGTTGTGTTCTTAGTTGCTTAACTTTGGTGATATAATCTTGGATGTGGTAAAAAAAATTAGGATCAAGATTCATTAATTCATTATCAATTTGATATCCCCTAATCTTATCTATTTTACCATACAATTTTTTTAAAAGTCTCCAAAGCCTCTTTAGGTATTTTGCATGATTCAACATGAAATTGTAAATCAAATGAGACTAATTAACATATGCATCCAAGTGTTTTCTAATGATCAAGCTCCCATTTTGCTAATCTTTAGCATTAGTAGGTTGAGGAATGGTTTCCTCTAGATAGCCTATTAAACCTTTTATTATGAGATAATTCCATACTAATTTTCTCCATGTTGCATAATTATATGGAGTTAGGAGTCCAATTTGAGATTTTCCCATTGCAAGAACACAAACCAAGAAATGAAAGCAATAAACCACTATAAGATTATCCTCCAAATTACTCAATCAAGACACCCCCAACAATATATGATTTCTGATATTTTATACTTAGTGCGATTATCGGTGCCACTTACCAAAATCAACAAAGTGGACTTGATTTTAGTGCATATAGATGCAAAAATTGGCCTTAATCTCAAAGTAATTTTTTTACATAGAATGGGATCAATATAATCACACAAATGGAAAGTACACAAAAAATTATGCACTTTCAAAAAAAATTCACCCAAAAATATTATTGTAGGAGCAAGAACGAAGCCCTGCAAGTTCTTAAAATGAGAATGACTCAACAACACTTGTGAGAATCTGCAAGTTATGAAAAAAATAGGCACCAAAATAAATAAAAAACTATACCACTGCGTAGAGCATAAAATTATGCCCCAAATAATAAAAATTGCTGAAAAAAAGGAGTTTGTATGACCAAGTTATGGGCATTTAAAAATTGCCCTCCAAAATTAAAATTAAAATGGTGAGGGGGGCAAAATCTTTAAGGACCTATTGACGTCACTACTAACTTAGTACTGACATCAACAGTTCTTGAAATTAAATGTTATGGCTAGAGGGTCATCACCAATCACTGTCAAGTCTGCTGAAATCTGCAAGAATATGCTCAAAATCTTGATGAAATATTTCTGATGCATCAAAATATTTTGGGGTCAGCCGGTGGAAGAATATGAGAGGAATCTTGGTTTTATTCACTACATTATCTAAAAATTTGATCGACTGCTGATCTACAAGGTAAATAAGGCCCACTATGTATGGGGCCATGTGGGCCTGTAGTGGCCACCACTTGGCATGCCCGTAAGTCTACAATACTCCCAAAATCAACAAAAAAAACATATATTTTTCCTTTTTAAAAAAAAATTTAATTATGAAAAATTTAATTCAAAAAATATAATTTTACTTTTTCACCTAAAATGAACCAATGACCAAATTGGTCAAATTTTTCTGTCACACAACCATACAATTGTACAACCGATGGTACGATCGAATAGGAGGGAAATTTTTCTGTGAGGCTTGGAGAAGGTGCTTCGATTTGGACGATTTGACATTCAATCTTGGGGTTTTTGGGTCTCCTGGACTTGATGGAAGGGTCTGTTTTAACCCAAAGTGCTCCAAAATTGTAGCTACCCCCTAGATCTGACAATCACACTTTAGCTTCAAACTCTCATAGATTTGGCCTCATATGTCCGATTTGGACTAAACAAGGAAAAAATGACTTTTTCAAACCCTCTAATCTCAATGATGAGCTCAAATTTACACCAGCAAGCTCTAATTTGAAAATTTAATAGAAAGCCACAAAGAGAAACCCCCAAATCTAGTATTTCTTTCAAGCTTTTTTGATTCTCCAGGTCATCATTTGATGCAAGAGAAGAGCATACTCAACTTTTCAAGATCTACCAAAATTTGCAACCTAGATCTCTCAATAAAAACTAACAAGAAGCAATCCCACAAGCTCTAATACCATGTGAGAGTTGGTATAGAATAAATCTACACCATGCAATATTTGATTGAATATTATAGCCACCCAAGATCTAGGAACTTCATGAAAGCACAAGAGAGATCAACTTGGAAAGAATAATTTTATTCTATCAAAGGATGCAAAATGATAGCAATTAACATATGAGACCACTTGGTTATATAGCCAAGGTGAGACATATAATTAAACAAGATTATGATAAGTGTCTTAATCGTATATCACGTGACAACTTATCATAAAAACCTAGGACACATGTGTCAAAATTCAAAAGATAAGATAAGATCTAATGACAATTAACACTTTCTAGAAAGATTCCCTCCTAGGACATAAGTAAACTTAACATGTAAATATGACCTACTAATGACTATATAGGTAAAACATCTATTTACACCAACATAAGTACATTAGTTATGAGATCTTATGTACATCACAAGTACATTAGTGATAGGATCATATGTACATCACATCACAACAGTGATTGGCACATACACATATTACAAATATAATAGTGACGAGCTCATGTGTACATCACATGTATGTCCATGACTAGCTTGAGCATACATCACCTACATCTAGTGCGACAATCCACATAATAAATCACGTGTTCACATAAATAATAATAGGTAAAGTATAAATGGATGTAACCTATTACATGCATCAACCCACTACCTGATTCACAATCACATAAGCTTGCTATGACAACAATCAAGCATCCCATACTACTCAATGTCATCACTAGAAAAAGAACCAATATATCAATGTGCACAACCCTACACCATTTACACAAGTACTTAGGGAGGAATTAGTTTATAAACACACTCAACTAAACATAGATTCACATTACTTCATGATCCCAAGGGGTTACCTACCCCTAATAATCTAAGATATCAGTTTCGACATCAAGATAGGCCAAAACTATAATATGAGGTTGCTCCAACTATTACCTACCTATCCTTCATTGGAAACTCTCTTCTTTGTAGTCCATCAGACAACTAAGAAACTAAGGACATCCATCATTGGCATGATATGCTTCTTGACTACTGTCAATCTCGAGCAACATAGTATTGCTCCTTGCTACTATCAATCTTGAGCATCATAATAGCACTCCTTGACTATTGTCAATATCAACATCATAATACTACTCCTTGACTACTGTCAATCTCGAGCATCATAGTATTTCTCATTGACTACTATCAATCTTGAGCATTATAGTACTGCTCCTTGACTACTGTCAATCTTGAGAATCATAGTACTGCTCCTTGACTACTATCAATCTTAAGAATCATAGTAATACTCCTTGAATATTGTTAATCTCAAGCATCATATTACTGCTCCTTGACTATTGCCAATCTCAAGCATCATAGTAATACTCCTTGAATCATGCTTAGCACTATAATTGGAAGAGAGGTTCCTAATTAGGAATAAGTAGATCACAATCGACTAATTTAGAAGCCTATACATAGTCATATAAGTCTCATGTTATTTTTTATAACACAAAATAAATCACCTAGAACCAACAAAAGATGATCTCAACTCAACATGTAACCACAACCAAGTAGTTAAATTCATTCCCTTCATTTGGCTTACTATTCAAAAACAATTGTTGATAAGAAATAAGGTATTAAAGGATGTTATATAGTATGATTACAAATAGTTTATTTATTTAACTTAAAACCACCATCAAATGTAATAATGATCATTTGTTTGGTATGGAAGCATACTATGGTTTATGACAACTACAATATCCTTTCTTCATTTACATGATAATTCTAGTATTAAGGTTCTCATATTTAAAAGGTTGATAGACATCATGTAGTTATATAAAGCATTTACCCCAATACCTAAATACCATTCTAGAATCATATAGCATGTCTTGTTATTCCATTAAGAAAGGAGGATAAAATGACTTAAAGGAACTTATTACGACCATTTATAATACAAGAGAAATTCCTAGATGGCCACATCATTAAATGCATCATGATATCTTCTAAATATAACTCTATATCTAATATTTCTAATATTATAAGTATATAAAGCATCATAGTTTCACTGAATTAAAAGCCACATCGATATTAAGCCTAGGAAAGATGTGTATTTTATAGTTGGTATTGATATTATTTCTAAAATAATGGCATCAAAACTCCTAAATAATATTTCTCTTAATGCCAAGTCTACTAGGAACTCTTCACAATATGACACACTCTAATTTCAAGATAGAGGTTAAGGTCGAAGACATTTGTCTAAGTCATGGACTAGTAACATAATGATTATATAAACTTCTTATGCCACTACTGGATATAATCACTTAAGTTGATTATGACTCAATATAATATGCACCACATATGAAGAAAGTTGGTCATCAACAAAGAGTTTATAAAAGTAATGTCATGCATGAGTATGGACATAAAGGTGTATTCAATGGGGCTAGAATCCTTATTGAGTTATTCCTTTACAATCTATAAGTATTTAGATTTTATAGAGAATGGATAAGAGACCACTTTCATAAGGATTAAAATCTGACCTCTTGTAAGAACACAATGATACACCTAGAGGGGGGTGAATCGGTATATTCCACAAATTTAACCAATTTCAACTTTATCAGCCAAAAATTCTTACTGCCTCAAACAGATAAAGTATCAAATGCAATTCAAAAGAACAAGCACACAACCATAACACTAGATTTAAGTGGAAAACCCTACAAGGGAAAAACTAGGGTGAGAAAGTTTCTTGGAGCTACTGTCCAAATCTAGCCTCATAAATAAAAACATGATTTGCAACAGGTTTTTTGGACTACAACCCAAGGGAAGCTATAACTCCCTGAAACATGGTTTTTATGGCTTTAACCAAAGGAAGCTACAACTCCCTATAAAGTAAACCACTTACAAAAAGAGGATACAACCTCGGTACAACATACTTAACACAATTTGTTGATCAATCATCACTGCAACACTCTTCACACTGACATATATCTTCAACACCTCTACTCAACAACCTCTACTACCTTCAACTTACTGCTTTCAACACACTTCATCACACATTTACTCTCACAAACATCTTCAACATATTACACACACACACACACACACACTCAACTTTACAAAAACCTTGATCTTCCATTTATATCCTCCACAAGCTTCAAAAAGTTTCTCCTTAGTTGGCCAAAAAGAAACGTGTGACATGAGATGTGCAACGACCATAACAAGTCAGCTTCAAACATTTGTGATAAGAGGGAATCAAATGCAGTCCAAACCATGAGATAATTAGGAACTATTTTACCTTAGCAAACACCTTCATGCTATTACAAACTTCAAAGACTTGGTGCAAACAACTCAACATTCCAAGTCATCCTAGCAAACACTTAACCTTCCATGCATTAATTCTAGACCAGAAGCGGTACCAAAGAGACCATATAACATCATGTGGATCACTTTACAAGAATTATATGGCATGCATAAACATTATCATACACTCTTTTCACAACTTCATGTTACTTTATGTTGGCGCAAGCAAACAAACATTGAACCCAACATCTCTTGTAAACCCATAAAACAAAGTTTTGAGATATAACATTAAAAACCATACTTGTGGTACACCTCAACACTTGAATCTTCTTTTTTCTGGAAAAAGTGGCAAGCCACTATAAATATATTAATATTAAATATAAGTTTTACAAAATCCTAGTTCAAGCGAGCATACCGGTGGGAAAGAATTAGGAAGAAAACCGTCGATTATAGCTCAAGAAATAACATTGACCGACACTTTCCAATTCGACCTCTTTACAATAATAGTCGAAATATCTCTTTTACATTTTACAAAAACCATCACCCAAACAAGACCAAAATACAGACATTGCACACTTTAACTATCAAGACCCCATAAAACCTTTACATAATAAACCCCGATACATGGCCAAAGACACCATTATAGACCCCATTACATAAACAAGCCACCCTATTAATTTTACATTAGTAGCTAATAACCCTTTACAAGTCTCACAATATTGACCCGATTACAAAATATTCAGAATTATAACTGCTATACAGACAAAAGCATGAAAAAATGATTAAAATGAAGCCGACTTATTTCTTGCTCTTCGAGGACCATTTACTGAGCTTTCTTCATTCACCATGTGCTTTTGTTTATGATCATAATCATGCGATGGAATTGTTTTGTTTATGTCAAGAATATAACGACAAAAAAATTTCCTCCTTGCATCTTGTGGACGAATTGATAATTGATAAGTAAGAGGTTTCTTCCACAACGTGTCAAATAATGATATTGCTATCAGGATTCAACCATGTAGATTTCGAGTCAAACTCATTGACCCATGATTCATGAGTAGTGGTTCACAAGAACCCATCTCTCATGATAATGAATGGTCCACTTAGCACTCATTGCATCTAGGTGATGCTCACAGAGGTGAAGCATTGGTCCGTCCCGGGAGGTCACCCATCCCAGTACTGCTCCAGCTCAAGCACGCTTAACCATGGATTTTCCCCCAAGGTTAAGCCCACTTAGCTTGCTACCCATTTGCAAAACCTTCAGCAAGTGTTGTGCCTTATGAACCATTCATTATAGAGCCCCTTTAGCTCATCAATTGATAAGTAGGAGGTTTTTTCCACAGCGTGTCAAATTATGATATTGCTATCAGGATTCAACCATGTAGTTTTCAAGTCAAACTCATTGACCCATGATTCATGAGTAGTGGTTCACAAGAACCCATCTCTCATGATAATGAATGGCCCACTTAGCACTCATTCCATCTAGGTGATGCTCACAGAGGTGAAGCATTGGTCTGTCAGGGAGGCCACCCATCCCGATCTTGCTCGAGCTCAATGGCTTAACTTATGGGGTTTCCCCAGGTTAAACACACTTAACTGCTACTATTTTAAAACCTTCAACAAGTGTTGTGCCTTATAGTGCATCAATTATAGAGGCCCTTTGGCTTCATCGTTGATAAGTAGGAGGTTTCTTCCACAGCGTGTCAAATTATGATATTGCTATCAGGATTCAACCATGTAGTTTTCGAGTCAAACTCATTGACCCATGATTCATGAGTAGTGGTTCACAAGAACCCATCTCTCATGATAATGAATAGTCCACTTAGCACTCATTGCATCTAGGTGATGCTCACAGAGGTGAAGCATTGGTCTGTCCTAGGAGGTCACCCATCCCAATAGTGCTCTAGCTCAAGCACGCTTAACTATGGAGTTTCCCCCAAGGTTAAGCCCACTTAGCTTGCTACCCCATTTGAAAAACCTTCAACAAGTGTTGTGCCTTATGAACCATTCATTATAGAGCCCCTTTAGCTCATCAATTGATAAGTAGGAGGTTTCTTCCACAACGTGTCAAATTATGATATTGCTATCAGGATTCGACCGTGTAGTTTTCGAGTCAAACTCATTGACCCATGATTCATGAGTAGTGGTTCACAAGAACCCATCTCTCATGATAATGAATGGTCCACTTAACACTCATTGCATCTAGGTGATGCTCACAGAGGTGAAGTATCGTCCGCCTCTCTGAGGTCACCCCATACCTGGATTACGTTGTGAGGAAACCTCCGATAGCAATATCATAATTTGACATGTTGTGGAAGAAACTCCAATTTATCAATTGATGGTGATAAAAGGCTCTATAGTTAATGGTGGTTCATAAGGCAACAACACTTGTCAATACGGTAGGGTAGCAGTTAAGTGGGCTTAACCTTGGGGAACTCCATGGTTAAGCTACTGGAGTTGGAGCAGCATCGGAGCGGTGACCGGACTTATTCAATGCTTCACCTCTGTGAGCATCACCTAGATGCAATGAGTGCTAAGTGGACTATTCATTATCATGAGAGATGGGTTCTTGTGAACCACTACTCATGAATCATGGGTCAATGAGTTTGACTCGAAAACTACATGGTTGAATCTTCATAGCAATATCATGAATTGATAATTGCAGATCATGAACACATATATGACTCCTCAAGAAAGAAATTGCATGATAATTTATCTTAAAGTCATCTATCTCCTCCATAGAAAATGCAGACCTGTACTTGTTAAGAGCTTGATACAAGTAAGAAGAAGTATCGTGCATTGTTGATAAAAACATGCCTTGGAAAATTTCTGCATATTTATTTTTGAAATGAATTAGATATCTTGGGAATAAACCTCCCACTAGACCATCACCCTTGGTGAAATCATATTGCTGCACACTCTGGAGTAAAGCATCATTTTCTAGATAACATACATATAATTTGAACTTATCCTCTAAAACTTGAACTGAGAGAACATACATATAATTTGAACTTATCCTCTAAACTGTAAGATCACATATTCAAATGTGGATAAATGTAGAGCATCCCTCTGATCCTTCTTGACTGCAACAAAATGGTCTTCACTCTGCTAGCTCAAGAAACATCCATGTAACTTCTATTCTTTGAAAATAGGAACATGTGTACTTAACACCTATCTTTTTCTAACTTCCAAACCACAAGGAAATATCTTCAAATATAGAGGAATGCAGAGCATTCTCCTGAGCTTCTTTAGTACAACTTCTTGAGCCATTGACTACATAAAACATTACATAATTTATTTCACCGAAGATTTACCTCAAAGAACAAAGAATACAACATTCACACTACTAGAGATAGCAATTACAACTCCACAAATTCTTCATATCAGCATACACTTCAACCTGTCAAATTTCAACTATTCATGAACAACAAAATATATGGTACAATTGTGTACAACATGCTCATGCCATACATCACCAAGTCCTTCACCTCACAAGAATACTAAACACCACCCTTTTTACATCACATATGACCTTCTATAATACAAATTTGTTGACATTAATGACAACACATGCAACAATCTCCCCCTTTGGCATTGATGGAAACACTAACTTGATATGAAAATTTTCACCCTTTGACATCAATGGCAAAGGGATAGTGGTCTTCCTTTGTACCAGAAACAACATACAAGCTCCCCCTGTCTGAACAAACCTTACCATCCTTCTTAGATTCTTCCTACTTGCTCCCCTTGAGAGGTAGCCTTCATTAAGCCAGGGATAAAAATATGTCTTGAATTGCTCCCCCTGGACAGATGCACCATCTATGCATCTAGTTGGAAGAAGGAAGGGGAAAAAACCCCTAACTTCTGTCTAAGATATTCAAATGTGTCCTTATAAAGTTCCTTTGTAAAGATGTCTACAACATGATCCTTTGTAGGTATATATTCCAATTTTACCTCTTGATTTGCAACCTTCTCTCTTAAAAAGTGATACTTGATAGATATGTGCTTGGTTCTAGAATGCATCACTGAATTCTTTGAAATATTGATGGAACTTTCATTGTCACAAAAAATAGGAATGGTATCATCATACATTACCTTGATATCCTTTAATATTTTCTTCATCCACAACACGAGCCTAATAAGATGCTACAACTATATACTTTGCTTCCACTATTGATAAGGACACTACATCCTACTTCTTTCTAAACCATGAGACCAATCTGTCTCCCAAAAATAAAGCTCCACCACTAGTAATTCTTCTATCATCAACATCGCCAACCCAATCTACATCAGTATATGTACTCGAAGAAAATTCATCACCTTTTTTATACCACAATCCATAATCAGGTGTGCTCTTCAAATATCTGAAAATCCTCTTGACAACCTTCACATGAGTTTCTCTTGGAACAACTTAAAAACTTGCAACCAAGCAAACAACTTGCATAATGTCAGGCCTAGATAATGTTAAGTATAGTAGGCCTCCAATTATAAACCTATACAAAGTCTGATCAAACTAAGGTGATTCATCATCTTTACTCAAATGAAAACTTGTTACCATAGGAGTACTCATTTGTTTGCAATATTCCATACCAAACTTCCTCAACATCTCCTTGACACACTTTGTTTAAGAGATAAAAATACCACCATTTGATTGAGTAACTTGGATTCCAAGAAAGAATGATAACTTGCCTATTATAGACATTTCAAATTCCTTCTACATATCTTCTACAAACTTCTTACACATTTCATCATTTCCACCAAAGATTATAACATCAATATATACAATAACTATTAGAATTTTTCCATCCTCAATTTTGATGTAAATATTGCTATCTGTAGTACCTTTCTTGAAGCCTTGCTAGAGTAAGTACTTGTCCAACCTTGCATACCAAGCCTTGGAGGATTTTTTGATACCATATAAATCCTTCTTGAGTTTTCATTCCATGTTTGGGTCTTCTGATAACTGAAATACATCAAGTTGATCTATGTAAACTTCTTCTTCTAAGTCACCATTCAAGAAAGCAGATTTGGCATCCATTTTATATACCTTGAAGTCCTTGTGAACTGAAAATGTAAGAAACATTCTGATTGCTTCTATTCTCACCAACGAAGAAAATATCTCAAATTTAATTCCTTCCACCTATGAATATCCTTTGCACACCAACCTTGATTTGTTTCTCACCACCTCTCCATCTTCATTCAATTTATTTATAAACACCCATTTTTTCCCTATCATATTTTTGTCTGTAGAACTTGGCACCAATTCCCAAGTTTGATTTTTCTCTATCTGGTTTAGTTCTTCTTCCATTGCTTGTATCCATCCTTCATCCTTGCTAGCATCATAAAAACTCTTAGGTTTTATTCTTGACAGTAAGGAAATATTTACCTGTTCATTTATTCTCACAAATATTATTCTAGTATGTACTCCCACATTCTTATCTCCAATTATCTAATCTTTCGAGCGATTCTTTTGAGCATACTTGGCAAGAGTCATGGTGATCTTTTCTTGCGCTTCTTCCTTTTCTTCAATTTCTTCTTCTTCTTCTTCTTTTGAGCAGGCGGGTTCATCTGACCAACAATCTTCTTTCTCATGTATGATTTGATGTGACTCTTCATCAACCCTAACATTTGCACTCTCAACTATTTTCCCCAGTCTTTTATTAGAACACTTGTAATATTTGCTCCTAGTTGAGTACCCAAGAAATATTCCTTCATCAAATCTTGACTCAAAATTTCCCAAACCTTCTTCATCTCTTCTAATGTAGCATTTTCTTTCAATTTTTTTGAAGTACTTGATAGTTTTTGGTCTTCCATACTATAGCTCATAAGGATTCTTGGTGCTATTCACTCTTAGTTGTCCTTTGTTAAGAATATAGACAACATTATGGATTGCTTCTTTCCGATATACATCAGGCAACTTGGCTTCACTTAACATAGTTCTTTCCATCTCCTAAACATTTCTATTCTTCCTTTCAGTACTCCATTTTGTTGAGGAGTTCTAGCAATAGATAGATGCCTCTTTATTCCATGTTCTTCACAAAATTCCTCAAATTCATTTGATGTGAGTTCACCACCTCTATCAAATCTTAAGCACTTGATTCTAGCATTCATTTTATTTTCAACCATTGACTTGAAAATATTGAACCTACTAAAAGCTTCTAATTTTTCTTTTAAGAATGTAACCCATGTCATACCAGAGAAATCATCAATGAGAAACATAAAAATCATTTCATCTTGGAGACTCTTTGTTCTAGTAGGTCTACACAATCAGTATGAATCAGTTCCAACGGCCTTGTAGAAGAATATTTGTTGGTCTTGAATCTTATCCTTGTATGCTTCCCAATCTAACATTCTTTACACCAGGTGCTTGCAAGCTTGATAATCTTTGGCATATCTCTTACTGCTTACATGGAGCTGATCTTTACAAGGTTATCAAAGTTGATGTTTCCCATCCTCTTGTGTTATAGCCAAAGTTAATTTGTCTATCATAGAAGATAAATTATTCCATTAACACCTTTTAGGTTGTACAAGTTATTTTCTATCCTAGATCCTTCTCCCACTAGTTTACTAGAATTTTCTCTTCTAATTTCACACCCTTGATCATGAAATATACGATTTTATCCTTTTTTGCATATCTAACTTATACTAAGAATATTGTGCTTGAGACCTTATACATAGAGAACATCTTGTATCTTCTATTTTCCATCAATACTTATAGCACCCTTTCCATAAATCTTTACCGATGAATTGTCTCCAAACTTGACTGATCTGCCATTCCACTTAACAAGATTGATGAATTTGATTTTGTCACCTATCATGTGGCTTGAATATCTATTATCTTTTATCCAAATATTTTTTTTCCCTTGAGCATGAAATGTTGTTTGAATCATCATTGAATTTTCAACCTCATTGTTGCTTCCTCTCTCTTGGAAGTTTCATTCTCCTTGACTTGCTCTATAACATCTATTATCTAAGTTTCTATTTTTGCTAATCCACTTCTACAATATTTTTCTATATGTCCAACATTATTGTATATTTGACATATCACATTGACATCCACTAGTGAAGCAAGATAATTCCTACTTACAAAATTTCTTCTATTCATTTCAAATTTACAATCCATAGCTTTATGACCATAATTATTGCAGATAAAACAATAACGAAAAAAACATGATTGAACATGTTTTTGAAGAATCTTCTTGCTTGGAAAGGTATTTCTTGAGGCCCGATTGGAATGATATCTACTTCTTTAGGGTTATCTAAATTTCCAAACATTTATTTCTCCAATTCCTTTTTGAGTAACTAAATGTATTTCACAAGTTTTTCTCATTCATTTGTCTTGGCTTCAATTAGGGATTTTTGTTCTTTGTTCTCTTTCCTTACACATTCTAGGTCTTCAAGAGAAAAAACAAGTTCACCTCCAAAATAAAATTCACCTTCTTCTTCATCCATAGTATTGTATGAACCATCAGATATCACCATGGTCATGAATAGGGATTGTCCTCCATCATCATCCGATGAGTAGTGGTCTACTTCTTATGAGGAGTTGTATTCTCTTCTTCCTTGGATTCACTGTGTGAACTAGATGTTCCTTCTTTCTTCACAGCTTTGAAAATAGCTTATCTTTTGTGTGACCTTGAACTTCATTTCTCATCTCATAGGTAGTGAGAGATCCAAACAACTCTTCCATGGTAAGTTTCATCAAATCTTTGGCTTCTTCAATAACAAATACTTTTGAATTAGATCGGTGAGAGAGAGTTCTCAAAACTTTCTTTACAACCACTGAGTTAGTTATTTCTTCACCTAGTCCTCTGATTCCATTGACTGCTTCATCCACCCAGAGCAAATAGTTAGCAATATTTTCCTCTTCTTTCATCCTTAGATTCTCAAACATGAACACCACCCTATTTACATCACATGCAACCTTCCATAATACAACTCAATTGACATCAATGACAACACATGCAAAACCTCTTGTTTTTCTTTCAACATAGATTGAATCATATAATATAATTTATACTTATTAAATCATAAGTTGAGTGCTTGTAGATGCCGGTGAATATATTTAATAATTTATTTCACGAGTTCCATTCATGGGTACCCATCAACGACCAATTAATAGATCTAATAGCATTGTTTTTAGGTAGGATGGTCATTACAAGAATGGGAAGCATTAATAAATGATACGTCCTATAAAGAAGATAATCACAAGCACCTCAAAATTATTTATAATTTATAGCTAAGAGGAGGGTAGGGAACATGTTATTGTTCATCATTCCACATCCCACATGAGAACACAAATATAACTTCAGTTATCACTATTCTTACTAGTCTTCCCTATAAATTTAGAGGTTCCTTGTGCTAACACTTGCAAGAGTGGATATTTAGAACCCAACACTATGAGAGAGAGGATTATACTTAACTTAAGAACGATGTTGAAAATATTGTTGGATTAGATGTTGATGTATGCTATCGAATCTCTTTTTTTCCTTTGGTCGATGTCGATAGGCCTCAGTACATCTTCACATTCATAGGGGAGAGGACCCAGTACCTGAGCATGTTTCAATAGTTGTGATAGTAGTTGTTTATATATGCCTAATATTTTTATCAATATTGGACCAATAGTTGTGACTTTAAAGTTGTTAGTGTTGATGATGACTACCCATAATTAAACAAAATTTATTCCTTTGATCTAAAAAGAAACCAATCATGTGATTCCACATCAACACTCAATAAAACATGTTGTGAATGCACACGTATTGGTCTCACTTTTTTTTCGGGCCCTTTTGGACATCTTGACAAAATCATGCTAATGTGGTCCTAAAACCTTAGTTATAAGCATGGGACTTGCCAAGTAAGTTGTTGTAAAAAATTGGGAGTGATTTGAAATTTCTACATAGGATAATTAGAAGCGCGAAATTAGGGTGCACAACTACTGTGTCCTCTCCCCTATATACCAAAATCCTTTGAGATATTGGCCTATTCAACAAACAAAAAAATTATTAATCGATGGATACCAAGTGAGCAAGGATGAGCATGTGCTCAAGTCCCAATTGATTGAGCAGTCACAAAGCTAATTGTAATGAACAGGTCTAAGAATCAAGTCAACTCTACATTATTGGTTGTTCAGGTCAATTCCACCTTTATCCTCTACTAAAAGTGGTGCCTTAGCTTTAGACGCCCTTCCCACTTGTCATTTCAATCAAGGGGTTGTGCTGGTTTAAATATTTTCTTTGCATTTCCTCTAAATTTTCTTCTCCCTTCTATGTGCCATATCCCAAGCGATTCTTCTTCCCATTTTTACTCCTCACTTTTCCCAAAATGTCTCTACAACTTGCTTCCTTTCTAGTTGCTTCTATCTAGACTTTCCTTCTTGATTTTTCTCCCCAAGAAGGCCCAAAGTTATAGATTTTAGGGGCATACACTCTGTTCGTTATGCCATACTCTGCATCCCTCTTCTTTTTCCTAAGATTGCATTTCTTATTCTTTCTTTCTCCCACACATCTAATAAAATTATTCTCCTCTTTGCATGCTATCTCTTAGTTCTACCGAATTACTCTTCTGCCCTTGCCTTCATGCTCGTCAAAGCTCTTATTTTGTGCACCCTGTACTTCATCCTTCATTTCATGTGAATGTTGATAGGGGTGCCATGCCTCTTACTAGAAAAATTACCCCTCTTCCATGCCCTGCACCATTCCTCATATCCTCTTTAGTTTAATGCTTGTACAAGGCCCATATCATAGCCCAAGCCTCATTAATTTGGCATTTAATATATTTTTTAACTTTAAAAATAAAAATAAAAAATAATTATCTCCAACATCCATCTTGGAGGTAACTGACGAGGATGTGATAGATGAATCTCAATCAAAAGGAGAGAAACACCTGAATCTTTATTGCTCAAGGTTAAATGATTTTTGGGTAGGGTGAACTTGTAATGTCCCCTTTTCAATAAATCTATGTTAGTGTACTAAAATCCCATTTTCTATCTCTAGTGTCTCCCTTGATTGATTTTTGCATGTGTGCTCTCCTCTTTAGTTATCATATTTTTATTAGATTCAAAATTTTATAAGTGGGGAGGTATGTTCAATTTACTAAGTCTATGCAAGTTGTTAGAGTTTTAATATTTCCTTTCCTAGTATGCATGTCTTCCCTACTCTACTTTCCTTTATCCTTGTTAGAGTATTGGGATTCTCCTTCCTAGAATCCCTTTTCTTAAACCTTTGCTCCTTTCCCTTACCTTGTCAAAAAGTCAGAATTACTTGTACTAGTATGCCTCATTCTCAAACCCCAATATGTAATGAGTAGTAAGAGTCAGGAAATATCCTCAACCTCAAAACTCTAATATTCTTGCCTTTTTACAATATTCATTCCTACCTACCCTTGCACAACTAGGAGTGCCATTAATGGATAATTTTGACTTAGCAACCACTCCAAAAGGTATTTTCCTACCCAAGAAAAGTATTCATTATTATTTTAGGTGTGAACTCTCATGTTCTTGTTATACTAGATGAGGAAGATGCATGTTCTCATTAATGTGGTAGTTGCATCCTCAACAACACTTGATCCTCATATAAATGGGCTATTAGTTTGGGGTATGAGTTCTTATCTATCATTAACTTAAATGATATATAAGAGGGATACGTTCAAATAAATGATCATTATATTCTACACATTTAAACCCCAACTAAAATTACTCAAAGCACAAATGTTTGATTTTTTAAATAGAGGACAAAACCCCTTAGATATGTAGGGAGCCAGAGGCTAGAAACCCTTTGGTTTGGTGAGCTAGCGGATGGAACCCATATTTCCCCATAAAACAACCTCATCTATAGGTTATAAGAGAGTTCCATAGTCATGAATCTAATTTGCAACATGTTAGTATGATTGGAAAACTATTGTAAGCTTCTATTGTATAATTTTTACTGTTGTATATTGTTGTTCCAACCATTGTCCTTGTTGGTGTTTCCTTTATTACTATTGTTAAGAACTTGAATTATTAATTGTTGCATATATTTAAACTGAAAGGCCCTAAAATTGATTTATCTTAATAATTTAGACTTCGTTATTAATATTTTAAATCCCATGAGAAAATAGGGATTTTGTTAGCTTGGGTAAAATATTAAAGTTGAGAGTTAATGATTAAATTCAGTCTTTATGGGTTTTATGAAGGAAAACTTCTAGGTTCACTAAATCTAACTAAATCAATTAAACCCATAACTTATTTGTTTAAATTAACTGTTAGGGTTATTATAGTTTATCCATTAGGGTTTTGAAGGAGAAATTATGCATTTTTGCTAGTATCAAGTTAAATATTTAAATAATAAATTTATGAACCCTAAAATAACTTGACCCACCCAATACAATAAAGGGCATACCTAAGTTCTTATTTTTACTCAAAATTCTTCATAAATTCAATGGATAACCACTTTATATTGACTTAAGATACCAAGATCCTTAATTCTATATTATATTTTACTCTTGGAAACTATGTAAAAATATTTCTTGAAGTCAACAAAATAATAATAAGCTTCCTCTTTTTCATTCCAAAATTTTTCAATGAGATGCCTCAAAGTATTGTCATAATCTATAGTTGAGTGTTTTGGTCTAAAGTATGCTTTCCAATTTTCTCTCTTATATTTTTATTATATACCCAATTTATAATCATGTGCTCAATCATACTTCTAAACAATCTTGCAAACAAAGGATTGATTATGATGATCTAATAGTTGGAGGGATTGTTTACATCACCACTCTTAAAAAGAGATGTTGCTAGGCTTATTTCCAATCACTTGGAAACCCATTCTAAATAATTCCATTAAATTTTTTTATATGAGATAAAATGTTCTTTCCCATCTTAGTTATGCCTATAACTACCCTAAACCATAACACAAGCCTTTAATATACTTATCTTCTTAATACCTTAACCTCTTGTCAAGTAATTACCTTTGTCATCATATTGAATGTGTGGGGGAGGCCCTCTACCTATGATTCATGCTTATATAATTTCTTTTCATATGCAATCCATTAAGTAGTTGTGATTTTATTCTTTGTGTATTATTTTCTTTGTTGAAGTTCCCTCCAAAAGAGTTTTGGATTACTCTCCCCAAAATAAATTAATCCCTCTATCCTTGTATTCATGTAATCTCTTTTTTTTTACAATCTACTTGTATAATTTTTTGTTGCCTAACTCTTTGAGAGTTTTCCTTGTAATATCGTACTCCTCATCAAACTAAACATTTGTGAAAAATAGCTTATTTTCTTCCTATTTTTGTCTCCTTTTACATCTTTCAAGAGCCTCTTGAATTATGCTTGTTAACCCATATATTTTGAACCCATGTATTATCTTCTCCCCATTTTGTATTCTTTACTTTAGAGCTTTTATCAAGACATATTGATTTTCTTGGGTTCAATATTTTTTCCCTTTGATAGGGTTTGGTGATTGGACCACTCTTTTAGTCTATGTTGATTAATTATTAGCCAAGACAAAATTGTACAAATTAGGCTATTATTTAATTTAATTCCATAGGATAATATTCTATCACTACCTCTATTATCCTACCCATCAAACTTTGTGATAAAATGACATAAGCAACAGTACTTGCACCATTGTATGTTTTACACATGTAATTCATGTAGATATATTTCACCTACACGAACCATTGTAGATAATCAAATCATAAGTGCCACATAAAGTTAAGAATTATTTAATGAAATAGCTAATGTCATTATTATCCTCTAAATATCTAGCTTGCTAATATTTTTGTCTTCATCAAGCCATAAGGAATTCTTATCCTCCTTGCACATAAAATTATAGCTTGCTCATTTGTTGTCCTAGCATTGAAGTCTCCCAAAGGACTTCACCTTGTTGAGATTATGTTGATTTATCTTTATTTAGATACATAAGGATCCTTGCCATCCATTCCATAGTTTTTATAATTTTTTCAGGTATGTTGGACAAAATAGCAAGTGCAATTCTAATGTGTCTTATGATTTTTTATTATTCTAAGCCAAATATATTACTTATTTGTGTAACACCCCGCCACACACACCCCACAATTAGATTTTAATTAAAATCATAATATATATATATATATATTATACATATATATATGCATATATACATATCATTTATAGATGAGTGTATATATATACATATATATAGCGATCTATACAATTATATTAATTTAGATATACTGTTGTTTTAAATGAGTTTACATCAGAGTAGAGGCTATCAAACTGCATTATAGTTTACATTAAAAAAAATGAAAACCATACATATATATACACACCCGCACACATGTATTTATATATATATATATATATATTCGTAACATAGTTCATAAACAACTTCAAAATGCCGCCTTGTAGAAACGAAAGGAGATACGACTTAAACACATAAGAAAATCCTTTATCTAACATTCATTCAAACCTATGTTTCAACTGGTGGTAACAAGCTCCATACAAGTCGAGCCCCAAAATGGCTATATAAACTGATTCTAAGAAACCGAATTCGCTAAAGACATAAATCCCTCCAAGATGTAGTGAATACAACTAACACTTACAAGGCGTTGATTATTATATCCCTCCTCCTATAAATTGTTCTGTGGTGACCTCAATATTTCCAAAGGAGAAATCAAAGCAATATCTAATTCTATTGCCAAGAAAAAGCAAAGTCTACAGGAGGTGAGTGGAACCGAATGACCCTGGAGTAAGGGAAGAAATCGAAGCTCTATCAAAAGAAAACAAAAGAAACGGTATAACCCCTACGTTGGTCGCATAGGCTTGGCTTGGCATAACCGCCGAACCACATAGACACAAATCCTCCAAAACTAAGTACCATTCGTCAGAAAAATCAAAAGAAGTGCCAAACAAGGGATTCACCAAATTGTAGGTAACAAGAGAAGGTGCAAAATTTAGGCTTTCGACTGGCAAGACAATAGATTTACCGGATAAATACAATGAGATTGCTAACAAACAATTTCCCATATCGATTAACATGCAACCATCTTCGTAAGCAATACATAGAGAACAACACATTCAACTGAATACGGTATGCAACCAACTTGCAGGCAGCGACATAATCTAGCTAGGAGGTACACCAACATCATCTATGTTGGATTCAAAACCATTCAAGCCATTCGCCAAGAAAAACCAAAAAAAACATAAAGCAATTCTAAAATAAAATACTACCACCCAATCATTGCATCGAATGAAGAGAGAACAAGATGATATCAAAATCGAATGTCAACTATATTCGAAAGCAATCAAAATAAAATTAAGTTTTCCTACCTGAATTCCTACACTTGCAACAAAGAGGACAAACTGAAGACCTTTAGGTTCGCAATTGCAACTCCTCTTTCAAACTCGATTAATATTGATGATCAAATCCCCATGAAAAGAATCTCTAAACCCACAAGAAAGATATAATTTATTTTGTTTCCAAATTCTTTCTTTTAAAGAGCATAAGTTTTTGTTTTCCCCAAAACAACTCATAAAACCACATGCAACCTTTCCACCCCTCGCCCCCCCAAAAAAAAAACATAAATCAAAAGGTGAAAACTCAATTTAGTAACTTGCACTATCTTTCAATTCAAAACTTTGCATGCGAAAAATTTCCTCGATTAACATTGTCACTTAAATTTTTATTTCGAATAAAACCAAAGTGATAATTAAATAAATAATATTACTATTTAATTATCAGTTTAAAATTTAACAATATTGTAATTGAAATATTATTCTATCTTACAATTAAAAATAATATCAATATCAACAATTAAAATACTATCAATCCTGGGCCTGCTAGGTGTGGGGGAGTGATAAGGGATGAGAATGGTAATTTTATTTCAGCAGTGGCGCTCCCCTTAGGCACCTAGACCAACCACCTTGTTGAAGCCATAGGGGCTTTCCAAGCCTTAAATCTAGCTCGTCAACTGAATTTCAAAAATGTTTGGCTTGAAGGGGACTTGAACAATATTATTCAATGTATTAAAGGTCTCCAAAATCCCTCTTGGATCATAGAGAATTGGATCAACCTCTCCAAGGGGATTATTAGCTCTTTTAAAAAATACTTCATTTCCCATGCTTATAGGGAAATAAACATGGTGGCAAACTTCTTTTTCAATAAGGGGGTTAAGGATAAGGGTAAAATGGTGTGGTAGAGGAGTGAAAAATTGGATGCTGATGTCACAACCTTATAAATGTATGATAGAACTCATGAGAAGGTTCAATTTACCCTATCAACTAGCAATTAAGGGTGTGGAGTGTCTTTTCATGTAGTCTTGGAACTGTTGTCTCATTATTTTTCATCATGGGCTGGAGTACCTTAATATTAACTGCCACTCTGATATTTTGTGCTTCACATGCTTTCTGGGCATTTCGGCTATTAGGTTATTTGGCTTTCTGGAGTCTTCACAGCAGGGTTGCAACACTGCCAACATGGGAGGTGAGTGTCACCGGGTGGAACCGACAGATTGTGAGGACCTGAAGAGTAACACTAAGGTTTGGCATATGTTGGAGAAGGGTGGGATTACTAACTACATCGAAAAACTCCATGGTTGGGACCAGAAGATCACTAGATATTTTTCTAAGGAATGAAACGATGGTAAGGTAAATTTGTTTGGGAGAAAGGTGGCCATTGATGAGCAGTTAATTGCCAATGTCACTGGGCTTCCCATGGAAGGTATCGAGTTCTATAGGGATCGGGAGGCTTTCTAACCAGGTTGTGAGAATTTTTTTGAAGACTGATAAGGAGAAGGAGGACCTGCATAGAGCTACCAAAAGCAATTATGACTCCACGAAGATTAAATTGCTCTGGCGGGAGGTGTTGAAGGTAATTATGGAATACATTATGCTGGATGATAGATATACAAGGGTTTTTTACTACCATTTTTTGCTCTTGAATCACTTTCGGCATCAGATTAGGGTTTCCTTCCCTTTCTATCTTTCTACTTTGCTGAATGCTAGTCTTCAAGACCATAAATCGAACCCGGTTAGATACCCATTCTTCATGAGGGTTTGCTTGTTCTTATTTTTGAACATTTCAAAGCTATGCTGACTCTTTCCCACCAGACCCCTTCTCCCCACTCTGCCTCTACTAAGGATGAACTGGGTGCTAGCTACACAAACAAGGATGAATGAGAGACTGATATGGAGGATGAGGAAGATCATACCTCAAAGGTGGTGAGGAAGGGTAGTAACAAAAGTAAGTCCAAGGCTTGTGCCCTTCCTAAACCTAGTGCCATGATCTCCACAGGCAGAGCTAAAGTCATTTTCCCAAGTTTTGAGGCTACTAATTTGAAGGTGAAAGGTAAAGCCAATGTCTCTCCTCAAGAGAAGGGCAAGAGGAAGGTTGTGGAGGACCCCTCCTATGAAACCAATCAGGATGAGCCTCAGCCGACCCCTTCATCAGAGTACTCCAACTACCCTGCTACTGATAGGGAGGACAAGCCTAGGTATCCCAGTGACCTCAAGGAGGATGATCATTCCTTTAAGGCTGAGCGAGAGTTTCCTGTTAATATCCTTGCTATCACCCGCAACGGGTCTGTGGATTTATTCAAGTTGATTAGGTGGGTTTTCTTTGAGATTAAGGAGATTAAGTTGAATCAAAGGGCTTTTAGCAGCAACTTGGAAAAGAATGATATGATGGATAAAACTAACAAAGACATAGATAAGGCCAATGACTTGTGGACTGAGGAAGAAAAAAGATATATGGTAGACTTCCTTAAGAAAACTATGGAGGATTTGCAACAATTCAAGATTAATCATGATGACAAGCTATCACCTATGGAGGAGAAGCTTAAGAACGTTAAGGAGTCTATTCAGAAGGTTTTGGAAACGAGTCACAAGATCTTAAAATCCACCGCGAGCACCATGAATATGATGGTTGAGAATTTAGAAAGGGCCTATTAGGTAAGGACCGCAGTGGATGTGGAAGATGAGAAAGAATAAAGCTAGGCGGAGGGTGCTGGGCCGAGCAAAAGAACCAAAGCCAACCTGAAGAGAAAGGCTGACAAGACCCTTGTTGACATCCAAGAAATTAAGAAAACAACAATAAATATGAACAATCTAGAGTAGGAAGTTGCGGATATCCTCAAGAATCTGGCCTAGCGGCTAGACTTTCATTGGGTTTCTACTGGTTTTTTGTTGTGCTGCCTCTGGGCTGGTTTTTCGTTCTCATCTTTGTTGGCAACTTTCTGTTTTTGATCTGAACTCTTTCATGCTTTATCTTTCTTTTCTTTGTTGCTAAAGGGTTTCAAGACCCCTTCGAAACCTATTTTTTCCTTAATAAAAAACAATTAAAATACTATAGTCATTTAAATTAATAAACATTTAAATTTATAAATTAAATTCAATACTTTAATTAAATACCTAACACTTTCTCATGATTCACTTTAATAGTTAAATCTAATACTTTAATTGCATTAACCTCAACAATAATAAATGTAGTTAAATCAAACTACTAATTAATGACATTTTAATAATGTCCTTACTTAAAGAAACACTGAATTAATTAAACGAAATTGTAACTTAACATCTATAATAAATGATTAGCAAATCATTAATAATAAAATTTAAAATTAATCAACAAGACAACACAAATAAAAACTTACCCAATGATCCAAGGACCAAAGCAGAGAGGCACTACATCCTCCCCCCAAACCTTGACTTACTCCTAGAAGTCACAAGATCAGGTAAATATAAGTAGTAACGAACAACATCATCACAATTCACACACAAAATGGGAGGTACCAAACAAAGCAATTGAAAAAGTAAATAAACCAATAGATGAGGTTACCAAACATGGGTTGGGGTCCTTTTGTCATCTCCTATTTCCACATTTTATCCATTGGGTTTTTGGGGTACGCTCAGACCTGACAGTGCAGGTGGAGTTGGTACTCAGTACCTACAACTTGCATAAAACAAGGTGTCAAACAAAATATATATTTATATCAATTTAACAAACACACCATGAGAGGAAGTCATAGTGTAGCAGGGTGCTTGCAAATGAGTGATGCTACCATGTTCCCCTCACCAAGACCTCATACAATTACCAAAACATCAAATAACAATAATTTCATTATAAACAACATCATAAGGCAATAACTAATCATCAACATAACAAGCATGGACGTAAGCTACATGATACACATAATCAAAATTATCCAAACACACCACTAACTCCATAAATCCAATGTAACATAACCATCAATTCATAATGTCATGATCATGAAATTCAAATGAAACGTCATCCCAAAACCACCCAGAATGGTGTAACAAACAACTATAAAGTCTCAAAGTGCATAACATAATATAATAAGTATCTATGCAGAGAAAGCAACATGGAAGACACTACAACAAGGTTAGGGCTCTACTGAACCCTCACGAGCTCACCCATGACCTCTTGAGTTAGTTGCCCATCCCCTACCGATAACCTAACAACTACACCTTGATGCCTAGCTTGGAAGTTATCAACGACAACATATGCTCGGTGTGACCTACTCGCATCACCCACCGTCAGCTCGGTAATGGCTGGCCCCTGACTGAAACCTATAGTGTTCCTCTGCAAACATTATATAGCAATGTGGCCATGTTAGACGCATGAGAAACAACCTGTGCCTTAGCCAAAACCTCTATCACCAGGAGGTGCATTAGATTGTTGAACACTGCCCCTACTAGTCGTGGGCTAGGTAATCTATGCAGGCTACTTAGACTGTTTGCACTTGTTATGCCACCAGTTCTGGTTCTTCCTAGATTGAGAATCGTCATCACCATGATGAGGTTGTGAATTCTTATGTTTAGACTCTGAGCATTGCTGCTGCTGATGTTCACCCTTGGCGGGTGCTTGAGGATGAGCCAACTGCCTGTGCCTATCCCCTGTAAGAATCAAAACCAGATGAAGGTGTACTGCATATCTGAACTCTTGTGTGTCCTCCTAATTCCATGGCCAAGTTTTCCTCCACTAAACGAGCCTTCTCCACGACCACCTCCATCATCCTCAACTTGAAGAATTGGACTCCTCTGCTGATGCGGGCATTCAAGCCCCTGATAAAATGGTGCACAAGCATACCCTCATCACTACTAATCCCAACATATTGTTTGAGCTCATAGAATGAGCACTCATATTGTTCTACAGACATTTCCATTTATTTCAGTTCATGGAACTCATCCGCATGATGTTGTCTCTAGTGCTCTGACAAGAAACAAGCTCTAAACCGCTCCATGAATAACTCCCAAGTCACATAACCAATGTCTAGGTGTATTTTCTGATCTTCTAACTACCACCATGTGGATGCAAACCCTTTGAGGTGCATGATGGAACACCTAGCCCTAGTATTACTATCATAAGGATGCATATCAAAAACACAATCTAGATCAATTAGCCAAGTTTCTACCTCCAGTCCTCCACCTGTTCCATCAAACTTGGGGGGATGTGTTCTCAAGAGGTCTCTCATGTGACCTGTTACTATGAAATCCTTATTCACAACTATATCTCTCCTTGGTGATCTCTCTCTCTCTCTCAAACCACATGCTTTTCCTCATTCTGCCTAGGGCCTAAGTGACCAAGAACCTCCTGTAGCAATTGATGAATCTGAGCCCCTTCTGCACCTAGCTACCCTAGATTCTAACCACCACTACCCTGCTCACTACCACGAGAACTCTCAGAAGGTGTACCTTGGTGATCCGCCCTGCGACCCCCACCTTAGCCTCTACCATGGCCTCATCCCCAAACCCTAGGAATACTCCTAGACAACTATAGAAGGGAAACACATGAGTTTCAGAGTAAAGCACAAGGTTAATGTAATGGACTCAATTGAACCTAGAGTACCTAGTGTTTATAACCTTGGATCTGATACCAAATTGTAACGCCCCACCATACACACCCCACAATTAGCTTTTAATTTATAGATGAGTGTATATATATTATACATATATATATATGCATATATATACATATCATTTATAGATGAGTGTATATATATATAGCGATCTATACAATTATATTAATTTAGATACATTGCTATTTTAAATGAGTTCACATCAGAGTAAAGGCTATCAAATCGCATAATAGTTTACATTAAAAAAATATGAAAGCTATATATATATTCACACCCGCACACATGTATTTATATGTATATATCTGTAACATATTTCATAAACAACTTCAGAATGCCGCCTTGGAGAAATGAAAGGAGAAATGACTTAAACACATAAGAAAATCCTTTATCTAACATTCATTCAAACCTATGTTTCAACTGGTGGTAACAAGCTCCATACAAGTCGAGCCCCAAAATGGTTGTATAAACCGATTCTAAGAAACTGAATTCGCTAAAGACATAAATCCCTCCAGGATGCAGTGAATACAACTAACACTTACAAGGCGTTGATTATTATATCCCTCCTATAAATTGTTTTGCAATGACCTCACTATTTCCAAAGGAGAAATGAAAGCAATATCTAATTCTACTGCCAAGGAAAATCAAATTCTGCAGGAGGTGAGTGGAACCGAATGACCCTAGAGTAAGGGAAGAAATTGAAGCTCTATCAAAAGAAAACAAAAGCAACAAATGGTATAACCCCTACGCTGGCCGCCTAATCTTGGCTTGGAATAACCACCAAACCAAACAAACACAAATCCTCCAAAACTAAGTACCATTCATCAAACAAATACAAAGAAGTGCCAAACAAGGGATTCACCAAATTGTAGGTAACAAGAGAAGGTGCAAAATTCAAGATTTTGGCTGGCAAGATAGCAGATTTACCAGATAAATACAATGAGATTGCTAATAGACAACTTCCCATATCGATTAACATGCAACCATCTTCGCAAGGAATACATAGAGAACAACACACTCAATTGACTATGATATGCAACTAGCCTATAGGTAACAACATAATCTAGCTAGGAGGTACACCAACATCATCTATGGTGGCTTCAAAACCATTCAAGCCATTCACTAAGGAAAACCAAAAAAAAACATAAAGCAATTCTAAAATAAAATACTACCACCCAATCATTGCATCGAATGAAGAAAGAACAAGATGATATAAAAATCGAATGTCAACTATATTCGAAAGCAATCAAAATAAAATCAGGCTTTCATACCTGAATTCCTATGCTTGCAACGAAGAGGACAAACTAAAGACCCCCAGGTTCGCAACCGCAACTCCTCTTTCGAACTCGATTAATACCTATGATCAAATCCCCATGAAAACAATCTCTAAACTCCCAAGAAATATATAATTTATTTTGTTTTTGAATTCTTTCTTTTGCAAAGCAGAAGTTTTTCTTTTCCCCAAAACAACTCATAAAACCACATGCAACCTTTCCACCCTCCCAAAAAAAAAAAACATAAATGAAAAGTTGAAAACTCAATTTAGTAACTTGCACTATCTTTCAGTTCGAAACTTTGCATGTAATTGCATGCGAGAACTTTCCTCAATTAACATTGTCAGTTAAATTTTTATTTCGAATAAAACCAAAATGATAATTAAATAAACAATATTACTATATAATTATCAATTTAAAATTTAACAATATTGTAATTGAAATATTATTCTATCTTACTATTAAAAAAAAATATCAATATCAACAATTAAAATACTATATTCATTTAAATTAACAAATATTTAAATTTATAAATTAAATTCAATACTTTAATTGCATTAACCTCAACAATAATAAGCGTTGTTAAATCAAACTACTAATTAACGTCATTTTAATAATGTACTTACTTAAATCAACGCATAGTTAATTAAACGATATTGTAAATTAACATCTGTAATAAATGATTAGCCAATCATTAATAATACCATTTAAAATTAATCAACAAGCCAACACAAATAAACACTTACCCAATGACTCAAGGACCAAAGCAGAGAGGCACTACAATTTGTGTCTTCTTTTCCAACTAAATTTTTTTACCCCAAAATTATCTTACCAACACCAACATTCCTCCATAATATTTACCATTTCATACTACCTTATTCCAAACCATCATTTTTTTATACCCTTCAAATGTAGGAGTCTTGGAGCCATCTTGCTCGTGGTTTTTTTATGAGGTAGATTATCTATTTTCCTTTTGTGACAAGTCCTTACCAAGGTCCCTTACTTCATAGGTATTCTCTACAATTCCAATGCATTAAATCTATGTGCTTTGAGGTGGGGGGGCATAATTTCTATTCTATTAACAGACCTTAAGTATTTTGACTAAATATTTGAATTGAGTTTGAGTTTTTACTATCAAAGTTTAAAATCTATGGTAATGGACTATATTTGGTGTAAAAAGAAGAGATGATATTTGTTTTTATTATGAGGAAAACAAATTTTACTTACCTAAATCCATGTTAATTAAGTAAAATTAATCAATATTCATTAAACTTAAGGTGTTGAGATTTGATAATTGTAATATCTGAATATTAAAAAAAATGTGAATGGATAGGGCATTTAGTTTTAGGAATAATAATGAAGAATGGTTGTTGATTCTACATATATTTTTTCCCTTAGGTATAAAAAATTAATGTTTTTTTATTCGTAAATGTAATCGTGTCTTAATAAACTCATAATGCATTGCCAACAAAACCCAAGCCTCTCAAGTTCAACCCTGAACACATTGAATTGATCTAACACAAAATTGGCTTGTAATTTTTAGGAATTCTCTATAAAATGTGGATTCATAAAATTTATTTCACCCTAATTCTTGGTATCTAAATACTCTTAAGGTAGTATTTAAAAAATAATCCATGAAATCAATGATCATGTTCACCCAAATCGACCTCCTTTTTGGATTTCTTTACAATTATGATTGAATGATCAAGGACAACATTCTTAAGCATGAAAATTTGCCTATATGATTCTAATGTAGGTTTATTCCTAAAATAATTTTCTCCTTGATTGAACACATGAATTAATTGTAAAAACCGAATATCTTTAAATACCTAGACATAGCAAGAGGTTACATAAAATGTGTGCCAAGTTGGCCCATAACTACTAGTTAGAAAGGGTGGGAATAGGAGATTCAAATTTTTAAATTCTAAATTCAAGGTCAATCCAAAGAATTGAATTAAGAGTGATCCTAATACGATTGAGAATACACTTGTTGTCAAAATGAAAATCTTGGGGCAAGGAGTAAATATCAAGGAATAAGTACAAACATGGGTGCAATGAATAATGTATAGATAACAAATTTATTGGACTAAGTGAAAATGGGAAGAGGATAAGGTCTAATAAATAAGGATTATATAGAAATATGTGAATAGAGAATTGATAAGGATTGAGGCATGAGTCGAATTTGACATAAGAAGCACCATCTGTCAATATGTAATTGCATTAAAAATATTCTACTAAAATGAGCATAAAATTAAAAGAGAAATAGAGTTGGTAATATCAATTTCACCATTACACATTGTGTTAATTTTTTATATGTGTAAATTCTAACATGAGTGTTCATTTAAAAGTATGTGATCATTCTAATCCATGCATGAAAGTAAATTTTTATTTTAGACAATAAAATGATACATGAAGGATGTCATATTATTCAATCTTTCAATTTCATGGATGTATTCAAAAGGAAAATGGTTTTTTTTTTATAGAACCTAGCAATAGGCATAAATCCATGAACATGGAATTAGCCAAGAAATTATATGTACAAACAAAGAAAGTCAAGGATAAATAAATAAAAGATAAGAATATTTTTTTTTTAAAGATTTGAATCTCTCTATGATAAGTATGTTTTGTATTCAAATTTTTATGCTTTGGATATGGATGGATTGAATATTATTTTTGAATATCCTTGGTTAGAATATTGGGGTATAATAAACATTAATATGAAAAATAATAATGAAGCTTTGGTATAGAAAGAAAAAACTACATTACAAGATATTACACATAATAGAGACCAAATAAAAGTCAAGGTAGAGAAAAGTTTAGGAATCTACTAAAGTTTACACCAAATAATCAAAGGAATACACAAGATGAGTAATATGCAAACAAAATATAGGAAAATATTATTTCTCTTCATCCAATAAAACAAGTTGGAAAAAATGATGAAGAATCAAAGAAGATTCTATATATACCAAAGAGTGAAATATATATATATGTCCACATCATTGTTAGAGACAAGAATCATAGAGGCATGATACTAAATGTAATAAAAAATTAAAATTGATCTTCATGGGTTTAATAATTTACCTCTCATTTATGTTATTGGAAGGAGGTCTATATATAAGAAGTGGATATCTTGTAAGGATATGTGAAGATTATGGTATTGTGTTTGGGATCTCTTGGAGATATGGTATGGAGTGGTTTCTTCTTTAAGGACTATTGTATAGTTTTCCCCTACCTTAAGAGTTCATTATATTTCTATATATATTGGACATGAAGGCATATTAGCCCACAAACATCTCTTGTTTTTTATGTGATTTCTATTTTAAATTATCTTATTGCTATTATTATATGTGTGGATATTTTAAATTAATATAATTTCTAGTAAGTTCCTCAAGTCATAAATATTTTCAATCTATAATAAAAAATGCTCAATAATATAATTATTATTAACATTTAAGGTGGTTGGCAAGTTTTCCCTTCATTACATGGGTTGTGCTAACACTATCACTGCTCCTCTCAAATATCCATCTCCATCTTTTGGGGTATCTACCTGGCCATGACACCATCCTCTTTCAAATACAAGATCCCTTATTTGTATTCCTTTATGGATCAATGCAATTTTCTATGGAAATTATGTTAGACATTGTTGCATGTAACAAACATATCAAAGATCAAGAAGATTTCAAGTTCATGAAAAAATGGGACAAGGACAATCAAAATATAGAATGGTTAAGAAGAAGTCAAGAGGTAAAGGGAATTTCAAGTCAAAAGGTAGGTCTAAAACTTAGAAAAATATAAATTAAAAGTTTGGAACTATGATAAGATAGGTCACTTAAACAAGGAATATAAATCTAGGAAGAAATATATATTTGGTGATTCGTCTAAGAAATTTTTAGACAATGATGAAATTATAATGATGCTTTTATTTTTGCTAATATTGCTAGTGAAAACTCTTGGCTAATAGACTCAAGTTCCTTTTTTATATGGATCTTTACAAAGAATGATACTCTAAGTGCAAGGAGTTTTATGTAGGATAGGCTTTCCTTGATAACAACCTGCTCAAAATAATTTGTCAAGGAAAGGTAAAACTCACCTTTAATGACAAGGGAGTGAAATTTCTCTCAACTATGTTACATATTTTATTTGAATAACTCTAGTGTGAATTTATTCTTTGATGAGAATGGTTACAATTTGGAAAGCGATATTTTCTTGTTTTCTAAGGGTATTAGGCATGGTGCTCTCTTTGAGCTAGAACCATCTACTTTGTATAATTTAACCAATCTTACTAAGCATATTTAATCATGTATGTTATGGCATTAAATAGATTGGGTCAAATTGGTGACAAAAAATTGAAACCTTAAATAATAAAGATATAGTGACTAGTCTTTTACATTATTTTATGAATTTTGAGTTTTATGAACTTTGTATAATTGAAAAATAGAACTAGGTTAATTTTTCCTTTAGTAGTACTAGAGAAAGTAATATTTTAGAAGTGATACAATGTGTTTGGTACTATAGACAACCCTTTTATTGGTAAGTCTTAGCTCTATATAGCTTCTATTGATGATTACTCTATACAATCATGAATTTATTCTCTTTAGCACAAGCCTCGATGTTTTCTACAAATTTAAGGAATTCAAGGCAATTACACAAAAATAAATATATAATAAAATTAAGGTTTTAATGTCAAATAGTGGAGGAGAGTATTGTTCTGATTTTGATTTTCTTTTGTAAACACACTAGAATTGTAAAGAAGAAACTATAATTTATAAACCACACCAAAATTGAGTAACTAAAAGAATGAACAAAACCTTACTTGATAGAGCTAAAATTATGTTAATCAATGCATAATTAGAAAAAACATTTGGATTAAAACTATGTATTATTTTTTATCTAATAAATAGGTCTTTTACTTATACTCTAAAGGGTAATTACCATGTGAAAAATTAATAGGTAAAAATCATATTTTTCACATCTTAGAGCATTTCGTTGTGAGAAATTTGTTCAAGTACCTAAGAAAAATGATCTAAATTTGATTACTAAGTTAAGAAGTGTATTTTTATAGGATATGGTGAAAATGAAAAAGGTTATAAGATTTAAAATCCTTTGAATCTAAAATTTGTGTGTTCAAAAGATATTATTTTTAAGGAATTTAGAGTTTTATCAAAGAATGAAAAACCAAAGGAATAAGAGAGAAACATGATACATGTTGAGAAAAAAAAAGAGAAAGAAGATGCACCCATAAATAAATAAAACCATTACAAGAATATGAAAATGAGGATCAAGATAAAGAAAACTTGGAAAAATAAAAGAATCTCATTCTAGAGAAGAAGAGGAAATTTTTGATGAGGCTAGTACTACACCACCTATGAGGAGATTCACTAGTGGAAAAAACCAAATAGGTATAGTCCACCAAATTTATATTTTATTTTTTCTCCATCTTCTACTAACAATGGACCAATATATGTGAAGGAAATTTTACCTTCTTAAGAAATTAATTATTAGAAGAAGGCCATAAAGGAGGAGATGTTTTCCTTAGACAAACATGACATTTGGGATGTGGTTGATTTTCCTAAGGATATAAAAAGTATTGTTTGTAAATGGGTGTACAAAAATAAATTTAATATGGATGGGATACTGGAGATGTACAAATCAAGATTGGTAGCAAAAGGACATTCTCAGATTGAGAGAATAGATTATGGTGAATTTTTTTTTTCTTGTAATTAAAATACATTACATTTATGTTGTCCATTGTTATTAATTTTGATCTTAAATTAGAATGAATGGATGTCGATATTGCACTCTTGCATGAATATTTAGAGGAGGAAATCTATATAAAATAACTTGTGAATTTTGAGGTTAAGAGGTGTTAGGAAAATGACATCTCAACCTTGTAATTATAAAATATTAATATTTATAATAAGTTTATATTTGAGCATAGATTGGTCCAAACCTTTCCCCAAAGCCATAGAATGGCTAAATAAACATGCTAGTAAAGTTTCATAGCAAGATCATGTCTAGATTTGAAGATATTAAAGTTTTTATTTTAAAAAGTTTTAAAATTTGAGTTTGAGGCCCTTAGAGGTCATTTTTGGGCCCAAAAGTTGTCATAAATGAAAATTTTGGTTTTAACTTGATAGAGCACTTCACTATATTTTTGGTGATTCAAATGATTTGTCAATCAATCTCTCAAATCAAAAGTTATGGCCTTTGGAAGTTGGGTCTCCCAAATTAGAAAATGTGTTGGACACATAAAAGAGCTATAAGAGGGATTTAAAAGTGTTTGTGTTTGTTTTGACACATCATAGGGAATATTTTATTGGACATAAGTTGGGAACCACTTTTTGGGTGGTTTTAGCTCATGATTTTGTAAATACCCTTTGAAAATTTCATATATTTTATCTCCTATTTATTTGGTGCTTGAGATGGAGGTTGTGCGTGAGTCTTACAAATGTTGAGTTACCATTTAGATCTCTATTTGGTGATACTCCTATGAAAAAGCTTAATTTTCAAGTATATTTTAATCTTGTTGATTTCAAAATATATAGTAGGTGGAAATTCTAGAGTGTGGTGTTTTTCTCCCGAAAGGGTTTTCCCCGCGTAAATCACTGTGTTGTGGTATGAATGATATTTATGTTTATTTTTCTTTAGTTTTTGTAACTATTGTAAAGATATGAAATTTTTTCATAACCCTCCTCTCAATATTATTTTAGGAATTTGTTCCACTACCTTAGCTTCCTTACAAGTAGTATCAAAACTTGATCACCTTTAGTTCCAATTGTGGGTTGTTGGGTTTTTTTAACTAATCCAATTTTGAGTGGGAGCTTGTGTAAAAAATAGATGGCAAGCACATTAGGGAAAATAGAGGTAGAGAAGGTTTTTGATAACAATTTTGAGATGTGAAAGCTGAATATGGAGGATTTGTTAATTGATTGAGATTTGTGGGATGTTATTGATGAGAAAGTTTAAAGTTCTACAAATCCTACTTTGGTTAATCAATATGATGTTATTGGTCATAAATCCAAGGGTCTAATCAAATTTTTCCTAGTAGAATCTATTTTAATTAATATCCATGAAGAGTCATCTATAAAGAAACTATGGAATAAGCTTAGTGAGATATATCAAACCAAATATTTAGTGACCAACACTTTCTTGAGGAAGAAATTATATTCCTTGAGAATGGAAGAGGGTGGATGAATTTCAAACCACATGGACACATTCAATATTTTGGTGACTCAATTGGGATCGATTGGTGTAAAAATGGATGATGAGGAAAATGTCAAATCTTTCTTTGTTCTTTTCCTGATTCATGGGATTATCCTATTATGGATATTGGGAGTAATTTTGTTGTTTTGAAAGTTGAATATGTTGTGGGTTCTTTTATTTTTGAAGAGAAGAGGAGGAAGGTATCCATCAGTGTCAAGGAGGCCCTAAATTTTCATGGAATACCTAAGGAAAACAACAAGATGAATGATAAGTTAGATAAATCTAAGTCCAAGGGGAGATCAAAACCTCGTAGAAAGTCCAAAAATATTTTATAGAATTATGGTAAGCCTGAACACTTATGTAAGGAGCACAAAGAAGAAAAGGAGAAGAAAAAGAAGAAATTTGACTATGATTTTAAGTTGGAAAAGGAATATGATAATTTGTTTATTGAGGCTTTGGCCACTTGTGGAGGTAATGATGCATGGTTAATTGACTCGAGTGCATCTTTCCATATGATCTCTAATATTTGGTTTTCTGAATATGAATAATTTGATGGAGGTAAGGCACATACTTGGGTGATAATTCTTATTTAAATTTTTTTGGTCATGGTAAAGTTAGAATTAGATTTCTTGATAGTAGAATAAATAATATTAATGGTGTGTTGCATATCCTTGGATTAGCATGAAATTTATTATCTATGAGAGAAATAAGAGATGCAGGTGTGTAAGTAGTATAATTTCCCAATGTAGGATGCAAGATGGTTAGAGGTGATATGGTGGTTGCTAGAGGTTTCATATTTGGAATACTGTATAAGCTTGATGTATACACTATTGAGTACAATAGTACTTATATGAAAAGTTATTCTATGTCAAATTCATTGGAAAAGGAGACAGTTTCATCTTCAGTGGATGGTCATGGCTTTTGAGTACCCAAGGGTGCTCTTTCTTTTGAATCCAAGTTACCTACAAAGAATACTATGTTATGGCATGAGAGACTTGACCACATTGGAGAAAAGGGTCTAAGACCTTAAAAATTAGAAACCTTGTTAAGGGTTGTCTTATTGTAATCATATTTTCATTTTTATGAGCATTGCATTTATGGTAAACAAAATAGTATTTAGTTTTACTTGAGTTCTTATAAATCTTATGTTGCATTTGATCTTATTAATTTTGATGTGTTAGATCCTATATATGTTCCTTCCATTGGAAAATACACATATTATGTTTAATTTATTGATGATTATAGTAGAAGGAAATGAGAATATTTTCTAAAGAGTAAATCTAAAGTTTTCAATTAATTTAAAGAATTTAAAGCAATGGTTGAGTTGTAGACTAGAAAGAAAAAAATGTTTGAAGACTTACAATGGTGGTGAATTTTCTCTAATTATTTGGATAGATTTTACATAAATATTGTGGAATTAATAGACAAAAGAAAACTTTATACTCTCCATAGCATAAAGGAGTTATAGAAAGAATGAACAAGATACTGATGGAGAAGGCTACATGTATACTTAGTGGTTCTGATCTAGAATAGAGGCTTTGGGATGAAGTTGTTTCCACTACTTGCTACCTAATTAACCTATCGCCTACATCACCTCTTGTTGATGAAATTCCTATGGAGGTGTGGTTGTATCACAAGCCTTCACTGAGACATCTTAGAGTTTTTTGTTGTGAGACATATGCACATGTGACAAAGGAGAATCAAACAATATTGGAGAACAAGGTTGTGAAATATATTCATCAAATATAATTATGATATAAAAGGATACATGCTTTAGGATCTTGTCACACAAAAGGTAATATATAGTATAAGTCTTATTTTTAGAAAAAATAAGCCTTCTTCTGTAATATTACAATCAAAACAAAGTAAACATAAAGATGTGATTCAACTTCCTTCTACGCCTGAGAAATTGAAATCAAGGCCCATAGATAGACAAGAAATTGAGGAAATCTCATCTAGCTCTAAATATTCAAAAGAGGAGTACAAACCTCCACCTCAACTTGTTTGAAGGTCTACAAGGCATATAAAACCTCCTGAAAGTTATTCACTTGATGACTAGAGATTTATTTTTTCTTGAATAGTAACATGGATGCACCCATATTAGTAGAAAATGCATTAGGTATGAATGATGCAAAATGTTGGAAGATTTATATGGATGAAGAAATTGTAGCTTTGAGAAATAATGATACATGGGATCTAGTATCATTGCTTGAAGGATAAAAAATTGTTGCTTGTAAATGGGTGTTCAAGAAAAAGATTGGTTCAAATAGAGGTATTGAGAAATACAAAGCATAATTGGTTGTAAAAGGTTACTCTTAGGTTGAGGGTGTTGAATATAGTGAGATATTTTCTCTTGTTTAAGAAATGGCATCTATTAGATTCTTGCTTTCTATTGCTACTACCTATGATCTAGAGGTTGAAAAAATGGATGTGAAAACAACTTTCCTTCACGATGATTTGGAGGAGGATATTTATAGGACAAAACCAGAGCACTACATGGTAAAAGTTAAAAGAAATTTGGTTTGTAAATTGAAGATATTTTTGCAAGGCCTCAAATAGAGTCCTATGATGTGGTACCAGAAATTTGATACATATGTGTTGAGTTTGGGATTTGAGCATTCTAAACCATATTATTGTGTTTATTATAAAACTAAAGTTGATCATTTATTATTTATTAGATTATATGTTGATGATATGTTATTTATTGATAAAGGGAAAGACATGATTTCATAACTAAAGTCTCAACTTGCAGCTAAATTTGAAATGAAAGATCTTGGTGTACATAAAAACATTCTTGGGATGGAAGTTAAACAAGATAGAGTGAACATAAAGCTATAACTTGGCCAAAGTAAGTATGCCAATTCAATTTTATAAAAGTTTAACATTCAAGGTTGTAGACCATTATGTGTTCCTCTTATAGTTGGAATGGAGTTATCTACTTTAGATTATCCAACATCCCTAGTAGAGATAGAAGATATGAGAAAAGTTCCTTACTAGAGTGCAGTTGGGAGTTTGATGTATGCTATGGTCTATACTAGACCAGACATTGCCCAAGTAGTGGGAGTTATTTTCATATTTATGTCTAATTCTAGTATAATTCATTGGGATTCAGTTAAAAGAGTTCAAATATTTTCAACACACCTCAAAGTATTCTTTGTGTTATCATAGTAAGTTTATAGGATGCATGCATACCCTTGATATTCATGGTTATGTGGATTTATACTTGGTAGGTGATGTTGATAGTAGACAATCCACCAATTCTTATGTATTTACTTTATTTTGTGGTGCAATCAATTGAATGAGTAAGAGACGGGTTGTGGTTGCTTTGTACACTACTGAAGTTGAGTATATGAAAACTAATCATGCTTGTAAAGGATCCATTTGGCTTAAAATATTGTGTCCATATATCAAAATAAAACAAGGTGTAGTGACAATGTATTGTAATAGTCATAGTGTAATCTGCCTAGCTAAGAACCCAACATTTCATGCTTGGACCAAGCACATGGATGTACAATATAATTTTGGAGATATGGTCAAGGATGGTAGGGTGAAGCTAGTTAAGGTAGATAATTTGATGAATGTTGAAAATTATTTAACTAAGCCTTTAAGCACAAATAATTTCAGATGTTGTTCAGAGTTTATGGGTCTCATGGCCCCTAGCAATTAAATCATGGTGTTGATAATCCCTTCTCCCTTACAAGTTGTTTGAAAAGTGGGAGAATGTTAGGAAAGTGGTGTCTCAACCTTACAATTACAAAAGGTTAATATTTATAGTAATTTTATATTTGAGCACGAATTGGTTTGAAATTTTCTCCAAAGCTATGAAATGGTTGAATAAACATGCTAAGTTTCGTCGTAAGATCGTGTATAGATTTGAAGATATTAAAGTTTTTATTTTTAAAAGTTTCAAATTCATTATTCTAGTTTGAGGCCCATAGAGGTGTAAATTTTGGGTCCAAAAGTGAGCATACCTAGAAAAGTGGGTTATAGCTTGATAGAGCACTTCATGATATTTTGACAACTAAAACGGTTCATCATTTAGATTCCTAGATCAAAAGTTATGGCCTTTGAAAGTTGGGTTTCTTGAATTTAAAATGTGAAATTGTGTTGGATGCATAAAATAGTATTAAGAGGGAGTTACACTTATTGGTGTGTGTTTTGACACATCGTAGGGCATCTTTGAATAGCGATAAGTTGGGCACCACTTTTTGGATGGTTTTATCTCATGATTTTGTAAATACCATTTGATGGTTTCATGTATTGTATCTCTTATATATTAGTTTCTTGAGATGGAGGTTGTGTGTGTGAGTCTTATAGATGTTGAATTTCCCCTAAATATTTGGTTGGTGATACTCTTATGCAAATAGTTCTCTACAATTATATCTTAATCTTGTTGATTTCATAATAATATATTGGGTAGCTTTTGGAGTGTGGGTTTTTTCTCTTGAAAGTTCTTCCCCATGTAAATGTTGGATGTTGTGGTTGTGTTGCTGATATGTGGTTGTCATTTATGTCAACACTATTAGCATTGGTGATTTTGAAGGGTGTATATGTCGAGGAGATTGAGAAAATTGTAATAAATATATTATAGACAACCAGTGAAGCTGAGAAGGTCAGAGTGATGAAAAGTTATGTACATTGATGATCATGAGGCATGCACTAAAGGGTTTGTTGCTGAGATTATCTAGTATGTTGTTTGAAATTTTCAGTGGTACGCATCAAGAATTGAGAAATTTATGAAGTTTTGTGTTCCTACAGTTATTCAGTTACTGTAACAAGTGTTTCTGGAAGATATTGCAATTATGGTGAATTTGGTTGTTGCATATGTTTCTGAGATGGTCAATAATGTTTCTAGATCATGCTCTATCAGTTCCGTACATCCGCATTGATCGACATGTTCGTGATTGAATATTTTTCTTTGTGTGCTTAAGGTTTTCATGTTCTTGGTCGACTTGATGGTGATAGCGTGTTGCAGATCCTTATGGATTAATATTGTATTGTTTGGCATGCTCAAGGATGTTGGTTTAGGTCCTTACTATGTTGTGACCAACTTAGGTTGGTGTGCATTAAGATTTGTTCATGTATTGAGGCCGACAGTTGTAATTTATTCTTTATTTGTGGCCGAAAGAGTTGTTGATGTAAATCTGTGTAGCAAATATATAAGAGCAATTGTCTCTTCATTGTAAGTGTGTGTAGAAGTGTATGTCCATGTGTATATGTGCGAATAAAGATCAGATCATTCGAATGCAGAGCAGAGTGTGAAGAAGATTGAGCGAAGTGTATTTGTGCCTAACCGGAACTGTAATCAGGCTTGTGAAGAAGCTAATTTCTCAGTTCATGTTCATCAAATGGATTTAATCTGATTGTCTTATGTAAGGCAGTGAGACTTACCTTTGAGCCTTCCCTTTGAGCAGTGAGCTCTAAGTAGTGTGCCTAAATGCATGTGCATTCCCTATTCATTTCTTTCATTATACTTTTAACAGGGTATAATCTTGTGGACTAACATTCACCGTGGTTTTTCCCCTAACAATGTTTCCACGTATAAAATCTTGGTGTTCATGTGTCTCTGATATGTTATTGATTTATGCTTGCACTGTTAATTATCAGATATGAGATTAAAGGTTGATTAATGTTGAATAAGTTTGATTTTGGTAACAACTAATTCACCCCCCCTCTCAGTTGTCTATCCTTGTTTTTCCAACAGTAAATCATTGTGTTGTGGTATAAATGTTATTTATTTTTATTTTTATTTAGTTTTTGTAACTTGTAAAGATTTTTTTTTTTTCCATAAACCTCCTCTCAAGATTAGTGTAGGAAGTTATTCTGCTACCTTAGCTTCCTTAAAAGAGGAAATGAATTTTAGTTTGAAAGTTAAAATTGTCTCTATATTGTTTGAAGTGGTCACCATGAATGTGCTATCAAAATTTGGATTCTTACTTTATTTTGTTAATTTTTCTAGGAGTAAAGTTGATCATTTTAGTTGCTACAAACTAGTTGGTGATTACATTTTTAGACAACTAAATTTGACTAACATATTTCTTCCAAAACATCATCATTTTCCATAATTAGGATCATTAATTTGTCTTCTACATTTAATTAAATAATTTCATTATTTAATTAAATTATCTATTTCATCACTTTTCCTCTACATTGATTAAATAATTAACATTATTAAATTGATTTACTAATTAATACTCTTTCCTAAGTTTAATTAAATATTTTATTATTATTTAATTAATTCATTTCCCATTTCCCACTTCTCAAATCAAATAATTTTTTTGATCATTTAATTTATTCAATTATTCCTCTCAACATTATCATCTTCTAAAATAAATACAGTTAATTATTTTATTTATTTCCCCTTTACACATCTAGCTAATAATTTATTTATTTAATTATTTATTAATTACCCATGCATTTCCACCTGATCAATTGATTGAGACTCACTTTCAATACACTCTTCAATCAATTCTCTTACCTAATTGTCAACTACACTTATCTTTTCAATCAAATCCTCTTAACTGATCCATGTACTTAGTTCATTGAAATCATGCAGTCAATTAACTATCCATCAATTCCTCTCATGGATTTTCATCCATTAATCTACTCATTCTCTCATCAGATCTCAATTGTTGATTGATATCAAGAAATTTATAAAACAAACCTATCACTCATCAATTATCTCTCTCTCTCTCTCTCTCATCGTTGTGAAGAAACTATACTCATATTATTAGTGCTTTATGTTATTTTGATAACAAAAATATGAGAGCAAGAATTATTACACTTTTCTCCAAGGTGCAAAGAGGAGAACAATGAAGCTCAACAAAGGGGTCACACAGGTTTACAATATATGCTTTATGTGATTTAATTTATGCTTCATTGATGTGATCTCTTTTGAATTTGATTGTGAATTATTGTTGTTTGTCATTCAATTTCATAATCATTTTCCAGGTCATACACATTTTAATTATTATTTAATATTTTAATGATATATTAATCATTAGAAATAATAAGGCAATAATTAAGGAACTCGAGTCTCAATTTATTAAAAAAATTAAAATTAAGGATTTACAGGTTGCAAAATACATACTTGGTATGGAAATCAACAAAGATAAGGCTATCCAAAAATATTGTTGAACCAAAGACTATAGAGTGATACTAGATTGTAAAGGTTTAATATGTAAGATAGTAAAAATGTAAACTTGACCCTTGTAATAACTAAGTTGTATTTGGAACAATATCTTAATTCTCAAGAGGATATGCACAATTTTTCTTATGCTAGTATGATATGAAACTTGATGTATGCCATGGTCAATACTCAACAAAATATTGTCCAAGCAATGGGAGTTCTTAATAGGTTTAGAGAACACAAGAACTTTGTGAAAAAAGTCTTAAATTATTTGAGCCATCAAATTTTCCTTATTATATTTTTTTATCACCGAATTAGTGATGTTGCTAAGTTGTTGAATATATAAATATTTATAGTTTCAAATTGGCCTAGAGATCTTGCTAGTGTAAAATCTACAAGTAACTATGTTTTTACTTTGTTTGAAGGAATTGTAAGATGGATGAGTAAAAGGAAACCTATAGTTTCTTTGTCCACTACTAAAGCTAATTATATGGCTACAATACATGCTTACAAAGGAGTGTGGCTATAAAGACTAATTGCTAGTATTTGCTTTGAAATCAAAGTAGTGGCAATCAAAGTACAATCTATCTAGTAAAGAACCTAATATACTATGCTCATACCAATATTGTATATTTTTAGTATCATTTTATTATTGATATGGATGGGATCAAGAAGATTCAAATGGAAAAAGTTGATACTCTAATAAATGTAGTTGACTCTTTTAGAAATTTAGTGAGAATTGACAAATATTTTGATACAAAGATGTGATGGGTTTATCCTTGAACGTAAGTTTCTTTCTAATTATTCTATAAATACCCTATCATAAATATCAAGTGGGAGAATTTTGGAACTGTGAAATTTGTTATTCATCTACAAATAAATCCTTATTAGAAGTTCAATCTCACATAACAAGATAGTATGAGGTATACAAAATGGTATAAATAAGATCACTGTGTAACTATGTAGTGTGATTTAATACTTTTTGGTATTGGGAATTAATGTGCATTATGAGTTAGAACTGATGGTATAGCCTAGAGGTGTTTTGACCTTGTTGAAGAATTTGTAGGAATTGTAGAAAATTTGGCTTTAATATGGTTATTGCATCACGTGCAGGTGTTTTATGTCATTATTGGAGCATGTGCAACATTTTTGGGGTGCATGTAACATCCATGAAAGACATGAAGTTTATTTGGAAGGTGTTCTAGAGTTTTGTAGATCATGTGTGTGTTACCTTTCTTACCACAAACTATGAAAATAGTTTGGATAGTATTGCAAGAGCCTTTTTTGTGTTACTTCTTTCGTAATGTTTATTAAATCATATGTATGATCAACTAATAATGACAGACCAATCATGAAAATATTTTTCTAGTTTGGTTGTGGGAGTAACACATAGTAGAGATGACATCATGATAGGATCTTTTTTTAGTTGTATAATGGTTGACATTCCAATATTGTTAGAGTGTGGAATTAAATGGTATTCCCTGAAATACTTTGATTGTATCTAATTTGAGAAATGGAAAGGAGATAGATGATGTTGAATCTATGATTACAATGAAAATGTGAAGAGGTGGTATATAATATATATAGATTGAGAAAAGTGAAATAAGGAGATAGTGTAATGCATTTGGATTATGTGTTCTATACATTAATAATATTGTTGATTGTTTTTAGTGAAACTATAATTTTTTAAAGATTTTTTTTGGTTGAACCTTATGTCTCGTATTTTTTATAGATATTGTTTAAATTTGTACCTTCCTCAATTTTATTGTTAAGTAAATTGTACAATATACTGAATCTCTAATTTGATCACACAATCTAATTTTTATTGTAATTATTGACCAAAAATTTCTGTAGAACTCTTATAAACATTTCTAAAACCTTCTTGGTGATGAAAATCTCCAACTCTCTCCTTACACTCTCTTAATACTTTCTATCTCTTCTTGTTTTTCTTTTTTCTATTCTCTTTTTTAATTCCTTTATTTTCTTCTTCCCATATATTTTTCAATGTTATTTGTACTTTATTTTTTATCATGATTATTACTATCACTATTATCTATTTATTTTATTAAAAACTATTATTGTCATATTTTTATTTTACACAATTTTTTTAATCTAGTATTAGTCTCTTATTATCTCATTATTATTGCTGCTACTACTCCTATGATTATTAGTTGTATTATTTACATCCTTACTTCTACTTTATTATTTATTATAATTATTCTTCATCTCTTCATTTTATTATCAAATTTATTATTAATTATTATGACCAAATTTATTATTAATTTTATATATAGGCCATGGACCTTTTACCAAAAAAAATATTATGACAAAAATTGCATACCCATAATTTTAACATCACAAATTGTTCCTATTTTAGGATTTATCTCCTTAGAATATTTTTAGGACTCATTTTAGCATTCTCCTCTCACTAGCTACCAAATTTTATTTATACTTTATATAAGATATTTTTTTTATGATTTTGAATATGTTCATACATATACAATTTCAAGATACTTATGTAGTTTCAACCACATCCAATTTTAGAAAACTTATCCAATTTCGGGATGTTGTCACAATTGTTCTTGTATCCTCAAAACTAGATAAGTGTTATGCATGGTTTAAATGACCTCACCAAATGAATTCTCAAATCTCTTTTAGCATAATGTTTTATGTGCATTTTCTATCAAATTTGTAACCACCCTCTCTTGACTCCCTTTCCCAAAATAGTATGGAATAATTTGAGATTTTAAATTAATTTGGAGTTATAATCTTCCATAATTAATTTGGTTGTAGCTTCTTGGACTACAAATTTTTCATTCTCTCTAATTTTATAGCTCCTTCCATATTTGTCTTCTACTTCTACTCTACTATAAATTTTGGAATGGTTGCTTCTTTTGCTTTTGATCATTTGAATTTCTTGAGCAAGATGTTCATTCTAGTGGTATCATTTACTTTGCTTTGATATTATTATAAATTTTCTTTTATTTTCAATTTTCATTTATAGGTTTGTTGCTTATTTTTCCTAGTTTTTATATTTGTATTCTTGTTGAATTCAATTTTTGAGATTGACACAATTTTTCTTATCATATAGATGTTGGTTTATTATTTCTTGATAAGTAGGAGGTTTCTTCCATAGCATGCCAAATTATGATATTGCTATCAAGATTCAACCGTGTAGTTTTTGAGTCAAACTCATTGACCCAAGATTCATGAGTAGTGGTTGACAAGAACCCATCTCTCATGATAATGAATGGTCCACTTAACACTCATTGCATCTAGGTGATGCTCACAGAGGTGAAGCATTGGTCCGTCTTAGGAGGTCACCCATCCTAGTACTGCTCCAGCTCAAGCGCGCTTAACCACGGAGTTTCCCCCAAGGTTAAGCCCACTTAGCTTGCTACCCCATTTGCAAAACCTTCAGCAAGTGTTGTGCCTTATCAAACATTCATTATAGAGCCCCTCCTACTTATCAATTGATGAGATAAAGGGGCTCTATAATGAATGTTTCATAAGGCACAACACTTGTTGAAGGTTTTGCAAATGGGGTAGCAAGCTAAGTGGGCTTAACCTTGGGGGAAACTCTGTGGTTAAGCACGCTTGAGCTGGAGAAGTACTGGGATGGGTGACCTCCCGGGATAGACCAATGCTTCACCTCTGTGAGCATCACCTAGATGCAATGAGTGTTAAGTGGACCATTCATTATCATGAGAGATGGGTTCTTGTGAACCACTACTCATGAATCTTGGGTCAATGAGTTTGACTCAAAAACTACATGGTTGAATCCTAATAGCAATATCATAATTATTATTTCTTCTTTATTTTTAAAAGTACAATATTATAATATTATTTCATTTTCTATATTTATTGGTTCACTAACATTTGCACATTTGGTTTCCTTTTCTTTTAGGTTATTCTAGACATTACCTTTTCTCTCGTTTGAAAAGATCATAATGTTGTTTACTTATATTTTATCTTATGGGATTTATCTTATTTCTTTCACACATTCTAATCTTATGGTTTCCTCATTCATTTATGCATGATTGTATAGTGATAAAACTATCATAGGATTTTGTTCATTGTTATTTCTATTCTATATACAATAGATTAATAGTAAGTTTGTAGATATAGTTTTACCATTATTCACATTGTTTTTAGTATAGTCCGAGATAAATTTATGTTAAGCACCCACTCACATAGCTCTAAGTCCTAAATATATTTAGGCTAAATGCACACACTCTCCAATATATTTCTATAATATTTCTTGTGGAGATCAAAAGACCATGGGGCTTGACCATTTTGGAAAGCTCTTAAGAAATCAACCTTTTCCTTCTATACCAAATATAGGTTATTTCTATTGGGACTCGAGTGGTATTCAATCGTAGAGAGTTCTTGCATGAATATTTCATTTATAGAATAAAATGTGCTAATATGTAATGATTTTCCTATGCTATAGTGGAGCATACGTGTCAGTTTATATGTGGTGATATTGTGGCAGTAACTACAAGTGATTTAAAAAATAATTCACAACCACATATGAGAATTAGTGTTTGTTGGAAGCACGAGTAGTAGTTATGCATGCGAACTTGTAGTAGAGATAGAGTTTATGTGGCATAATTTGAGAGAAATAAAATTTTGGAAGATGAAACAATGTACCACAAGTAGTCAAAATTAATTTTATATTTATAATTGTTACTAGAATGGATTTGTTAGTGGTGGCTATATGGTAAAACATGAACCCATATGTAATGTTAAGTGTGTGACTATTGACTCATAGTGTTTAGTAGCAACTATAGATATAAGGTGATTATCCATGTGGAGACATCATGATAGGTGATATGTGTCTAGTATGTTGACATTATAATATAGTTGAAATATGGTTGCAAGATTCTTAGTATTATGTGTTGGTTGGATATTTATATGGTTGTAATTCTCCTATCTAAGTCTATTTTTATCATCTCATGTGAAGGCACCAAGGTTGGATTGTTGTATAGACTAAAAGGTTAATATTAGATTGAACATTGTTGATCTAAGATATTAGAGTGATTGCATAAGAAGTATGTTGTAGATTGAGACTCTATAAAATAAAAGGCATCATTGTATTGAATCCTTAATTATAAATAATATAATTTTGAACATATTTTAGTGATGGATTTTCTCTCATGTGGGTTTCCCACATAAATATCAAAGTTGTGTAATCTTGAGAATGCATTAGATAAATTTTATAAATACTGTTGACTATTTTTAAATCTCTTAGTCTCAAGTTTCTTTATCCTAATCTATCAATCATCTTCAATAGGAGTCTAAATCCCTAATTTGGTATCAAATTATAGGTATTTGTTTGGGAAGTTACTACATCATTGGAGGCCCAAGAACTAGTGTGTAGTGATAAACCTTACAATATTCAATTTGATGCAATTCATGTATAACTAGTCACAAAGGAGGACTTTGAAAGATTTTGTGAGAGGATATATTAGTATTGAATCTATGGATAGAAAATCAAGGTCTAAGATCAAAATTTTAAATAATTAGAACTTCAAACTATGGAATTTGAAGATTTAAGATCTTATGGTGGAGAAAGATAAATGGGTGGTTGTATATTCTTCAAGTAATTCCTCAAGTGTGTTTGAAGTGGACTAGGTAAAATTATATAAGAAAGAAGTGTTATTCAATTATGTTTATAAAATTATGTTAAAGGTTTTTTATGAATAATGGACTATAAATTCATTTTGGAAGAAGATAGGGTCATTATATTAGTCCAAGGGTCTAGTACATAAGCCTTGAAAAATAAGTAATTTTTTTTAATGAGAGGAGATTCAATAATTGACACTTGAATAGATTCAATATGATTCTTAGCCATCGTGTGATAGTATAAGTCAAAATAAATGAAGAGGATAAGTAAATTCTATTACTTTTTACTCTAACTAATTAATAGGAAAACTATAATTTTAATTGTTTGTAATTTTGTGTTACTAAAACTAGAAAATCTCATGATTTTGTTGTGAGAAAATTAGAAATAATTCCATGGGTGAAACTTCTTCTAATGCCCTATTTGTTATAATAAAATCTAAGAAGAAGAAGGGTTAGAAAGAAGATAGGGATAGGAATTCCAAGGGTAAATATAGGTCTAAATCTCCAGGTAAATCTAAAGTAAAATATTGGAATTATGGTAAGAAAGGTCAAATCAAGAAGGATTGTAAGTTCAAGAAAATGAATGATTCTTTAGAATGATTAATATAGTAGTGATTTTTTTTATTTCTACTATTATCATTAGTTGAGACTCTTAGTTTATTAACTTAGATGATTCTCACCATATGAAACCTCTATAACAATGAAAATTACACACCCTTACAATTTCACTCTATATTTTGTGCTTATTTTGGTTTCCATTCCTTAATGTATTTTTAGGTTAATTTTAGCCCTTGTAATATCCTTTATCCTTCTCAAGGTGCTTATTTATTATTTCTTATGGTCTCTTTTTGTCAATATTTACATTATTTTAATTGTTATCCTTGTGTTTTGCTAGTGTCTCATTATTTTTAGCTGAAATTATTTGAACACTAGTGCAATGTGTAGATGTTTGTGTTATGCACTAGAATTGTAATAGATTCTTATTTGGTGGTTATTTTTGAACACATTTGCACCTATAATTAACCTATATCAATGAAAATGACTTAGGATAAACCTAAATAGCTTGTCAACCTCTTATGTTGGTCTCTCTCTTCTCTTTTTTTAAGAAATATTTCAACCGGACACACTTTTAGATCTCTTTGGGTTTTCTTCTTGTAAGTTTGAAACTCCAAAGCTCTCTCATAGCTCTACAAATCACTACAACACTCCAACATTCTTTTCAATCTCTTTTTTTTCTTGGATTCTTCAAGCCCTCATAAGTGATATTTTTATTTTGTTATTCTTACTATCTTATTTCTATTTATTATTATATCTCTTATTTTTTCCCTTCCTTTCATTTTAGCTTACATTATTACAAAATAACAACTCTCACCATCCCATAACACACTTGAGATAAAATCACTCTCACACACTATTTTCTATCTATCTTGATTGTTGTGGAGGTAGAAACATCAAAGTACGGGTTTGACCTGAATGCAAACCCTTGAATAACCCCTACATTTTTCTCCTTTACAAATACAAATTTATTCAAGTGAGGGTATCTAGCTACTCAGGGGCTTGGTGATATCTTCCTTTTTATATTTCCTTATCATTTCAATAAATTTCTTTTAATATATTACTTCATTGTGTGTTGTTATATTATACTTGCTACTAGTAATTTTGTCACATTTTCTAGGTTTATCCTTTTGTATTTGCAATTCGTATTTTTTTGGATAAAATCACGCTTCAATTTTTTTTGATTGTATAAATAACAATGTGACACATGGATGTCTGCATAATGTGCTATCATCCTAGATAATGAGATCATTTTTTTGACATTGAGTTACTCTCTTCCTCCCTCTTTATGGCTCTCTTATAAAATTTTATAAATTATTATTTCAGTTTCATATAAAAACACTTTATTAGTTTAGGTTCTTCATTTTATTAATTAAATATCTTTCATTTATAATATTTTCAGGATTATACGTTTAATTTGTTCAATATTAGCAAACTAGTCTCAATCCTAGTGGAAAAGTAGGGAAATTTTTTTGCTAATACATCTTAGCTAAATCATATGTTTCCTCTTTTACAACATAATAGGGAGTGATACTATGAATACACAAAGTGTGATTAAGGTAAAAAAAATTATGAGTGATAACATCTCTTTAAAGATAGTTGGTTGAGGAAAGGTAAAGTGTGCCTTCATGGATGGAAGAGTAAGGAAACTCTTAGATGTTTTTCATATTTAAGGTTTGGTTGGGAACCTTATTTCTATTTCCAAATTGAATAATTATGGAATACATGTTACATTTTATGGTAAAGGTTATATATTGATAAGAGGAAACTCAATGCTTCCAAAGGCATGTGGCATGGTACTTTGTTTAAGTTATATTTATCAACACTGTCTAGTTATGCCAATGTAACTCAATTCTATTTAGAGTTGTTGTGGCATCACAAATTGAAAATTTTGAGTGAGAAAGGTTTAAAGTACTTGGTAAGTAAAAACATGGTGGTTGGGTTTGTTGATTATTTTATTGCTATTAACTATTGTGAGCATTGTGTGTTGGGAAAAAAGAATAGTGTGGTTTATTTCTAGAATCACACAAGTAGAGGAGATTTTGGAGGTGATATATTGTGATGTGTTTGGTCCTATAGATATCTAATTCATTGGTAAGTCTCCATACTATGTATCATTCAATGGTTATTATTCCATGGAGTCTTGGGTGTATTTTTTTGAAGGAAGTATAAGTTATTTATCAATTTTAAGGAGTTTAAGGCTATTGTTGAGAATTAGATGATATAGGAGCATTCGGGCGAACTGGCAATTGACATCAACCAAAAATAATATTCAAGTTTGAATTTTAGTTTTGGTGTGTTTTGGGGTTCATTTGGAATTTCTCAACTTTGGAAAACTCTTGGAGTGGTCAAATTTGTAAGAAACAAGTTTTTGCATATTGACGATTTCAACTCACAATAGGATATTTCAGAAAAAAAAATTGTTGAAGAAGATTGGTGAGGTTTGGTTGTTAATACTTTTATAATAACATTTTTAAATGCATTCCAGAAAATGTGGTGAAGGTTTCAAGGTCTAATTCCTCTTGGTTTTGGAGATTTTTTTTTTTAATTCTATGCTAGTGATTTGGAAAACAATTAAATTTTTGAAATTCTTGAAGGCTTGGGAAAAATCCTTCTGTAGGGGACATAATGAAGTCATAATACACCTTTGGGGAAAATTTCAAGCAAAAATAATAACTTTGATTTTCATCTATTGGCACTTGGGTCCACACATGACGCTCTTTGTTGCAATTACATCAATTATTTCTTCTCTAGATTATCATTGCAAAATCAAGGCATTATTTATAATAATTTAATTAGATTGATTGATGCAAATAATTTGATGTTTCTGTAGAACAAATTCATTCAAATTAATACCAATTTAAAATTTTTGCTAGAGGTTAATTAGAGGCATTCCTACATGACAACTTTTAGTTTTAAAAAAATGCAAATTAATAAAATTTGAGGGAAGGGTTTATGGAAATATAATGAAAAAATAATTGGCTCATGTGTGTAGAGAATATCCATGCCAAACATGGAGTAGTGGGGGCATGGGGATGGGGAAGTTAGCCACCCCATTCTAATTTTTTTTTACACACATTAAAACAACAATGAAAGTGGGCGTGAGAGGGAGAAGAAGCAGGAAAAAGAGTGTTGGAGGCAACGTGGACTTGGGGAAAGAGGTGAAACATATTTTGGGGAAGGTGTGGAGGAGAGATAATCCATTCTTGGGGCTTCTCACCAACGTCAATGGCTATAAAATTTTAAGGACATTAAACTGTGAATACATAGCAGTAAAATGAAGGTGGAAGAGAGAAAGAAAAGAGGGAGAGACAACAAGGATCTATATGAAGGTTTGAACAATGGCAAGGAGAGTTTTGGGGTAGCGAGAAGAGCTATAAGAAGAGTAGGAAAAGTTCATTTCTTGAGAAGAGTTTCTTATTAATTTATATTGAATAAATTTGTAATTGTTGTTGAATAGGACAACTGAGGGGGGGGGGGTGAATTAGTTGTCACATAATTAAACCTTTAATCCAATTACCAGAACTAATCCTTAACATTGCTTGCATGATTAAACATTAAGTGAAACTTCAAAAACTGAAAAACCATCACACAAAAACAACAACACCAAAGGTTTATGTGGAAAACCCAGTGAGGGAAAAACCACGGTGAGGATTAACTCACACTATAGAGAATATCAAAATTGATTACAAGAGGCTCACTGCTTGAGAAACAAGGCTCACTGTCTAGAACAAGACTCACTGTCCCACAAGGCTAACAACCTGGAGGGATCATTTCCACAAAGATACAAAGAAGATACAAGAGATATGTTACAAAGAGATGAAAATATCAATGCAACAAAGAAATCCATCACAACCACTCACAGACATGCATGAATGATAGAGCACAACTTCTGCTCACTACATTTGAAAACTCAACATTTAGGCTTAGCATTGATATGCCACACTCACATCACACACACTCACTGAATATCATCAATCTCGCATCTATCTACATCTTTTCTTTTTTCTTATCTTTGTTCTTCACTCTTGTGTGTATTTCTTTATTCTCACACCTCTTTCTTACTAACATATCTTGCATTTATACCATCTTCAACTTTGAAACATATCCAAAGTTTTCCATCCAACATTAAATTCAAATTAGGTTGGTGCCAAAACATCTTAGGGTGGAATTAGAATGAGGGCGACCCAAACACATGCTTCATAAGGAGCCAAATAGATCCAACACACTTCACTAAATCTGAAAGTAGTATTCCACACAAGGTCAACCAAACGAGTGTAAAAAACATGGAAAAATTAAGCACGAACCTTCTAGATACCAAGATTAGCTTTATCATGATAATAGAAAAACAACTCTTGAACCACAAGTCATATGACATTAACAAAGAGAAATATGAACCAGCAACATTTCTCTCAGACCTCAACCAAAAACATAGAAAACCATAGTTCACAACTGGTGAACATAACTCACACTGAACAATGAATCGGTAGCCAAAAATATCGATATAGAAACTTCCAACAATCACAATCAACATATATGAACCACACAAACATAGGAGAAAAACCTAGAGCAGCCACTGAACACTTGCAATCTTCCTTCAATACAATTTTCTCAATATCCTCGACATATATAGTCAACAACAACTAGTTGATATCTAGTTGACCAGTTGACATCAATGACACCACCTTCATTCCTTCCATTCTTGCAACAATCTCCCCCTTTGTCATTGATGGAAACACATGATGCGAAAAAACATCAAAGACAACATATTAGCTTTGAATACACTTCTCAAGATTTTTCTTTTTGTTTCTCCCCCTTAGTAGATAATCTCATATATTCTTCCTTTCCTCTTTTTCACATGCTTCCTTTCCTCTCTTTTTCACATTCTTCCTTTCATCTCCCCCTTTGACATCAAAGGCAAATGAAACATATATTCACATTGATCTCTTCTTTGACAATAGAAAACTCACATTGACAACACATGGCACTACCTCCTCCCCCTAAGAGGTAGCCACCAGACATCGGTCCAGAAGAAAGAGATCCATAGATCAATAGGACTGATGCATCTCCATATGCATCTAGTTCAAGAAAGGAGGGGAAATGACCCCTAACTTCTCCTGGAGATACTCAAAAGTATCTTTAGGAAGATCCTTCATAAATATATCAAAAATATGATCCTTTGTCGAAACATACTCAAGCTTTACTTCATTCTTTACAACCTTCTCTCTCAAGAAATGATACCTAATAGATATATGCTTTGTCCTCGAGTGCATCATATGATTCTTTGAAATGTTAATTGCACTTGTGTTATCACATAAGATAGAAATAGGATCATCATACACCACTATGATAACTTCCAATGTCTATTTCACCCATAGAACTTGTGTACATCAAGATGCAACAACAATATACTCAGCTTCAGAAGTAGACAAGGAAATTGAATCTTGCTTTTTACTTAACCATGCCACCAATATGCATCCAAGAAAGAATGCACCACCACTTGTAATATTTTTTCCATCAACACATCCAACCCAATCTACATATGTATAAGCACTTAGTGTAAAATTAGTATCTCTAGGATACCATAACCCATAATCCAGAGTGCCATTCAAATATCTAAAAATTCTTTTAACCACAACAACATGTGTTTCCTTAGGATCTTCTTGAAATATAGCCACAAGACAAAAAAAAATGCATAATATTCAGTCTAGTAACAGTCAAATACAGTAGTCCACCAATCATAGATCTATGCTTGCTCTAATCAACCTTAGGTGAATCATCATCTTTACCCAATTTGTAACCAGTCACCATAGGAGTACATACTAGTTTGGAAACATCCGTCCCAAACTTCTTCAACATCTCTTTCACATACTTATACTATGAAATAAAAATTCTTTCTCTATTTGATTAATCTATAGCCCAAGAAATAAATTCATCTCTCTGAACATAGACATTTCAAATTCTTTTTGCATCTCTTCCACAAAAATCTTGTGCATAGTTTCATTTCCTTCAAAGATAATGTCATAAACATATACAACCACAATCCAGATTTTTCCATTTTTAATTTTAAAATATAGATTAGTATCTGTCATACCCTTTTTGAAACCTTTCTAAATCAAATACCTATCTAACCTCACATACCAAGCTCTAGGGGCTTACTTCAATCCATATAAATATTTCTTCAATCTACACACCATATCCGGTTGATCCGACAACTGAAATCCTTCTGATTGTTCCATGTAGACTTCTTCTTCTAGCTCACCATTCAAAAATGTTGACTTGACATCCATCAGATAGACCTTGAAATCTTTATGAGTAGCAAATGCTAAGAAAATCCTTATAGCTTCCATTCTTGCTACTAGGGAAAAGGTATCCTGAAAATATATGCCTTCTACTTATGAGTAACCTTTACACACAAGCCTCACTTTGTTTCTAACCATTTCTTCATTCTCATTCAACTTATTTATGAACACCCACTTTGATCCAATAATGTTTTTGTCTGTCGATCTTGGGACCAACTCCCAAGATTGATTCTTCTCAATCTGCATAAGTTCTTATTTCATATCTTCCATCTAATGTTCATCTTTACATACTTCACTTATAGTTTTTAGTTCAATCTCATAAACTAAACACAAGTTTACTTCAGTAGCAGCTCCGCTTCTAGTCATTACTCCTTTTGAATTATCACCAATAATCTAATTTTCTAAATGATTCTTTAGTACATACCTAGGTGTCTTAGGGGACACCATTAGAGCATATTCTTCTCTTTCATTCTATTCATCCTACTTTTCTTTCTCATCCTTTTTCCTATTCTTCCATAATCTCTTTTATTCTTACACAATCGGGTTCATCAAATACATATCCATCAATATCAATATAATTCTTCATTGTTTCATCAACCTTGATAGTAGCACTCTCTACAATCTTTCTCAGTATTTTATTGAAATATTTGTATGCTTTACTTTTAGTAGAATATCCAAGAAAAATACCTTCATCGCTTCTTGTTTCAAACTTTCCCAAAGTCTCTTCATCTCTTCTGATATAGCATTTTCTTCCAAATTCCTTGAAATACTTAATGGTAGGAATTCTTCCATGCCATAGCTCATAGGGAGTCTTTGTACTATTTTATCTTGCTTGAACACGATTGAATACATAAAAATCAGTATGAATAGATTATTTCCAATAAACTTTTGGTAAACTAGCCTAATTAATCATTGATCTAGCTACCTCTTGAACTGTTCTATTTTTTCTTTCAACAACTCCATTCTGCTAAGGAGTTTGTGGAACAAATAACTGTATCTTTATTCCATGCACCTCACAAAACATATTAAACTCATGGGAGGTGAATTTTCCATCTCTGTCAAACCTTAATAATTTTATCCTTAAATTAACTTCATTTTCAACCATAGCTTTGAATGTCTTGAATCTATCTAATGCATCTGATTTCTCTCTAAGAAATGTAACCCATGTATATCTAGAATAATCATCAATCAAAAGCATAAAGCACCTTTCACCTAGTAGACTTCTCACCCTTGTAGGAATATAGATATCTGTATGAATTAAATCCAATAGTCCAGTAGTAGACTATTCCTTTGATCTGTAATGACTTCTTGCTTGCTTTCCACACTAACAATTTATGCAAATAGCATTAACAGGCTTTGTAATCCTTGGTAAATATCTCACAACCTAAAGAAAACTAATCCTCACCAAGCTATCAAAATTAATGTGACACATTCTGTGATTCCATAATCAACTGTCATTAATTTGATTCATAAAGCATTGTCCATTAGCACCCTTAAGTTGATAGATATTTCCTTCAGATTTCTTTCCAGCAACAATCAATTTTTTGGATCCTTTCTAAATCTCACACCTCTCATCCTTAAACAAAAGATCATAACCCTTATTGCACATCTATCCAACACTCAAAATATTATGCCTTAAACCCTTAACATAGTAGACATCATCAGTATTATGCTTGCCATAAAAACTTATTGAACCTATCCCACAAACTTTAGCACCAGTATCATCTCCAAACATAACCAATCCTCCATCATATTTTTCAAGCTTTAAAAACTTAATTTTATCACTAGTCATGTGATGTGAACAACCACTATCAACAACACAATAGTTCTTTTCTTGTTTAGCATGTAGGGAAGAGATAACAATACCTTCATTTTTTTCCTTCTCTAGAGGGATTTCCTTTACCTGTTTTTCAGAATTAGCAAAAGTAGGTTCATCCTTTATCGCCAGGAACAAGAATTCATTTTCCTCAAAGTCCTCATAATTGAAATCCTCATGGGGTATACTAGAATTCTCATTCACATAATAAGCTCTATTAATTTTATTTCCTTTCTTTTCTTTCTCATATCTTTGTTTATTCCTCTTAGCTCTTTCCAAACACTTTGTAGTATAATGACCTTTTTCTCCACAACTAAAGAATTTAAAGGGAAACTTACCTTCATACTTGTCGAAGAATTTCCTCATCCTTCTTAAAAAGTTAGCTTCTATTTCATCAGGACTTTCTTCATTCGGATCTTCAGCTTTTGTCACCTTAAAAGTAGTTTATGATTTGTATCCATTCCTTAGATTCAGCTTCCTCATCTCATAAGATGTCAAAAATCCCAACATCAGATCTTTACTACAAGTCTTATAATCTATACTATGTTTAATATCACACACCTTCTTGTTTTAAGCATCAGGGAGAGTTATAAGAATCTTCTTTACGATCCTAGTTTCATCTAAAGGAGCACCAATTCCTCGTATTCCAACCACTATCTCATCCAATCTTTGTACATAAGCTTTAACATTCTCATGTTTAGATATATGTAGAAGCTCAAACTATGTTTCCAAATTTTGTAATTTCTCCTCTTTGACTCTTTCATCACCTTCATGTGCCCTTTCCAAAGCATCCCATACTTCTTTAGTAGTCTTCATATTCTGAACCTTAATCAGCTCAAAATGTACCAAACTATTCTTCAAGATATACTTTGCCTTATTGTTCACTTCATGTGCTTTGATCTCATCAGGCATACTCAGACAATTAGCAGGAGGAGTGTATGAATTCTTGTAAGCTTTCTCCACATCATATCCACAATATTCCAGATATTCTTCCATCAATATTTTCCAAATAGCATAATTAGTTCCATCAAACCTCAGATAATCATAAACCATTTTTCCAGCCATCCTAGACCTTCCTCAAGTGGTTAAGCTCTTCACCAAGGAACCAAGCTCTAATACCAATTGTTGAATAGGAAAACTAAGAGGGGGGTGAATCAATTATCATAGATTAAACCTTTAATTCAATTATTGAAAATAATCCTTAACACTAAAATGATTAAACATTAAGTGCAAGTGTAGAAACTGAAAACCATCACACAAACACAACAACACCAGATTTATGTGGAAAACCCAATGAGAGAAAAACCATGGTGAGGATTAACTCACACTATAGAGAATATCAAAACTGATTACAAGAGGCTCACTACCTAAGAAACAAGGCTTACTACCAAAACACAGACTCACTATCTGGAACAAGACTTGTTGTCCAACAGGGCTAACAACCCAGAGGGATCACTACCACAAAGATACAAAGAAGATACAGAGAGACAACAATCTCAATGAAATAGAGAAATCTATCACAACCACTTGTAGACGTGCATGAATGATAAATTACACCTTCTGCTTACTACATCCAAGAAATCAACATTTAGGCTTAGCATTGATCCGCCACACTCGCATCACACACACTCAGTGAATAGCATCAATCTCACATCTATATGCACTTTTTATTCTCATTTATCTCTCTTCTTTGCTCTTATGTGTCTTTCTTTGTTCTCACTCTTCTTTCTTACTAACATATCCTATGTTTATACCATCTTCAACTTTGAAACATATCCAAAGTCATTCATCCAACATTAAATTCAAATTAGGTCAGCACAAAAACATCCTAGGGTGGAATTATAATGAGGGCGACGCAAACACACACTTCATAAGGACCCAAATAGATCCAACACACTTCACTAACTCCAAAAGTAGTATTCCACACAAGGTCAACCAAACCAGTGTAAAACACATAGAATAATTAAGCACAAACCTTCAAGATGCAAAGATTAGCTTTATCATGATCATAGAAGCACAACTCTCGAACCACAAGTCATAATACATTAACAAAGAGAAATCCGGACCAACAACATTTCTCTCGAACCTCAACCAAAAACATAGAAAACCACAGTTCACAACTGGTGAACATAAATCACACTGAACAATGAATCAATAGCCAAAAATATGGATATAGCAACTTCCAACAATCATGATCAACATATCTGAACTACACAAATATAGGAGAAAAACCTAGAGCAGCCACTGAACACTTGCAATCTTCCTTCAATACAATTTTATCAATATCCTTGACATATAAGTCAACAACAACTAGTTGATAACTAGTTGACCAGTTGACATCAATGACAACACCCTCATTCCTTCCAATCTTGCAAAAATTATTTCAACATGAATAAAGTAGTTTTTAAATTTGGAATTAAATGGTTTCTCTGATTGATCTCTATGATGGATGATTTTGTGGATTGGGTTCTTTTTTTTTGCATCAGTGGTATCAGAGCTAGATATTTTGAGCATATATGTAGAGCATTGAATGTGAGGCAACCTATGCCAAGACCTGGGGGTGGAGAATGAAGTTAAAGGATTAGAGTGTGTAGACAGATCGTCGAACGTGAGGTAGTCTATAACTAAGAGGATGGGATGGGTCATGAGGAGGTCCATGAGAATTTTGTTCTAGGAACAATATTGGGAAGAAAAGGAAAATAGGAAGCGCCATGAATAATTTGAAAAGATCCAGGCTGAACTAAATGTATTAGAAAGGAAGATTAAAGAGGAATTGAGAATGTGGGATGAGGGATATGGGAAGAATAATTTTCTCATGAACGAGGACAACAAATAGAAGAAGTATTGCAACCCTTTGGTAGAGGTTGAGTGTGAGAAAGAATATGTGGGGGAAACCCATACTTATGGAGAAGATAATGAGGTGCAAGTTGTAGTAATAGCTTGTGAATGGAGTGCATTGTGCGAAGTGGATGAAGAAGTTTTGCAATAAAATATTGTGAACATGGATGGTCCTAAATTTGACAAGCAGGTTGGTGAGGAAGAGGATGATCTCTTGTTGAAAGAAGAGATGAGGATGTTGGATAGGATATTCAAGAGGTAAATTTTGGATGAAGATGATGAGAAGATGCAGATGGGAAAAGATAAATTCCATTATTTCGCTAACATTATCTTCAATGTATATAATAAAGAAGGAGATGCAACAAACAATGGTCTTTTGGAGGACATGAATACATGGGAGAAATTCAAACAACCTTGTGAAGATGCATAGATGAAGGGTTTTGAGTATGAAGAAGGTGATGTTGGATCAACAAAGAAGGACAAGGTAAATTCTAATTTTGAGTTTAGAAGTGATGATTATTTACCATTTAAAGGAGAGATTGCAGTAGTGGAAAACAAAGTTGTAGTTACAAATGGGTATATGAATGTTGCATGTTTGTGTGTAGAGGTTGTAGATGATGGTGCATGGGGAACTTGGTGGAGGTGGTTGGTTTGTGGTGGGTTGGATCCCATGGAGAAGGAAAAGAAAAGAAGAAGGGTTATGGTGAAGGAGGATGGTCTATGGTGGATGTGTTCCCACAAGAGGAAGGGTGAATAGAGTGCACACTTGGTGGAGGAGGATAGAAAGTGTCCCGAATAAGTGCTGGAAGAGGTAGAGGAAGAAATTATTTTTGTCTAAATCAGGGATGAAGTTTGTTATAGGTTTTCCACAACCTGAAAGAGTAACTTTCTACTAATCCACTCCATTTTGTGAGTTATACTCACAAAATTTCTCCTACCCGACACGTGTTTGATGCAAGAGCATCTAGGAAAAATGGCAATCACCATCAACCAAAAACAAGATTCAGGTTTGAATTATAGTTTTTTGTGTTTTTTGGGGTTCATTTGGCATCTCTCAACTTTAGAAAGCTCTTGGAGTTGTCAAATTTGTAGGAAACAAGTTTTTGCCTATTGATGGTTTCAACCACAATAGGCAATTTTTGTGAAAACAATTGTTAATAAGATTGGTGAGGTTTGGTTACAAATACTTTTATAGGAACATTTTTAAATGCATTCCAACAAATGTGGTGAAGGTTTCAAGGTCTAATTCCTCTTGGTTTTGGAGAATTTAAAAATTTCTACTCTATTCTAATGATTTGGAAAAAGTTTAAAATTTCAAAATTATTGAAGGCTTGGTAAAATACTTCTGCAAGGGACCTGAGGAATTCATACTACACCTTTGGGGAAAATTTTAATCAAAATAGAGAACTTTGATTTTTCACCTGTTCGTCCCTAGGTCCACACTTGATGCTCTTTGTTGCAATTGCATCAATTATTTCTTCTCTAGATAATCATTGCAAAATTAAGGCACTATTTCTAATAATTTAATTGGATTATTTGATGCAAATAATTGATGTTTCCATAGACAAAAGTCATTCAAATTAATACGTATTTAAAATGCCTGCTAGAGGCTAATTGGAGGCATTCCTAGATGACAACTTTCATTTTTTTTTTTTAAATGCAAATTAATTAACTTTGAGGGTAGGTTTTATGGAAGAATACTGACAAAAGAATGGCCCCATGTATGTAGAGAATCTCCATGCCAAACATGGAGTAGTGGGGGGGCATGGGGATGGGGAAATGAGCCACCCCATTTTGTTTTTTTTTTACACAGTAAAACAACAATGAAAGTGGGCATGAGGAGGGAGAAGAGACATGGAAAAGAGAGCTAGAAGGAGTGTGGAGTTGGGGGAAAGAGGTGCAACAAATTTTGGGGAAGGTGTAGAGGAGAGACATCCCATTCTTGGGGCTTCTCATCAATGTCAATGGCTGGAAAAGTTTAAGGACAACAAACTATGAATATAGAGTAGGAAAATGAAGGTGGAAGAGAGAAAGAAAAGAGAGAGAGGACAACAAGGAGTTGTATGAAGGTTTGAACAGTAGTAAGAAGAGTTTTTGGGTAGCGTGAACAGCTACAGGAAGAGAAAGAAAAGTTCATTTCTTGAGGAGAGTTTTTGGGTAGCGTGAACAGCTACAGGAAGAGAAAGAAAAGTTCATTTCTTGAGCAGAGTTTTTTATTAATTTGTATTGAATAAACTTATAATTGTTTCAACATGAATAAACTAGTTTTCAAATTTGGAATTAAATGGCTTCTCTGTTTGATCTCTGTGATGGTATGAGTATGGATTGGGTGATTTTTGTTTGCATCATTAGACTAATAAGAAAATCAAAGTTCTCAAGACAAATTATAGTGATGGATTTTACTCAAGGATTTTGAGACGTCATGTAAACACACTAACATTATGAAGAAAAGGTCAACTTCTTATATACCACAAAAAATAAGAGTGGTTGAGAGGTTAATATAGCCTTGCTAGATCAATTCAAGAGTGTGTTGAATAGTGATATTTCTATTAGGATTCAACCGTGTAGTATTTTACGAGTCAAACTTATTGACCCATGTTTCATGAGTAGTGGTTCACAAGAACCCATCTCTCATGATAATTAGTGGTCCACTTAACACTCATTACATCTAGGTGATGTTCACAGAGGTGAAGCATTGGGCCTTCTCGGGAGGTCACCTATCCTAGTACTACTCCAGCTCAAGCATGTCTAACCACAGAGTTTTCCCCAAGGTTAAGCCTACTTAGCTTGCAACCCCATTTGAAAAACCTTCAACAAGTTTTGTTCCTTATGAATCATTCCTATCATAATCATATATGTATTAACAATTGGACCCAGTGAGGGGTGAAGGGGTGATCACTTCATTCAAGTAGGGGTTTGAAGATAAGAGTAGGAATTGGGACCCAAGTGAATTGGGCACTAATCTGATTGAACAGGCGATCAAATGAGATAAGGTTTGTGCCACTGGCTCTAGCCATCAATTCCACTAGTTGTTGGGTTTCATAAGGCACAACACTTGCTGAAGGTTTAGCAAATGGGGTTGCAAGCTAAGTGGGCTTAACCTTGGGGAAAACTCTATGGTTAAGCACGCTTGAGCTGGAATAGTACTGGGATGGGTGACCTCTTGGGAAGGCCCAATGCTTCACCTCTGTGAGCATCACCTAGATGCAATGAGTGCTAAGTGGACCATTAATTATCATGAGAGATGGGTTCTTGTGAACCACTACTCATGAAACATGGGTCAATGATTTTGACTCATAAAAAACTACACGGTTAAATCCTTATAGTAATATCACTATTTGACATGCTGTGGAAAATATCTCCTACTTATCAATGTTGATTAGTGTTGGTCTAGGATAGGAGTACTGGGCTAAATTAGTAAATGTTGCATGCTACTTGAAAAATATTTTCCTACTATATTGAAAACAAGACACTATATGAAATGTGGACTAAGATAAAACTAGTTGCAACACATTTGAAGGTCTTTGGTTGAGAGGATTATTTCTAGGTTCCATAGGAGAGATGATTTAAGTTGGATTTTAAGGTGGAAAGGTGTATTTTCATTGGATATGGTGAAATTTTTAAAGGCTATACAATTTGAAATCTAAAAATGATGAAGGTTCTCTACTCTAAGGATGTTGCATTTAGGGGACTTAGAGTATTTTCCAAAGAAAAACACTCAAAGGAGAACAAGAGGAAAAAGGTGAATTTTGAATCAAAGTCAGAGTAGTAGAATGCATATTTAAAGTTAAACAAAAAATTGCATATAATAGTTTGGAAAAAGATGAAGCGAGAAAATTTAGCACAAACTTTGAAGAAGAACATGGTGTAGATGCGACAAGAAATTATTTACCAGTAACTACAAGAAGGTCTACAAGGAAACAAAGATTGCCTGACAAGTATAGTCTACCAAATTTCATTGTGATTTTTCTCTAACTTTTACTAAGAGTTAACCAAGGTATGTAGAAGAAGATCACTTCCAAAAGAAAAAGTCTTGGAAGTATGTCATGGATGATGAGATGTTGGCATTGAAGTAGTGCAAAACTTAGGACTTGGTAGATTGATCTAATGATAGGAAAACCATTAGTTGCAAGTGGATGTTCAATAAGAAATCCAAAGTAGATGAAACATTTAAATAGTATAAAGCACAATTCATGGAAAATGGATGTTTGTAGGTTGAGGTAATTGACTTTGGTGAGATATTTTATCTGATAGCTAAGTTGAGATATGTTAGGATGTTGTTACCCATTGTTGTGATGTATGATTTGGAGATTGAGTAGATGGATATGAAGACAAAATTCTAACATGGAGAATTAGTGGAGGAAATGTACATGTAACAACCTAAAGGATTCATGGTGTTCAAGATAAATATAAACTAGTTTGCAAGCTTAAAAGGACATTTTATGGATTAAGATAGTCCCCATATATAGGGAACTAAAATTTTGACTCATATGTGCTAGAATTATTTTTGGTAGAATTGATGTTGATCAATGTGTGTATTTCAAGTAGGTAAATGATCATATTTTGATTATTGTTTTATATCAATGATATTTTAATCATTGGAAATAATAAGAAATTAATTTAGGAAATAAAAGCTTAGGTGTCTAATAAGTTTGACATGAAACACTTTGGTGTTTCTAGATAAATATTTGGTATGAAGATATACATCAATAGGACCAATAAGAAACTATGGCTAAATTAGAGAAACCATCTTGAAGCTATTTTGTAGAGGTTTATAATGTAGGATATAAAATTTCTAAGTACGCCTCTAATAGTTGGCACAAAGCTAAGTTTGGAACAATATTATAAATCTACAATGGATTTGAAGGATGTGATAAATGTTACATATGCCAATGTGATAGGATTTATCATGTATGAAATAGTTTTCACAAGACTAAACAATTCCCAAGCATTGGACATACGTGAAAAGAGTATTCAAGTAATTGAAAGGAACTCTAGATTATTTCTTAACCTATCATGGTACTAATAATGTGGGTAGAGTGTTGAGTGTACAAGGATTTGTAGATTGTAATTGGGTTGGAAAACTTGACAAATAGAGATGAACAAGTAGTTATTCTATTATTCTATTTGGTGGAGTAGCAAATTGGATAAGAAAGTGGCAACAAATAATTTCAATATCCACAAATGAATCAAAATATATGGCTACAACACATACTTGCATAGAAGCAATGTGGTTGAAGAGGTTAAATTACAATATTGGTTTCAAGATTTATATAATGGTGAAATTTAATTCATAGAGTAAAATTTTTCTAGTTAGAAATCCTATTTACCATGTTAGAACCAAGAATATTGATTTTAAGTATCATTTTGTGATGGAGATAGTTGAGAATAGGAAACTCCAAATGGAAAAAAATGGAACTCAAATAAATATTAATGATTCTTTGACAAAAATATTGTAAGTGTTTCCAAGTTTGTGTGGTTTAGGAAGGAGAGGGGCATGTCCCTTTACCAAGCATGAGGCTAACTTCTTGGGTTGTATATTACAATATCTCTTGTACTAATTATCAAGTGGGAGAATGTTGGGACTTGGATGATATTCACCTACAAAGAGTACTTATAGGAAGAGTTTGTATATAAAATACAATGTAATGGTATTGTGATATAAGAGGGATTCATTGCACATAGGTCTCTTTATTCTCAAGAGATCACCAAGGGATGAACTGCCCTTATACACCTCAACTTAAACGAATCAATGAAACTGTGAAGGAAAGCGAGAAAATAACCTCAGACCCCAAGAGAGTGAGACTTCGAGATTCCTACCTCCAGATGAGGAGCTCTCGGCCAAAAGATGCCAATGCAATTTGGAGACACCAGTGCATTGCACTGTCGTCCAAAAGATGCGTTGGTATCCTAAGTCATGGAGAAGTCAGGAGCTCAGGTAGGTGAAGTCAGATCTCACTTCTAGACTTGGGTCGAAAGTTTAAAAGACTAGATAATTGGTAGAGAGCTAGAAACTAAAGAGAAATGCAAAAGAACTCAAAACAAGATTAAATTCATGCATCTGAATCTTTATTTTGGGCTTCACTTGGTAACCTGCACACAAAATATCAAGGGGAAAAGGTTGGGGTTGTATAGGGGTCTACCTTAGTCAGACCCCCTTTTTGGTGTTCCCACCTCCACGGACAACCAAGTTTGGAAAAGAGTGTAAAGGAAGTAAATAAAGTGTGTGGTGAAATCAAAACCCACTTCAAAGTAGAGCCCACACCACAAAGTAGCAAATGAGCTAGTAAGAAAGAGTGATAGGGAGAGAGAGCATTACCCAAGGGTCAAGACCCTCTTTCGGAGCACATGGGCGCATTGCTATGTGCTTGCTTGAGAGCTTATAGCTGCTGGAGGGATCTCAGTTCGGCATGGCTTCACCTATAAAAAGTGTTTCTATTCAAGGATAGAGCTTACCCAAGACTAGAGCAAGTAGTGACAATGCTTCAACTGATGACTTCCAACCCCACAATGAGAGCCAAAAAATGGTTTTCATGCATGCAAGGGTGACACATAGCTGTTTCACTTGAGACCTAACCGCCAGGACATGTGTCACAAGAGTCAGGGTTCTAGATTCACTGTTTCAAACTCAAAAAACCGCTAGGATGTTAGTGCACCGAGTGAACGTTCGCGCGTTGCGCAAGCATCTGAAGCCTAGATTCTTGGGAAATGCCTTACAGGCTTCTACCATCTCACCATGTGTCCACATGGAGTTAGAATCATGAAATTCTAACTCATGGGGTTTTTCCATTAATGTTTCTAAGGTGTCATAAATGCTAGGCAAGATGTGCAAATGTGGAATTTTCCCTAGGTGCAATTTTGCGACATTACATTTTGCCCCCACTTTAGTGGGCTCAATTTTGGAAAAAATTAGCCTCACTAAAGTAGAGAAGAAAAATTTCACCTGAGTTTTGGATTTTACGAAAATACGTGCCGAAATAGGGGGGATCACAAAGGTCACCGAGGTCGAGCTGACCAATACCAAGGATGCCCACAGCTTCCAAGCTCAACAAATAGCAGCACAATGGTCGCAAAAATCATTCAAATTTTTATCCTGCAAAACTAAATTTTTGAGTCAGTTTTGAAAAATTAGAAGAAACTACCACGGAGAGAAGAGTGATTAAGAAAAAAGTGGTTGATTCGGAGGAAAAATATGATCAAGAGGTGACTATATGCCCCCTCCTGATTTTTCCCCCAACATGGTGGGATAAAGTTAGGAGGAACCAGGGAGCCACAAATTCTAGGAAAAAATGGGCCCTGGGGGGCCTATATATACCTAGATGGGCTTCTTGAAGGGTCATTTTCACTATTCACTGTGAGTAAATTGTTGACTTTTATGAGAGAAAAGTCAGCAAAATGCTGAGCAGGAGAGAGTACGAGGCTAGAGAAGCTATGCGAAGACATTGTTGAGGGTCACAAGGTGGACCAGGTAGGCCTCTAAGCCTCATTTTTCATGTATTCTAGTTATTTTTGTTCATTTTTCCACTTGTCGAGGTGCGTAGGCATCCTAAATCCGCGCCCACGTCCTCTCTTCACGTTGTCATCCATGACATGCGCTGGGGTCCCAGATTCATGTTGTCATCCTAAGGATGTGCTAATGTCCTCTAGGCAACCATGGCGGTCAGGGATGCAAACGCAGCGTGCAGACGTCTACGTGACGTGCATGTGTCCGCAAGAATTTTTTACTTTCTCTATGATGTTTCTGACATAGAAATTTTTAGTTTTTCACAAGACTATCCAAAGATCTAGGAGCATCCTAGAGGGCAAGCATTCTAACTCGTCCCCAAGCAAAGGGATCATCTTACTCAAGATGAGATCACACACCTGGAGCGGGTCAATCTCTGACACATATTCACTATGCTAGAGATGCGATACCATGAGAGGATGCTCACCGCTCTGATGGAGAGGTGGGACACCACTACATCATCTTTCCATCTACCATGTGGAGAGATGACGATCACTCTTGAGGACGTCTATCAGATCCTCTGGCTACTCATTCGTGGATGGCGGGTGGCCCTAGATGACACCCAATCAACGCAGGAGTGTAGCGAGGGCGTCCTCTACTACACAGGGAGGACAGACAGCGACGACAACACTGGTCACATCTACACTCATTGGTATGACCAAGTGAGGACCACAATGTTGTTGCTACGCCAGGTGATGGTAGTTATAGTCACCTTTCACATCACCATAGGCAAGTGAGGCTCGCATCTCCATGGGGGACTCGTCCCTATCATTAGAGAGATGGTAGAGCAGCAGACTATTTTTTCCTGGGGGCGTTGCATGCTGGCTCACCTATACCAAGAGCTTGGGCAGTACATGCACTATGAGTATCGCAGTCTTACAACATGCACACTTTTGTAGGTGTGGTCTTTCGCCCACATCATGTGCACCTGGCTAGTCGATTTTCCCCAGTGATGGTCCTATCAGATCCTGATGGCCCACTAGTATGATATGACAAGTCAGTGGCATTTCGGGTATCTACAATTTTGGAGGCTATAGTTTGAAATTGTTGCCACAGGAGAGGTTCGCTGGAGACTTGACCATTATTTCAAGTGGGTCAATGATAGCAAGTTCTTGAGGAACCTACAACAAGACCTTTTTTTGGTTGGTCACTGCGATTTTGTCATTTTTCCTTACTATTGGAGTCGGGTCATGCGGCAACATGGTCATATTCATACTATACTGCCCGACGTTCGCACATACATCAGGGCACACCGTAATGCAGCAAGGGTGGGAGATCGACCTCACCCTTCCATTACAGACATTTTCTTCTCAAACGATGATGAGCTTGACCATGATTTGTCGACCATGGTGGTGGCGGATAATGTCGGGGTGGCAGCAGACTTCATAAGGTGGTGGGAGAGGTATCGTCCTACTCTAGTCTTCGGCGAGGGTGCTTCAAGGGGGAACCCTGGCCCATAGGAGGATGTGCCCCACCAGACCCAACAAGACAAGAGGAGAGGTTGCCAACATGGTGGCATGAAGGAGGAGCCAACACATGAGGAGGAGGAGGCGGCGTGTGCGAGGCCGAGGCCGCATAGGAGATCAACTCCCCCCGCAACTACCCTTGTCTCATTAGTGCCACCAGTCACCACTATCCCAGCAGTAGCAACACTAGTGGCACCAGGGTCGGCCACTGATATTGGCGGTGCAAGCCCTAGCATTGACCCACACCTTGATCCCACATGGTAGTCAAGGGATCCAGGTATACATAGTACATTGTTTTCATATTTATGTTTTTTATCTTTCTATTTATGATTATTTATATATATGTCATGTGATACTGATTCCTATTTCTTTCTTTGTGGTTGCAAAGGATGCACAGGGATGGACTCGGCTCATAGCTCAGTGAATTTCAGAGGTGGCCTCTATCATGCCAATCCAAGGGAAATCCTTGAGGCCTACCGACTAGTTTCAATAGGGAGGCATGCCCCCACTTTTGAGTCGGTAGCGCGTCTAGGGACTGCGTATGAGAAATGGGGTGCAGAGGTCATACAACTAACTTCAAAGCTGATGACCACTTGAAGACTGCGAGATCAGTCATTGGGGGAGCTGAAGATGATGATCACCAAGTGACATGCGACAGTGAGGAGGGTTTATACCACCGAGACGATATGTGATGCTCTTTAGAGCCGCATCGATGAGATCGACGTGCAATCAACAGTTGTGATCTCGACATATGTTCAACGACCGCAGCAAGAGTTGATCCAGGAGAAGATGGGAATTTGTTCACTATAGGGGATCTTAGAGGGATATAGGCGATTTTATCTATATCACGCTCACACCGATCTTGTTCGCTGACCACCGTGCAACCTCCTCCCAAGGCACCAAAGCGACCGTCAGAGCCAGAGGGCTCAGAGAGCCATGCACCACAAGGATAGGAGTCCCTCTTCTGTACATCATTTTTGTAGTCGTATATAGATACACATATACACTTGTAGATCTTTTGTATAGACACATATTCAACAACCACTCATTTTTTATAACAGTGGCCCAATATATGTACATGACATTTGATTCATACATTGGACATATATATATATCGGTCTCAGTATCATGGATTTGTTTATGTGTATGTCTTTCACTTTCTTGTATGCTCATGTTATGGATGTTATTTATATGGATGTATGTTTACATTAGATGCTAATCATGATTTAATTAAATTCATTTGGGTATATGTTAATTAAATACTATGATGATCTAATTAATTTTTAAAAGATGTAATATGATGTATGGATACATAGCATAGTCGGACACATATATGTATGTTTTATCACACACACACATGGTCACGTCATTGTAATTGAGGATTTTTCTACAAGATCAAATTGTTAGCAACATAATATTTATTAATCAAATCCACAATATCAATAGAATGCATAGGAATAAATAAAAGAAATAGATGAAACGAGCTCACCAAATCCCTTATCCTCCATGACTGGTTTCTATTGTACCTTCTAGCTTGTTGAAATGTAAAGTATGCCCTCAAATTGTGATGAGCAAAATTCTATGCTATGGACTAGCCCTAAGCTAAGTGTTGAAGGATTTCCTATAAGCTATGCAAAAGAAATTAAATTCTATATGCATGTAACTAAATGATAAAAAAAAACATCATTCAAAGATTAAATTAAGAAAAATGCAAGATTGAGAGATCCAGAGATGAGAACAAAATTGACATTTTATAGAAAATGCAATTTTGGATGGATGGATGAGATTGAAGATTGAGAAATGACCTAAAATCAATGGTCAAGATTCAAAATGGAAACTCTCAATTAGGGTTAGGGTAAGATTCCCAAATTAGTGGACAAGATTCAATTTAAGAGATTAAATCGATGGAGAATAAATGTGAAAGTGAGATGAAAATCAATAAAAATTAAAAGATAAAGATTGAACAAGAAGATGAGATTTAGAAAATCAGTAATTTTAGCAATTACTTGATTTGTAGAAGAATATTACCATTTTTGAATTAAAATTAATTCAAAATATGGATTTAGTGAGATAGTAAATAATTGATTTTAAGATTATTTACTAAAAGAAGTGTCAGTTAACTATGTGAGGCTATTTTAAATAAATTGTTTTATTTAAAATGAGGGAAATATCAAATAAGGCAATTAAATAATTAAAGATAATTATTTAATTTAGAGAAGGTGATAGATTAATTAAATAAATTAATAAATCTATTTAATTATAAGTTTTGAGAATTAGTGATATATTAAATAAATTAATAAAATATATTTATTTAATAATCAGGAGGACATAAGTGGAAAAGATTAATTAAATAAATTAAGAAATTTATTTAATTATGAGAAAGCATTAGATAATTAGTGACGTATTAAATAAATAAACAAGATCTATTTATTTAATAATCATGAAGAATAAAAGGACATGAATTATTTAAATTAATAGTCGAAGGTGGACAAAAGACATAATTAAAATGTCATAATTATGCTAGGACGAAAAGTGGTAAAATAGTGCTTGCAAGCCTAGGTCATTTTTATGTGTCTACATTTTCCCCTCTTTGTCATAATGCAGTTTATCGTGTTATGGCAAAGAAAACAAGTTAATAATATGCCCCGGCGAAGGTACGGAGTGCCTATGCCCCCTCAGGTTTTAGTTTAAAAGCACACAATTGCTAGGCAAAATGACACATGTGTCAAAATGCAACACATATGTGGTTTTTCACGAAGCAAGTGACATGTTGTGACGCAGGTGCTAGGCCAAACGACGTAATTATTATAAAATGATGCAATCGCCCTGTGGAAAGTCGCAATCACTGTAAAGATTTGCAATTGATAGATTACATGATGCATTCATGAAATTATGATGCAACTATGAGATGCAGAGCCGCATGTGATATAGCGCGACGCAATTGAAGTCAACATGACACAATTGTAGTTGACCAGGGTTGACCAATGTTGACCTTGTGCAGACTCTTATTGCAGATGCATTTTTGGTTTCTTAGATGGTAATAATGTGCTGAATTGCTAATCCATGTGTGCTAACCCCTGTTTCTGCTTGTGCAGAGACATTTAGTTCCCATTTACACCTGAGAGTTCAGGCCTTCTACCTATGCTTTTAGAGATCGGCTGAGTGACAGGGAGAGGCGACGGTTGATGAGACTAAGGTTGTACTATGTCACTTATATGCCCATCATTCGAGAAAACCGGGGTTACTGACGACACTCTTCGAGAGGTGGCACTCAAAGACATGTTCCTTTTAGTTACCTATAGGAGAGGCTACCATTACGTTGGAGGATGTCTATCGTATTTTGTGCATCCCTATCAGTGGTGAGCAAGTGGTATATGATCCCCACAGAGGGCGACATGCCTTGGGAGAGATGTATGACGATGCAAGTGGTGCCGGTCTAGGCATTCATGGGTATGAGATCGGGTGGGAATTTGTGGCTGACCATTATCCATGATGGGATGCCATGCTCATGAAATTGATTGCCGAAGTGCTAATTCTAGTCACCGTGGACATGGGTTTTCGATTGGATGGGGGGATGTACTAGTCTACATGTGAGCGCAGAGGACAGTATTTGCTTGGGGGCCCTACTTGTTAGCCATGTTGTATCATCAGCTTCATGAGGTTTTTTACCATGAGGGACAAAGTATCAGTTGTGGTACCACATTACTTATGATCTGGGCATGGGAGCACATTCCCATTTTTTGACCACCGGTATAGATTCAACAGCTGGGTGATGGGATGCCCTATGTTTACCTATATACTAGTTTAGTTATCCAAACCTGTGTAGGAGATACTGCATGCTGGTGACATCGAATTGACACATTGATCAGCTTTGTATGGAGGCCTTACAGAGATTGTGCCTAGTGGTTGAATGAGGATGGCCATTTGTCATTATGCAGAAAGTTCAAATACCTGATTGGCCACACAGTGCAGAGTCAACATATCATTGAGATGTACCTACCCCAACGGGTACTATAGTAGTTTGGTGAGTAGCAGGTTGTGCCAGTAGGTATGACAGAGTATGCACGGTCATCTAGGGAGACCGTATGGGGGCCACCAATAGTAGTGGCATTAGTAGAGAAGCATATAGATGACCTGGTCACACAACAGTGGTTATGGAGAGGAGGTCCAGTAGATGCAGGGACATCTGCCGAGCTCAAAATCTAGTGGTAGATTCACAGACCCATTCCTTTGATAGATCTGGATGGTCCAACTCCCATAGATCGCATATCAGTTATCCTATGGGTACGAAGGGGAGATCAGGGTGGTAGAGACAGAGGGAGAGATGGTAGGGGGGTGGAGGGAGAGATGTAGGTAGAGATGGCAAGGGGCTAGAGGGAGAGATGGTGGCCGGGGAGATGGAGGCAGAGGTGGGGGAGATGACAAGGGTGGTGGGGGAGAAGGTGATGGCGAAGATAGGAGGGGTGTGAGGAGGAGGAGGGGCAATGGATGGTGGAGGCAACCCAGGAGAGTTAGGTAGAGAGTGGGTGGCACACCATTGTCACCCATCTGGGAGGAGGGTGAGGAGAGAGAGCAGCCAGTTGGGTAGGAGGCAGAGGTGGGAGTAGAGGAGGAGGTCGGAGAGGGAGAGGAGGTGGAGGTGAGAGTAGAGGGAGAGATGACAACAGAGGAGGATCCATTTTCTGACCACCATCCTTTTGACGTTTACGTGGAGGAGATCGGTGGAGAGGAGGCGAGGGAGGATGAGGATGAGGAGGGGGGGACGAGGCCGAGAGGAGGCTACAGGAGAAGATGATTAATGGGGATGAGGAGGGGGACAAGCCACCCATTTTTCCAATAGATGACATTGTTGATCAAAGGTTTTCCAATATTTATAGCAAATTAGATGTGGCCTTGTCTCAGAACAAGGCCCAAAAAACTAAGTTGGAGGTTACCAGAGTGGAGAGAGACCAGGCTGTTATTCGATGGTAGGAGTCAAACCGATGAGTGACTTAGTTCACGAAGTTATGTATAGGGCCAATAGGGGACATGGCTAGGGAGCCGGCCAGGATGGCCAAGAGCAGGGGTCAATACAGGTTGCTTTACGAGTAGTCTATTCCACCAGAGAGACGAGACCCGGGATTGTCCCAATCATACAGTCGAACAGGCAGTGGCACCTGAACCCACATCAACAGTAGATCACATAGCAATATTCATACTAGTGCTGGGGGGCCCACTTCATCAAGGCATTCATCAGGCCACAAACCACATAGTTCACACATGCAATCACCAGGCCACAACCATAGGTCATGGCATAGTCACAGATCAGTGTCATTAGGACACTAGGCAGAGTAGAGCCAGCCTCCTGTTACTGAGCCCTCGGGATCCCAGAGTCAAACTCCAAACACCACTCCCATCCAGGTCACCTTTCACCTGATGAGTCAGTCATAGCCGCCTCATGATTCACCTCCACAGGATGGAGGAGGCACAACATAGGACTTGCATTTTTTACGTTTGTCTGAGACATATATTGGCATTCGAGCCTGCGAGCTCCATTTTTGGGATATCCTATGATTTTATCCTGTGACATGGTATTTTTGAGATTATATATATGAGATGTAGTTTTGATGTGGCCCATATGATTTGATGTGTTATGGTGCTCTATGCTTTATCATATGCTATGTGATGCTATGAGATGTATGGACATCGTGTTTTATGTTTATGAATGTAATTATGGATATGGTTATGTATGTATGCATTGTGCAATGTATGATGATATGATTCCTATATGTTAATGCAAATGATGTTTATGATGCCTATATGTTGATGAAAATGATGGTTGTATGTATGCTAGATGGATGGATGATAATGTTATGCAATGTGAATTATGGTATTTGATTTATGAAAATGTGAAATGTGAATATGAAATGCTTGTATGATCATGTATGGAGCTCTATTTTTGTATGTCACAGGATATCATCAGAGGACAAGAGAAGAGAAGACGAAGATGGATGTTAGTGCAGAGAAATATATGCATGTTAGTGTGGAGAAGATATGCATGTTAGTACAGAAAAAAAAATCCTTCAACACTTGCCATAGTACTATCCTAGTTGTTGCTCTTTAATCATCATTGGGCGAAAATGTCATGATGGCCAACAAACACTATGATATGACATAGATCAATAGTGTGCAAGGTCGAACCATCACATAGATCAATATTCATAGACAAGGATGATCATGACTCATACGAGGAACGCAATTTCCCCCTAGTCATTTTGTCACAACCAAACGTAGATAGGCAAGACTAGTCATGGAATGTCACTACTTCTCTAAATCCTGATGTCAGGACATCCTCGAGAAACTAGTCACATGACAGTCAATAACAAACAATAAAATCATCATACTACGTCATTGCTCCTCTAAATCCTGAAGTCAGGACAAGCTTCAGGAACTAGTAGCAGGATGATCAAAAGGACAAGGATGATCATCGTGATACGTCATGGTTCTTCTAACATAAAGAACTAATATCATGATAATCATTAAAAAGATAGAATAGTGTTTGCCAAGTGTTCACCAAGTGAATAGAATGTCAAGTGTTGAAAATGCCAATTGTTTTAATGTTGAAAATGCCAAGGTTGACGAGGTCAAATTTTTCAAATGTCAAGTGATACCAGATTTAGGAAGGACACATCCTAAATGATGTTGATATCAAAAGGATCGATTCTCGTAGTCAGGAGAATCTATCAAAATGCCAAGTGATAATAACGATGCTTAGGAAGGACACATCTAAAAGCATAAAGAAATGACAAGAGTTGCTTCTGAGAAGGACACATCTAAAGAAGAACCCAAATTTTGACAGGTTGATTTGCCTTGATAGAATTTGACTAAATGATAGAGTTTACGACATGCCATCGCTTGACATGCAAACTTGATTGAAATGTTGATGAAACAGATTTGTTGGTAGATTGCTCATTTAAGATTGCGAGATGATTTGATTTGAAGATTTTTGACGTGTGTGAAAGTGTAGTGCCATGAACCCTAATGGACTGACGTAGTGCAACCTCGAGGGCTCATTGATTGATGGCCTTGCCTATGTCGTGCACTCAAAGACCTCATAGTTCAACACGAGCAATGACTTTGTCTGAAGGATAGAGGATTGAACCATGATTTTATTTTGACAAACCTAGAAGGACTAACTTAATGTCTCGAGGATTCAAAGATGAATCTTGCCTATGTAGAAAATGCGCAGATACAACGTAGTTCAGACCAAAGATTGACTGACTTGATTGACTTGATAAGATTATGACTGACTTTGACTCTGTGTTGAGATTTTGACATTGATTTGAATGTTTTTGTGTTTTCTCAAGACATTTTTCAATTTTTAGGTATTTTTTCAAAACTTTTTAGGTCTTTTTTAGAACTTTTTAAGATTTTTATGACTTTTTTAGGAATTTTACAAATTTTTTAGGACGTTTTTTAGGACCTTTTCAGATTTTTAGGAATTTTTTAGGACTTTTTACAAATGCAGAATCATGCGTGACACCTACTACAGTTACATGATAAAGGTCTTGCCCCCAGATAGGTCGAGGATGATGGAAATAGGCAAACATGGTGCAAAAGGAAAGGATATGCGAGGTGTGATGTCAACCAATGCTAGCCATGGCCAAAATTGACATGACTTATAATGAATGTCATGAATGTGTCAGGTTGTTGTGATTATGCAAAGTGGATAAAAGCCAATTAGAGTAACAATAGATGGCAGAGCAATGATCGACTACGCATGGTGCCTGTTTGCCAGGTTTTCACCATGGTACCTATCCAAAGTGCCTATTTTCCAGGTTTTCACTATTGGATGAATGTATTTCTTTTTACTATTTTTTCCATTTTTTGATTTTTTTTGGTGTCACCAAGACGCTTGTTTGCTAGGTTTTCATCAAGGGATGATTTTTTCTTTATTTTCAATTTTTGTTTATATTTTTAGGTTTTAGCTAAGCTCTCTGATGCTATGTGTAGAACTTTCATAGATGTAGGCTGTTGATGGGTTCTGTCAACTGTTCTCCATCAGGTGTGGCCAACTAATAAGCTCTAGAACTGAATGTTGCAGTATTAATATAAGGACCAAGCCAATTAGGCTCAAAATTTTCAATCTTTTCATGGTCAGCCTAATTTCTTGGATTATGCATGAGGACCAAGTCACCAATTTCAAATTTTCTCACCATCACTCTTTTGTTATAGCTCTGACAGAGATGATTTTGATATGCTTGCAAGTGATTCAGGGCATTTTTTCATATTTCTTGTAACATTTCTAACTCATGTAGGTGATACTATCTGTACTCTTCATCATCGATCATTCCCTTCAAGGGGACTCAGAGAGAAGGAATTTTGACCTCGATGGGCAATATGGCCTCAGATCTGTAGACAAGGGAAAATGGAGTGGCTCCAGTGGGTGTATGAATGCTAGTACAGTAGGCCCACAAGGCAAGATTAAGTTGTAGGTGCCAATCTCAGCCAGCATCATTGACGGTCTTCTTAAGAATGAGAAGAATTGTTTTATTTGATGCCTTAGCTTGACTATTACCTTGTGGATAATATGGGGTGGAGAAATGATGTTGGATGTGGAATAGCTCACAGAGTTCATGAACATCCTAATTTTTGAATGGACTCCCATTATCTATGATGATGGACTGCGGAACACCATACCGACAGATGATGTAATTTAGGATAAACTTGGATATTTTCTTACCGATGATGTAAGTGAGGGGGATGGCTTCAATCCACTTAGTAAAGTACTTAGTGGTGGTGATTATGAATTTATGGTCATTAGAGGAGGATGGATGGATCTTTCCCATGAGGTTGAGTCCCCATTGTGTGAAAGGCCATGGAGAAGTGATTGGTCTCAGCTCCTACGCAAGTGTGTGGATTAGGTCACTGTGCACATGGCATTTCCGACATGTTCTGACAAACTGAAGAGCATCTTTTTCTAGTGTCAGCCAGTAGTATCCAAGTCTGGTGACTTTCCTAGCTAAAGTCGGACCACTAAAATGAGATCCGCATATACCCTCATGTACTTCTCATAAAGTTGTTTGGGCTTCATCAGTGCCAAGACAACAAAGAATGGTGTTATCAAAGCCACAATTGTATAGGGTGTCATTGACGATGGTGTGTTGGGTGGCTTTTCGTATAAAGGACTTTCTCTGGTTATTGGAAAGGTTGGGTGGTAGGGTTTGGGACTTAAGATAGTCATAAATTTCTTGGTACCAAGGTGAACTGGGACCAACAATCTTGCAAACCATTTCTAACTCTAGGATGTCATATGCCGACATCAATAGTTGTTCAACTAAGAACTCAAATTGTGACACATTTTTCAGGATGTCTAAGAGAGATCCAATAGTAGCCATTGCATCGGTAACCTTATTTTGTGTCCTGGGGATTTGTTCAAAGGAAATCAATTTGAAATATGTCAAGAAGCTATCCACCATTTGCTTGTAGGGGAGCAAATTTTCATCTTTTGTTTCATAATCATCATTCACTTGGTTGATAACTAACTGAGAATCCCCGAATACTAGCAGTGTATGAATTTTAAATTTAATTGCGATCTTGAGTCCTGTGACCAATGTTTCGTATTCTGCAATGTTATTAGTACAAGGGAAGGTGATCTAGAATGTCATAGGAATGGACTCCCCTTGTGGTGTGATGAACAAGATACCAACCCCTGAGCTGTGACCAGTATGAGACCCATCAAAATACAGTTTCCATGGTGACGTAGGCTCTGCATGAAAGATAGACTCATCAGGAAAATCAATTATCAGTGGATGGGTGCCTTGGATGGGTGCATCTACAAGTTGATCCGCTATTACTTGCCCTTTTATTGCCTTGCACTCAACATATTGTATGTCATATTCACTTAAAATCATGACCCACTTTGCTAACTAGCCTGTCAATGCTTCCCAACTTAGGAGATACTTTAGTGGATCAATCTTAGCTACCAGGTGCATTTGGTGATTCAGCATGTAATGTCTTAGCTTTTGTGCTGCAAAGACAACTGCAAGGCATGCACGTTCAATGGTTCTATAATTCAACTCATATCCTATCAATGTGTGACTGATATAGTATATAGCTCTTTCTTTTTCCTAATAGTAATTTTGTGCCAATAATGCCTCTAATGCATTTGTAGTTGTAGAGACATACATGATCAACGACTTGCCTTCAATGGGTGGCATGAGGACAAGTGGTGTTAATAGATATTCTTTGATTTGTTCGAAGGTTTTGTGGCATTTTTTTGTCCATAAAAAGGGGATACTTTTGTGTAACAGGTACTGGTTGACACTTGTCTGCCAACTGTGCGATGAAACGTCGGATGGACTGTAGTCTGCCCTGAAGTGTTCTCAACTTGCTGATTCCTTTTGGTGGAGGCATGTCCAGTATTGTTTTCACCTTTGTGGGATCAACTTCTATGCCTCATCATGAAACTATGTAGCCCAATAGTTTGCCCGAAGTAACCCCAACAACACATTTTTTTGGGTTCAAACAAACCTTGTAATCCTCTAGCCCTCTAGATTTTTTGTCTAGGACCCCGAGATGATCCTTCTGTGTCAAATATTTGGCTAAAAGCTCATCCACATAATCTTCCATTAGGATATGCATCATGCCATGAAATATTATTGTCATAGCTCTTTGGTATGTGGCGCCTGCATTCTTTAAGCCAAAAGGCATGACATTCCAATAGTATGTTCCCCATGGGCATGTAAATGCCATTTTGTTATGATCCTCAGCTGCAATACAGATTTGGTTATAGCCTAAGAAACCATCCATGAGAGACAACATCTCGTACCTTGCTATGAGATCAACTATCATGTCTATATTCGGCAATGGGAAATCATCTTTTGGACAAGCCTTATTTAAATCTCTAAAATCAATACAAATGTGGATTTTTCCATTTGGCTTTGTGACATGGACAATGTTGGATATCCGATCAGCATAGTCTATTGATCTTATGAATCCAGCAACCAGTAACTTCTTTAGTTCAGCCTTTACAATTAGTGCAATCTATGGGTGCATTTTCCGTAATTTTTGTTTGACTGGTTTTATACTTAGGATTAGGGGAAGATGATACAATAACAATTCTAGATCAAGGTCTGGCATGTCAGCATATGACCATGTGAAGTTAACTTTCCTTTCTGTGAAGAATTGTTGAAATTCAAGTTTTTCTTCTTTTGACAATGAAATGGCCAAGAGAACCATTTTGGGATTCTCTAGTGTAGCTATGTTAACTTCTATGGTGTCTTCGATAAGCATAGCCAATTTTTCCTGTGTTATAGGAAGAAATTCCAATCCTCCATCCTTAGGCACCTTAGAGAGGTTTTTACCTTCGAATACATTCTTTATTTTTACTATTTTATTGTCAGAAGGCGCCTTACGATTTTCACCTAAAGACATTTCTTTTTTTATCTTACTATTTGTATTTTTGCAACTGGAGGATTGCACAGTTTCCCCAAAGTAAGCTACACAATCTAGGTCAATGGAAAATCTTGCTTTGTGATCACCCCATGGTATGCCTTCTTGAAGTCCCATGAATTTTGCTATTGCCTCATCATTCTGAAAGATATCCATAACAGGTGGATCTTGTTGGTCCCAATCAATCAGTTGTGGGTAAACAAGGGAAATCCCATCGTCAGTGCTGGTAAAAGATGGGGAAGATGCGAAAAGCATGCAAATTGCAGCCTCAAGTGTGAAGGAAAAGTTGTCAATTTCAACTTTTGTGTCAGATGCAATGGATGGACCATATTCAGATTCAGATGAATTGAATTCATAGTCATAATAGGGCACAAAAGTATCAACATCATGACTACTGGATGGAATTTTAGAGGCATGGATAGTAGGTTCAGGCATGTCAGGCTCATGGGTGGGCTCGGGAATGGGGCAGAATAATTCAGATGTTGTCGATGACAACTTATGTTCTTTTGGATCCCAACGAATTCTTACCCATTCCTTATTTTTAGAATGATGGTCAATAGGATCAATGTTGTATTCTTGTCAGAATTGTTCTTCAAAGGGGGGTTGGGCAGGTTCCAGGAAGAGTTCATCAATATCATAGTTTCTCAAGTTTTTTTCAGATCCCCATTCCCATTCATTAGAGTTATTTTCGGTAAGGGTTATTCACGTGTCTTGACACTTTCTATAGTCATTATGTCCTCACTTGAAATTTCATAGGTACGTCGATCATCAATTTTAAGTTGGTCAAACCCTAGCCCTATGAAGCTTGGTCTTGCAGAGATAATGACAGGTTCCCTCCTTCCATTGTTGGCTTTTCCAAGACCGCTTGTGCCATCAAAACCTAGTGCCTTGCATATGTGATAGCCTTTTCCATAGAGATGCACTGGTAGTGGAGGTAATCCTTCTGGGTCTTTGTAGATCCAGTTAGCTATGTCGATAATGACTTCATTACCCATATCGCCCCATAGTGTGAATACTATTTTTGGTGGAACCTTGAAAGTTGTTTTAGGCTTGACTATGAAACACGGTCTACCATAGACTTCAGGCGGCTTAGGTATTGTGGTGATACAGTAAGCCGTATTCAGTTTGAATTCTCCATAGCCAAGGTCCTGGATCTAAAGGTCCTTACTTGGTATGGAGGTCGAGGAGGATGGTGCGGTAGAAGTTGATGGAATGGATGATTTGGTGAGTGCAGATGAGTCAATATATTTGGAGGAGGTGGAAGTTGAGGCTTCTCGATTAATGTGTACTTGGTTTTCAACAGTGGCTCTCAAATTGGTACAGTATTGAAATGGATCAGGATCTCCTAGGATAGTAGTTTCAATACCATCAAAAGGGAACTTCAGGAATTAGTGGTATGTGGAAGGAATGGCCTTTAAGGCATGAATCCATGGGTGACCAAGTAAGATATTATAATGTATGCCACGATCTAGGACTTGGCATGTTGTATCTATAATAACTGGTCCCAAACGAATTGGAATTGTGATGACGCCTTTAGAAGCTCATTCTTCATCATCATATGCCTTGATCACAATGCTCTTGGTAGCATCCACACATGCATTAGAGAAGCCAAGAACTTTAACCAATTTTAGAGAGAATATGTTCAATCCTAATCCACCATCTACTTAGACTCATCTAACCTTATGTTTATGGACAAAAACCTCAATATGAAGGGCATCATTATGAGATGGTTTGGGTGAGGAATAGTTAGTGTCCAAAAAGGTAATGTGGTGAGGCGAAGTCAAATATCCGACCATAGTTTTGAAATGATTGACATCAATGTTGTTTGGGACAGAAGACTCTTGTAGAACCTTATCCAAGATGGCATTATGTGCGAGCGAGATGCAGGGCAATTCAAGGATGGAGATTTGAGCGGGTGTTTTGTTCAATTGCTCGATAAGGTTGAACTCTGGCTTAGGTTTTTACGTCTTGGCAGACAAACCAGGTATGGTAATTTTAGGCTGACGAGCAGAGGGACATGGGAAGGTGACCTTCCCTTTACGTGTTGTGACATTGCATTCTAGGGCCTTTTTAATGGTAATGGTATTGACACACTTATCTTCATCAGCAACACGAAGATTGTTAATGATGGTACCAATAGAATAATTAAAGGCAAGATGGATGTGATTGGCTTGATTATTATTAATATTTTTGCCAGATGAGGAGGGGTTACCAGAACCATGATCCTGCAATGGGTTCTTGTGGATTGTATGATCTGCATTAGACACAAATGGTTGACCTCCTAACTCAATGGTATGGTTTTCAATAAGGTCTTGCACAAGATTTCGCAACTGGTGACAAGAGGAAGTTTTGTGCCCTTTGACACGGTGGTAATCACAAAATGTATTATCATCCCACCATGATGGCTTGAACTGACCCAAGTCATACGGTTTAGGTTCTTCCAAAGTTATGACACTGTTTTGGATAAGTTTCTTTGAGACAATTTCAATAGGCTCACCTAAGGGAGTGTATATGCGTTTTTGAAATTGTCATGGTTGATGCGACTACCTTTGATTAAATTGAGCAGGATTATTTTGAATAGCATTGGCAGTTGGTGTGGGTGTGGTCATAGGTGCATTTTGATTTTGAACTCCTTTGATGGTGAGTACATGACCTGTTGCATTAATGGTTTTTGCATCGACCACACCGTCATTAGTGATGTGTTTATTCTTAACCCAATATTTGGTTTTGTCATTGGAATTACTTGGGTTAGTTTTTGTGGTGTTGTTGATCATTTTGCCAACATATTTTAATTCGCCTTTGGCGATCAAGGATTTTTCAAGTTGCGCGCCCTTTTCAACAAGGTCAAGAAAGGTGGTACAACAATGGACTTGTAAGCCATATCTTAGCGATTCTAGGAGATTTTGTACAAACATGGTGACTTTCTCTTTTTAGGTATTTATATTAGACATCTGCTTGCTAAGGTTCTCCATCTTTGAAAAAATGGGATAAAAGTCTCTCTTGCCTCCTCTTGGGTAAGTCTCCATAAGGAGGCAATGTCAATATTTGTGTCAATGTCATAGGCATAGTTTTCAACAAACTTATTTGCCAATTCATCCCATGTTTTGATTCCTTTAGGCAATAGCGAGAACCACTCCAATGCATGGCCTGCGAGACTTCTAGAGAAGATTCTCATGAGATAGGTTTGTTCATATGCAATGTCCATGCAACTGGTGGTGAATTCTCTTATGTGTTCAATGGGGTTTGTCTTGCCTTTTTATTTAGGGAAATGTGGCACCACACATCCATGAGGAAATAGTGGTATATACAAGGTTGTGTCAAACAGATATGGACATTAAGTCATGTGACATGTAAGACTTTTTGGTTGATTGTTGCAAGGTCTCCACTTGCGTTTGAAGAGCAACAAGTTAGGGTGTGAGTGCCTCCATAATTGGGTTGTTGGTAGTATCACACATGTTGGTGATAGGTATGGATTGAGTACCCACCTGTTTTGATGAGATGTGTTGATTTGGGATTGGTTGTTGGTGAGAAAAATGAGTGTTCTGATTTTGCAGTTGTTGGAAATGAGTGTTTTGATGAGGGATGTTCTATTGTGTATGAACTTGAGAAGCATAAGTGGGGACATGGGATCCTGCCATGTGGGATTGAATTTTGGGGCCTTGTTGGCTTTGAGCATGTTGATTCCCAAATTGAGTGGAAAATTGGGTGCCTTGATTGCCTTGCCCAAATAGGTAATTATGGCCTTCAGGAATGTGGGTATTTTGCCTCAAAGGAATATTAGTATTTACCTGTGAGGAATTAGGTTGGGTGCCTTGAATGACAACTCTTCGTTTATTCCTCCCAAAAGGGTTTGATGAGTTGGTTGCTATAAAATTTGAGGAACCTGATAACAGGTTTGCTGATGTACTCATGGAACTAGATGACGTCCCAAAGAGGTTTGAGGTGGTTGCACCCATTGTTGATCCAAACGTTTGTGAAGGAATAGTGGATGTTTTTTGGGGAATGGATTTTGATGTGGTGTAGGTTTGGGTAGATGATCCCCTAATAGATGTTGTGTTGATTGTGGTGGATGCACGAGTTGTGGTGGTAGCATGACCAAGGGAGGTAGAATTAATGGTGTTAATGACGTTTTGTGATGTGGCTCCCATGGAAGTATAGTGTGATTGGGGATCAGGAGATGTGGATCTAATAGTGTTGAGGTCAAATCCTTTTGGTAGCCTAGCCCCTTGGTCAAGGAGCATGGCTAGGTATCTGGCTAAGTCATTTAAAACCAACTCTTCCATAAAAGAGGCCACTTCTGGGTTTTGGGCAACAGCTTGTATGTCTTCTTCAAAGACTTCCCCATTTTGGTCTCTGCGGACAAATTGTTCAAAAGGATTGTGTGAAGAGGGTGGTAATGACATCTCACTAAATGGATTGATAGCATAATTTCCCATGTCATTAGAAAAGGTATTTTTGTCATTAGGGAATGAATTCATGTCATTGGTGAAACTGAGAAAGTTGGTGTCTTTACCAAAATAACCCATGAGTCTTTTCTTTCTCTGTAATATAGTTTCAACCATAAAAAGTTTTACTTAACTTTGGAAAATGGTGGAGGATGATCTACATATGCAAATGTTATGACACTATGTTTTTGGGTTTTTTGGAATGAAATGATGCTATGTAATGATGGTGAGTGGTAATGAAAATGAGACTAAAAAGGAAACTAAAGGTATGTAAATGTAAAAGGATACTACTATAAATGGGATGAGACCAAAAGTGAAAAGACTAATGGTATGCAAAGGATTCTAAGATGCACTCACTAATGGTAAATCTAAGGAGATATAAACTTGATCACACTAAGTTTCGACAATGATTCAAGTTCAGAATATCACTAGACTGTAAAAAGGACTAAATGAGGATAAAGTGAAATTTCCACACTAGACTAATGAGTGGGAAATAATTCACAAAAGGTATTGACTAAAGAAAAAAGGTTTATTGAGTCCAATGATAACCTACTTGTGAATGCAAAGGTTTGACAAAGGGTGATAATGAATCTACTCCTAAAATCTGCAAAAAATAATGAGTGTCCAAGGAGATGGTAAAGTTTAACAATGCAACTAATGCAATGCAATGAGATCCTATGGTGACTTAAGAATGCTACCTATAATGTAATAATGAGGGAAGTTGAGCAATTCAATTTCTGGTTTGATAGAAATAGTAGAGAAAAATGTGTTGGAGTCTGGTAAGGATGAAATTGAGTCTCAGTTTTGACAATGACAAGCAATTTTTTGGAGATTGGAAAATGTGTTGCAACAAATGTGTTGCGACAGAGAAAATGCATCGTAGGAAAGGTGATCGTGGTGTTGCAGATGGAAAATGTGGTTCAGAATGGCAATGGTGGCATTTGGTATAGCAATTGCGATGAAAGACAGTCAATTGCGGTGTTTTAAGTTGCATATGTGTTACAACAGAGCGATTGCGGATCAAAATTTATCACTTGTGATTTGAAATAGCAGTTGCATCACATAAATTTTTTTTGAACAAAAATTCAGTAGATTGCAAGTTTGTTTCAGTTTGGCAAGTTTGTTTCAGATTTTGGGATTGATGTTCATTTGTTCAAGTTGTCTGAAAACACTTGGCCAACACATGATGCTGTAAAAAATGAAAAACAACCACATAGAAAACATTTACAAAATCCTACGGCTGCAAGGACAATATTCTTATGAATCCCACGTGGATTTTACTCCAACAACATATTCTTAGCGGATGAATTCAGAAGCTTGGCTCCACAGGCTCCCCCTTATAGTGCACTCCCTTCTCAGGGCAACCAAGCTTCCAACCTCAATGAAAGTCCCATGGTAGATTGATCATCTCTACTAAAAACTACGCAGGTGTGGGTGCCTTGGCAACGACCATTGCTACACCAAAGAATAGAAGGTTGTTGGTCACTAAAAACAAGGGTTTTAATTTAGGCATCCATTCGAGTGGTCATACATGGGGCACAAGATTAAGCTCCATTAAGGAGGCACTCCATCCTGAAGAGATTAAGCTCAACAGTTTTAGGGAGTACTACTTGATCCGTATGACATATTTGCACTCATAATCCTAGGCTTTCCCTTAGGATTCACATTTATATACCGATCGGGAGTAGATCGGCTAAAGAGCTTCATTGCCGATTTGAGTCATTTGGGGTGAGTAATTTTCCCACCAAAGCAGACCCAGTTTCTAAAGTTAACAAAAGTGAGAAAACATATTCATAGTTCAATCAATCTTTGTTTAAAAACAAAGAGAGAGCACATAAATATGTTTGGCTCACACTCGCATGTTGTTCTTTTTAAGCCCAAATTGAAATATGAAAGCGTGATAACTAACTAAATCACAAAATAGAACAAGCACTCATTCATTTTAACCATTTGTAGTGTTAGCAAGCAAAGGGTTCATTTTCACCTTTTGTAGTGTGAGCTAACTAACAGTTCATTTTAAACCAATGACAGTGTGAATGATCTTTTTAAACCCATGCAAATTTGTGATTGTTCATTTTAACTATGAGTAAAAATACATCATTGATTAAGTTATTGAAAAAAAAACAACTAATAATCAATGGTTAGATTCCAGCTTGACACATGCAGCAACAAACAGATTAGTATAAAAAAAAATCTATAATCTAAAAACAAAGAAAAAAAAAATCAAAAAAAAAAAAAAAAACTATTTACCAGCCGCCTACATCGCAGAAGAGAAAATGCGTCGTTCTGGGTTGTAGATGCGGCACGTTATGTCGAATGCGGTTCTCTGTCTATCGGATGTGGCTCGGGTTGTCAGATGCGTCACAAAAAATATCAAGTGTGTCACGATAGAGTGTATGTGTCGCTTTAGCTAGCAAATGCGGTGCAACAGAGCAGTTGCGTCGCAAGAGATGTCAAATGCGTTGTTCTGTACCTGTACCTACAAAATGACCAAAAAAAACCGTACAGTAACCTACAAAAAGTGTGTTAAAAAGTCGAGTTCACCAATGTAATTGAGGATTTTTCTGCAAGATCATATTGTTAGCAACATAGATAATTATTAATCAAATCCACAATATCAATAGAATGCATAGGAATAAATAAAAGAAATAGATGAAACAAGCTCACCAAATCCCTTATCCTCCATGACTGATTTCTATTGTACCTTCTAGTTTGTTGAAATGTAAATTATGTCCTCATATTGTGATGAGCAAACTTCTATGCTATGGACTATCCCTAAGCTAAGTGTTGAAGGATTTCCTATAAGCTATGCAAATGAAATTAAATTATATATGCATGTAACTAAATGATAAAAACAAAACATCATTCAAAGATTAAATTCAGAAAAATGCAAGATTAAGAGATCTAGAGATGAGAACAAAATTGACATTTTATAGAAAATGCAATTTTGGATGGACGAATGAGATTGGAGATTGAGAAATGCCCTAAAATCAATGGTCAAAATTCAAATGGCAACTCTCAATTAGGGTTAGGGTAAGATTCCCAAATGAGTGGACAAGATTCAATTTAATAAATTAAATCAAGGATGGAGAATAAATGTGATAGTGAGATGAAAATTAGTAAAAATCAAAAGATAAAGATTAAACAAGAAGATGAGATTTAGAAAATCAGTAATTTTAGCAATTACTTGATTTGTAGAAGAATATTACCATTTTTGAATTAAAATTAATTCAAAATATGGATTTAGTGAGATAGTAAATAATTGATTTTAAGATTATTTACTAAAAGAAGTGTCAGTTAACCATGTGAGGCTATTTTAAATAAATTGTTTTATTTAAAATGAGGGAAATGTCAAATATGGCAATTAAATAATTAAAGATAATTATTTAATTTAGAGAAGGTGATAGATTAATTAAGTAAATTAGTAAATCTATTTAGTTATAAGAAGACTTTTGACAATTAGTGACATACTAAATAAATAAATAAAATATATTTATTTAATAATCAGGAGGACATAACTAGCAAAGATTAATTAAATAAATTGAGAAATTTATTTAATTATGAGAAAGCATTAGATAATTAGTGACACATTAAATAAATAAATAAGATCTATTTATTTAATAATCATGAATAATAAAAGGAAATGAATTAATTAAATTATTATGAATTATTTAATTAATAGTCGAAGGTGGACAAAAGACATAATTAAAATGTCATAATTATGCTAGGATGAAAAGTGGTAAAATAGTGCTTGCAGGCCTAGGTCATTTTTATGTGTCTATAGTCATAAACACAAAAAAAATCATAATGTGAAAATGAGCAAATGTCAGTATATGCAACATTACTACCTTCTAGGGAGAACACCACACATGTGACACATAGGAAACTATGCATAGTATCGACAAAGATGCATCAAATTGATAGGCTCTCTTAAAGGTGTTCCATCCATAGGCACCTAAACCATACACAAAAATCAGGATGTAAGGACATAACCAGTTAGGACTAAACTTCCCTTTTTGATCAAGTGGGGCATTTATATTTCACTGATTTTCATATAGAACCGGCTCTCCTAGATTGAAGGTCCTAGGAAGCACACCCTGATTATAATGTCTTGATAATGATCGTTGATAAGATTTAAGATGATCGAGGGCCTGCAAATGAAACTCATTGAGCATCTCTAGCTGATGCAAATGGTTAATTCGGTAGGTTTCATCGTCAATTAACCTTCTAAGGGAAACCCACAAAGATGAGATTTCCATCTCCAAAGGCATGATAACTTTTGCACCATATATGAGGTTATAAGGCATCGTTCCCGTCGCCATACAAACACTTGTGCGATAAGCCCACAAAGTATATTTAATTGAATATGCCAATCCTTACTGTGTTTATTAACTATTTTACGAAGAATGAGTTCAAGTGTTTTATTAGAAGCTTTTGCTTGACCATTGGATTGTGGATAATATGGTGTGGAAAACCTGTGTTGGATATGAAATTTCTCCAAGAACTGCTTTACTTCCTTATTTTTAAATGGTGTACCATTATCAAAGACAAGTGTAGCAAGCAATCCAAAATGATAAATGATATTGTTTAAGAGGAAGCTACAAATAGTTTCAACATTCATGGATCGGAGTGGAATGGCTTCGACCCACTTTGTAAAATAATCTGTAGCGGTAATGATAAAGGTTTGTCCTTTGGAAGAAGGAGGTGATATTTTTTCAATAATATCCAACCCCCATTTAACAAATGACCAAGGAGAAGTTTGATTCTGTAACTCCTGAGCAAGAGCATGGATAAGACGGCTATGTTGTTGACATTGAAGGCACTTCTTGACAAAGCTGAAGGAATCTTGTTCTATTGTTTGCCAATAGTATCCCATGTGTACCAGTTTCCTCACTAGGGATCTACCACCGAAATGTCCACCCATGGAGCTTGAGTAGACTTCTTTAAGGGCAAGGGGTATTTATGTTTTAGTGAGGCATATTAGTAACAAGTCGTTATAATATTTTTGATAAATAATGTTAGATAAGATAACATAACGTGCCGAAAACTTTTGTATACGAGTGCGATCATTTTTCCTCTCATCATCAAGAAAGCTTTCGGTCTTTAGGTAATTGTAGATACTAGAGAACCACTCTCCCAAGTTTACATGGAAACAAGCCAAAGCCTCAGGCTTAGATTGATTAGAAACTGTCAGGTTTTGCATGACCTGAACCACAAAGTGATATTATTTCATATCCTCTTCTGAAGTTACTAGGGAAGTAGTGCTTGCCATGACATCTGCATGTCTATTTTCTCTCCTAGTAACAGTGTTTATTGTGAAAGAGGAAAACCGATTAAGCAAGGACAAAGCAAGGTCTCGGTATCAGGGCAATCTACTTTGTTTAGCTTGATACATTCCCGTGATCTGATTCACAATGAGTTCAAAGTCACCCAGTATACGAAGATGTTTAATCTTTAATGCAATCACTTCACACAAAGCAACAATAAGAGCTTCGTACTCAGCGATATTGTTAGTGCAAGGAAAATCCAATCGAAAGGATAGGGGGACTGGTTTTCATTCGAGGGAAATCAGGACCACACCCACTTCGGAACCTGTCTGACACCTCGATCCATCGAAGTAAATTTTCCATTCGAGGTCGTAGTTGATCATGAAAATATTTTCATCAGGAAATAGATCCAACCCAAGGAAGGAGCACGGTGAGGGAGCATCTGCTAATTGATCAACAACCACTTGTCCCTTTATTGATTTTTGAGTGACAAATTTTATATCGAACTCAGAAAGTAACATAACCCACTTCGCTAATCTTCCTTCAAGGTCAGTGCTAGTGAATAAATGTCTCAAAAGATCTATTTTCACTATGACATGAGTTTCAACAAGGATGAGATAGTGCCTCAACTTATGCATGGCGAATACAAGAGAAAGGCATTGCTTCTCCATGGATGAATAATGGGTTTTATAATCAACAAGGATGTGGCTAATGTAGTAGACTTCTCTCTCTCTTCATGTGTCATCATACTAAGCTAGAAGAGTTGCCAAAGCGTATGGTGAAGCAGCAAAATAAATTAGAAAAGGTCTATCTTGCATAGCCGACATCAGTATAGAAGGGTTAGTCAAATAAGATTTAATGGATTCAAAAGCTTTCCGACACTCTTTATCCCATATGAAGCAAACATCCTTTTTCAATAAGTGAGTGAAAGGGAGGGTACGATCAACCAACTGAGATATGAATCTATGAATCACTTGAATCTTCCCCTATAAACTTTGCAACTCAATGATGTTCCTCGGTGGAGGCATGTTAACAATAGCATCAATCTTATTCATGTCAACTTCAATCCCATGATAAGAGACTATGAACCCAAGAAGCTTTCCAACATCTACACCAAAGATACACTTGTGGGGATTGAGTCTCATCTTATAAATTCAAAGTCTTTTGAAGATAAGATGAAGACTCTTCATATGATCTTGACGACTTACAAACTTCACCAAGATTTTGTCAACGTAATCTTCTAAGATTTTATGAATGAAATCATGGAATATCAAAGTCATCACTTATTGGTAAGTTGCTCCTGCATTCTTTAACCCAAAGGGCATGACCACATAGTAGAAAGTACCCCAAGGGGTAGTGAAGGTTGTCTTGTACTGATCATCTGAGTTATTATAACCCAAGAATCCATCCATAAAAGATAACAACACATGACCTGCAGTCGAGTCCACAATCATATCTATATTAGGTAACAAAAAACCATCTTTAAGAGAAGCCTTATTAAGGTATTTAAATTCAATACACATATGAATAAGACCGTTAGGTTTACTAACAAAAACTATATTTGAAATCCAAGGAGAATAGTCAATAAGATAGATAAAACCTGCTTTCAACAACTTTTCTATCTCAGTCTTAACCATCAAAGCTACCCTAGGATTGATCTTTCAAATTTTTTGCTTAACCATCTTGGTGTTGGGACATAGAACGATATTATGGACCACTATGGATTCATCAATATCGATCATATCCTCATATGTCCAAGCAAAGATATCGGAGTGAGTACGTAAGAGAGTGAAATGTTCATCTGCTTCCTCAGAAGAGAGACACTTCCCAATCCTGATTACCTTTTCTGAAGATTTAGGATCCATGGGGACTTTGACAATATCTCCTTTAAGGAGAGGACTATGGTCCTCAAGATGAGATATCAGAACATCATCACTGACGTTAGATAGAGGGTCTTCCTCATCAACGCTCAGAACGGATTATCCAAAATACACTTGTTTATGTAAGCGATATGAGAATCGTTTCTTGTGATGATAAGGAGGCAATGGAGAGTAAGCACCTATAAATTTCCCTAACGCTTCATCCAATGAGAAGAAATCTATGGGAAACTTCTTGGCTTGTCCCCTTTCTTCTATTAACTCAGGATGGACCAAACTTAATGGTTCAGCTAAAATCATATTAACACTCCACCAAGATTTTTTCTAGACTGTTCAACAGAGCATCCCAAACCCAGATAGCATTTTCATTGCTTAAACTGGATAGGGACTTATATTCCTTGCTCGATACATCCTAGGCCTTGTTTCCCATAGACATATTGAGAAGCAAGTTCATAACTGAACCCGTAATGAGTTTGTAGAACTTCAAGAGGGGGTGGCTCCATGTAGAGTGTCTCTTTCCACCAATGGACATTGAAAGTTTCTACAAGAGTGGTCCTACTTCCTTTACTTGGTTCACAAACATTAACCTCTTTTACAGGAGCGAGGTCACTCTCCTGGGGAGGAGTGGTCTCTTGGACAAGTTCACACTTCTCTTCCTCAATGGGAGATTCACCCACCCTCATGTTAACAAAACCTAAGAATTCCATACCAGAGGGGTCCGACTTATACTCTACTATGAAGAATTCAAATAAGTTCAAGGAACCCCAATCATCACCTAAGAGAGCATTCAATTTAGGAGATGAAGGAGAAGATTGGGGAAACTTAGGATCTTCTGCTTTAGGCGATTCCTCTTGATCGGTACTCGCTCGAGGGATGACTTCCATAGAGGGTATCGGTTAAGAACATGCCATAGCATAAGTGGTTAAGGAAGGAATGTAATTCTTGAGAGTGGATGTGAGAAAATTATGACCAGTAGCGGCCAACAAACAAAGGTGCACAACCTCCATATTTTCTTTAATTGTAACCACCTGATTGTTAGCAACAAACTTTAAGGAATGATGTAGGGTAGAAGTTACTGCGCCCATAGCATGAATCCAAGGTCTCCCTAAAAGAAGATTGTATGGAAATGGGTCGGGCATCACATAGACTAATGTCAACAAGGTAATGGGGCCTAACTGTAAGGGTAGTATTACCGTGCCCAGAGCTTGGCAACCAATGTTATCGAACCCACGGATGTACAAGGAAGAAGCCACTAAAGAAGATGAATCAACTTTAATTTTAGGTAGTAGGTCCATACTACAAACGTTGAGAGCTAAACCAGTATCAACGAGGGTACTATTGATGGTGAAGATGACACAAACAACATTAAAATAGAATATTTCTACTCTATTTCTCCTGAAAAAGAAAGACAACATATAGTAGCCTAACTCGCAAGGTCCTGGTAGTTGGTTCTTAACTGTCTGGTGTCACTCAATTGGTTCATGGAACTATAATATTCAAGGGGCCTATGCTGGTAACAAAAGATTCAAGCAATGACTCATTTTACCGACTACTTTAGTAGATCAATGGGGTTTTCAAATAAAAGAAAAAGATAGGACAAAGGGGTAAAACAATAAGTATGAATCGAATTTATCTAGTATCTGGACATATACCTTCAACAATGAATGTTTCCTAATAGATCATAAAAACCATAAGATGACACAATCTATAGCATAATCTATACCACTGCATACATTTTAGGTGCTTAATTAACTTCACAAATATTTCAAGGGTTTCAAAACAACACACATTCATTCATCATCAAGACTATAGATCAACAGACTTTTTAATAACTTCAACTCAATGACAATCTAATAAGATAATCCTTAAATCTGATTCCTTCAAATTACTTTCATCATTCAAGAAACTCTTATGTTTAGCACAATCACTACATACAGATAGATCATAACTTATCAGCCTTATCAAATAGACAATTTAATTCTAAACATCATATTTCGAGTAAACCTATAATTCTATTCACTGTAAAAGATCAAGTACACTGTATCTCTATAAAATCACTACAAAATTCTATATCCTAGCATTAGGTAAGCCAATCCAATTCTCAATTAACCGACCTTTACAATATGATACCCATCTGGTATTTATAGATATACAAAAGTTTGAACTCTACTTCTAATTTTAGGTTATCCACCCTTTTAGGAACTAGACTCTCTTGGAAACTCAGATCAATTTGATCTTGAGTTCTTATATTTAAACATTCAGTTTTAACTAAAAATAGAAGATAGAAGAAAAGAAAAGAATTCATGCACCCCTAAGACTGTTAGTGTTGCATGCATGCAACATGCAAGGATTCACGCATGCGAAGCTGGATCTACCATGAACTCATCGTAGCTGGTGAAGACTTGCTGTAAAGTATCCATCTCTGGCCCATCAATCTAGTCATCTTCAAATTTGATCCGATCCAACTCAACTGCAGCAAACTCCTTCATACTTTTCACTTTTATTAACTCTCTCCCAGCAACTTTTATCTCTTCTTTGACCTCTACTATTCGATCTAACATCAACTCTCCACCATCATCTTCTTTTTGCATAAGTCCTTTGAATCTTTCATCCCACTTTTCCTTTATTTGATTAAAAGGCATGCCCTCTTTTGTAAATGCATTTATATCTACAATAATGGCAATAGCTGCTTCTAACTCTTTTAATTGCTCAGTCAAATTATTTACAATCTCTTGAATCTCATTCTTATGCTTACACAAAAACTCAGTCCTAAACCGGAGCATACGAGAAGTTTTCTCCACAAAATCCTTCTTGTCTTCCTCAAGTATGGATTGCTCCAGAAGAATTGTTAGAGGCAATTCACTCACCTTTTCTAACTTCTGACTGTATTCTTTGTATTCCTCTTCTTGCTTTTTTGATGCCTCAATGTATTGATACATCTCTTTAATCAACCCTTCAGTATCCTTGTAGGCTTCAAATCCTTTCACTAAAACTTCTCCTACCTCTTGGTTCAATTTATCTATCCACCTGTCTACCATCTCCGCCTTTCCTCTAACCTGCACCAAATCATCTACCTCCTTTTTGCTTAACAAAATAGGAGTCTCAATGGTTGCTACCTGATGTGACCTTGGAGAGGAGACACTCTTCAAGAATTAATGCAACTGATCCAATTGAGCTTTAAGCTCATCCTTCTTTTTCTTGTCCTTGATCATTCTTGACTTGGTCGTTGAAGCCACCACATCAATCAAATTCATTTGCTGATTTCTAGTGGGTCTTCCCAAATTGACCGTACTCAATTGATAATCTATTAACTGCATGTCCCCTACCTCCTTTTCTATCATTGGTATGGCACATTCAGCAACAATTTCTCCTTTGTCTGTGAGTCGGGTAGAATGTAGAATTTTAGCCTTCTTTTTAGGCCTCTCCTACACAATTCCTTTCATCATGTCCTCCCAATTGAGAGGTTGTGAAGATATTACTACCCTCTTCTGCAAGTCCAGTTTTAGCCATGTAGGAGCACTTGGAGTAGTAGTCATCATAGAGGAAGAGGGAGCAATAACTATAGAAGGTGACTGCATACTCACTTGAGATTGGGATTCAACCCTTGCTTTCTCTTGTTGTTCTTGTAGTATATGCATTTGCACAAGTCTTTCAGCCTCTTCTCTATCCTTTTGTTCTTGTATTTTCTTGTCTTCTTCTTCTTTTCTCAACCTCTCTTCCTCCATTTGATTTCTCTCTACTCTTTCCTTTTCCAACCTTTCCTTTTCCAATTCTTCCTTCTCTATTCTTGCTCTTTCTAATTCTTCCTTTTCTAAAGCTTCCCTTTCTAATTTCTCTTTTTCTAAGGCCTCTAGCTTTTCCCTTTCTAACCTTTCTGCCTCCAAAGTCTTAAGTTTTTCAGCTTCTGCTTCTTCTTCCTGCTGTTTCCTAATCAGCTCTTCGGCCTCTTTTTCTTTCCTTATCCTTTCCGATTCTTCCTCTTTTTGTCAAGCTTCTTCTGCTTGTTTCAACCTAGCAACCAGAATTTCCTTTTCCCTCTGGTTTCTTGCTTTCTCCTCCTCAAGATCATGGATCTTTTGTATCAACTCTAACTTGTCATTTTTTGCTTTAACTTTAAGCTCATGTTCTTGGTGCCTCCTTTGCATCTCTACTTCATCATCTATTGCCTTAATTTCAACTTGTTTTGACTGTAATTGTTGTTGGTGAAGTAGAGCATCAGCTTATACCTTTGCATCCATTTCTTTTTGTCTCTCCATTGTAGCCCTTGCATCAGACTTCCTTTTTTCCTCTTCAAACATTTTCCATTGCTCTTCTTGTGTTAGAATCTGCTCAATAGTCTCCTCTAAAGGCATGTTTTCTTGCAAATCCTTTTCTGACAGAGTTTCATCTGAATCTGTCTCAACTTCTAGAACTTCTTCCTCCACTTTTTTTCCCTTAGCAGCTTCAACCATGGTATGAAGAGCTCCTTCTTGAACCTCTTTACTCTTCTTTCTTGTAAGTGGGGCTTGGGAAAATGATTCACCAAATGTAGGTGTTGAAACAATAGATCCTACTGGAACATCTCCTTCTTGTGTTTCCTTTCCATCATCTACCACCTCAAGTTCTATTTCTTCAATATCCAGAGGAAGGAATTCTAATGGCTCTTTGGGAGGTGTCTTTCTCTTAATTCTCTTGTATCCTTTACCCTTTTTAAGAACTGGCCCTTGAGAAGCTTGAGTTCTTAGTACTAACCATTGCACACTTCTATCCAACACTGTCCTTCCAATCTTCTTGATATCAATTGTTTCTTCAGCATCCCAATCAATTAGATCCAGGTTCTTGGTGCCAATATTCAACGCTTCATAGGATGGATCCAACACCATTCCATCATCCACCAAGGTGTCAAGAATTTTTTCTTTAATACCAAGTTCTGACATGAGTGAGACCGATAATCTTTCATAATTATTCTTTCTCAAGTCATACTCATCTTGCCTATCACTCCAAAAGTCTTCTAACAAATTAAAATCTCTAGTGAACACTGAAGGTAATAAAGCATACATCTTCTTCTTTGGATCAAAATACTTACGAGCTGTATACAATCCCAATTTCAACTATATCAACTCATTACAGATCACCTTTGCTCCCTTCAAGTGTTGATAGCTATATTCACCCAATTTCATGGGAAATTTATGACATCCAGTTTTATGCTTAATCCCAAACCGAGCATTAACTCCAATAGCTTGATATACAAACTCCATTAGCACCATCCTGTTATTGCAGCACCTTGGAAGAAAATGTGGGTGGCCTTCAAAACCAAATAACCTGAAGTATGTAAATTTGGGGTATTGGATGTACCAACATCCCCATTCAGCAATGAATGCCATGGCTTCTTGACTTAACCGGTATCCTGCATCTCCATTCAATTGATTGATGATCGCATATAAAAATGTATCATTGACTCTTCTGAAATGAGTCTTAGCAACCTGAAGAGATAATAGATCATAGTGCTCCCATACCTTCTTTTGTCCATCCAAGGCTCTCATTACACCCACTCTGTTCAAACCTGGGAAAACACCCACTCTTGCAGCTGCATAAACAATGTAAGAATTCATAAAGAAACACTTGGTTTCTCTAATACTGGTTAACTGATCATGTATGGCATAAGAAACAATCATTGTCCAATCAAGCTATTTTTCTCCTTTCAAGATAGTCTGAATAAAAGGAAACATCCACTCCTTGAAGTAAAATGCATCTCTTTCCAAACACCCTAGACAACATCACAATCAACCTTGCTACCTCTTCATAGAAATCTGATCTCTTTGGCTGGTCTGCAAGTTTACTTAGAGATTTCTTTTCTGTCTTCAACCACTTCTTGTTCAAGTGAGATTTATTCATTCCCTTATACTTACTATATTGCTCTAAGGCCTCTGCCTCATTTAATTGCACCAAGCTCTTTGGATCTGGAACATCAAATATACTCTGAAATGCTTGAGGAGTGAGATTAATAATCACATTGTCTTGTGAATCCATGCATAATCTTGTAGCAGGATTGTAAGCACTGGCTACTATCATAATTAACTCCGGGCACTGGATAGATATAGGAAATAAAGTGATATGAGCTAACCCAGAGCTAACAATTTTTTTCGTAGTCAATGTAATATCCTTGTCAAATGCTTCTGAATACCACTCCTCAAAATTGTATTGATCTAAATTGGTGTCAGTGATATCTGACCAATCTGATTCCACCTTGCTCATCTTCACCACTGAACTCCTGTGATTATACCTTAATGTATAAGGCAGTTGTTCTGGCTTTAACTTCTTTGGTTTTGATGCTACCTTTGATGTTTGTGCAGGCTGGTTTCTCAGAGCAGCTTCCCCTAATGTTCCTGACATCTTTCAACTTTCCTGCAAGCAAAACCTCTAATTAGATCTTTAGATATCAATACCAAACATACTTTAAAATCATACCTTTCATATATGCACCGGAGGTGGAACCAAGTAGAAACACAACCAAAAACAGTCTCTTTTTACAACACTGCCGGACTCGGAGCAAAAACCGATATAGAAATTTCACTAACAATGAACAGGCTCGGAGTCGGACTCGGGAAGGTTATCGGAACTGGGATCAGAATGGAAAATGGATTTGGTTTTCTTCAAACTTTCATTTTTTCATATTCTATTTCCATTCCGCCTCCGCTTCCGATTTGGACATCGTTATTTTGAAGAAAGATTTTCTCATTATGCGCGGAGCCGAACACAGGATGAAACATGGAATCAATACCTTTTGCAAAACCAAATTCTTAAGTTCAAGATCGATTCTAATCCCGTCTCCGCCTAAGTTGACCATAATTTCCAAAGCAGACTTCTTGCTATACACAGAGCCTGAATTAGGATGGGAATGGAATCGATAACTTTTGTAAAATGAAATTCTCAAGTTCAAGATTGATTTCGATCCTACCTCCGCCTAGATTGACCATGACATCATCAAGGATTTTGTTTGTTTTAACATATAACTTCGTGATTAAAACCGAGGTCACTTTAAAATGAAAAGGGGCTTTAAAAACACTACATTCATATGACCATGGGGAACAACTGAATCCTAAGGTATCATATTTTAATCATTTTAAATGTGATCACAAAGACAAACAAAACCCTAACCTAATAAACCCGATAAAAACTAGGGCATGAATTTTAAACGTTGCCATTTTTACCAGACCGAACGCGATAAAACCCTAAGTAAAAAATGATGAATCAATTTACCCTAACTCGCTGTAAATCTCTAATCTACCTTACTATAAACTTCTAATCCAACTAATCACCATTTAAAACCTAAACTTATCTAACTCACTACAAATCCAAAATAGCATGACGCAATCACGATTAAAGCATGAAAGCAACCATGCCCTAAAACAGAAAGAACTAAAAATAAAATCAAACAGAAATGAGGAAACAACTAGACAAACAAAATAAAACAAGACCCGAACAAACAAGCAAGCCAAGAAACATGAAATCATTTGAAAATGAAATGATTCAGAGCACGGGCAAATGTATATACAAAACATGCAACAGTAAATAAAATGAAGAACAATAAAAAGAAAATCTACCTCGAATACACAAGAACGCAGCTAACCTTCTAAACTGATTCGTTCGCAGCAATCTTCTCCTCTTTCAATCTTTTCACTCAAATGAACTCTACCGCTGCTCTTTCGTGCTCTTCAATCTCTTAATAATGATAATAATGACTTGTTTAACCCTTATATGAAGGTAAAAATGAAGATTTCTACCTACACGACCAACTGTCATTAATGCATTAACACGCAGTTAAGACGAAGTTGGAACTGAAAGTGAGCCAACACTTCACAACAGTGCGACTTCAGTCAATAAGTCAACGATCCAGAAAAATGGCGGGGGTGAAACTAAAATAGAAACTGATTCGTAACTTTTTGAGAAATTTCCAAACTTCATTCCAATTTCGGTTCCGAGTCTGCCAACTAAACATAAAACGAAAACAAACACAAAAATTTAAAACAAAAAGATCGACATAACAAAACTAAACAAAAAGACAAAGACCAAAACCAAAAGTCAAAATAGTGGGGGTCGGGGCGGAGTTGATTATGATTTTGCAATTTTCGGTAAAGACTAAGTTAACACCCACTCCGACTCCGGGCCCGCCGAAGACAAAACAAAAGACATAAAGAAAAGACTGTCAGGATTGAAACCAAATCAAGTTTCAAAAGAACTTTCAAAACCCGATTCAGTTCTGGTTCCCATTCCGACAGAGAAACCAAAGAAAAACAAAGTATTGGCAAAACTAGACTCCAAACTTTGTTTCAAAACAACTAAGTACAAAAATAACAAAGGGGGGCCCATTTTTACCAAGTCAAAAGATGGGGTGGTTATGCAAGGCATAATAGTACATCTAATACCAATATTGTTAACATTAACTATGATCATTAAAGGTTTCACTTGTTTCTACACATCCAAAAGTGGGATTTATTGTGGGTGGAACGTAATATTCGGCAAATCCATTTGAATATGTTCCATCAACACATCAACTTCCGTAAGGCTTCTTGTAGCATCTCTTGATAAACCGAAGTAGTATTAAGCAAATCCCAAAGTGAGATCTTAGCCAGAGTAGCATAAAGTTGCTCAACAAGATCATAATCACCTGGTGCTTTGATTGTGGGCTTAAGAGTTGAAGGAAGGTTAGGTTGAGATGGTGGTAAAGAAGTAGGAGTTTGTGTAGATTGTGATGCAAGAACAGACACTTGTTGTTCTAAGTTTTGTTTGTTTCTCCCTGTATTGTATGTATGCCTGATAACATTATAAGAAGTAGAGTCAGTAGCTTTCACGAACCTCGAATATAAGTCCGATGGATTGCTAAGACATGAAATCCCATAGACAGAATAGTCCTCTCTAAAGAATGGTTCAACTGGGGTCACATAAATGAAGGGTTTCTTAGGGCTTGGAGGAGCCACATAAACTACTACCACATATCGACTACTCAGTTGGTGAGGAAGAATTTTGTTTAGAATATTTACAGATAGAGGAGAGTGCTTCTAAGAAATCATCTAGAGAATCTTCCAACATATCAAAATATTTTTTAGAGAAATAATTATTATAATTATGCAACATTATGAAAACGGATCCAACGATTCACGTCGAGTTCACCAAAATGTGATATAAGAGGGATTCGCTGCACATAGGTCTCTTTATTCTCAAGAGATCACCAGGGAATGGATTTCCCTTATACACCTCAACTTAAACAAATCGACGAAACAACGAAGGAAAGCAGGAAACTAACCTCAAACCCTGAGAGAGTGAGACTTCGAGATTCCTACCTCCGACTGAGGAGATCTCAACCAAAATATTTCAGTGCAATTTGGGGACACCAACGTGGCATGCTGTCATCCAAAAGATGTGCTGGCATCCTAAGCCATGGAGAAGTCAGGAGATCAGGTAGGTGAAGTCGGATCTCACTTCTAGACTCGGGTCGAAAGCTTAAAAGACTAGATAATCGGTAGAGAGCTAGAAACTAAAGATAAATTCCAAAGAACTCAAAACAAGATTACCTTTGTGTGTCCGAATCTTTATTCTGAGCTTCACTTCATAACTTGTAAAAAAAAGATCAAGGGGAAAAGTATGGGGCTGTATAGGGGTCTACCTCAGTCAGACCCCCGTTTTGGTGTTCCCAACTCCACAGACAACCAAGTTTGGAAAAGAGTGTAAAGGAAGTAAATAAAGTGCGTGGTGAAAGAAAAACCCGCTTCGAAGTAGAGCCTACACCACAAAGTAGCAAATGAGCTAGTAAGAAAGAGTGATAAGGAGAGAGAGCGTTACCCACAGGTCAAGACCCTCTTCTAGAGCACACAGACGTACCTCTATGTGCTTGCTCCAGAGCTAGTAGCTACTTGAGAGATTGTAGTTGCTAGAGGGACCTCAGTCCGACATGGCTTCACCTATAAAAATTGCTGCTATTCAAGGATAGAGCTTACTCAAGACTAGAGAAAATAGTGACAATGCTTCAACTAAGAGCCAAAAAAGCAGTTTTCATGCATGCAAGGGCAGCACAGAGCCATTTCACTTCAGACCTAACCACTAGGACACGTGTCGCAAGAGTCGGGGTTCTAGATTCATTGTTTCAAACTAAGAAAATCACTAGGACACTAGCGCGGTACGCGGACATCCGCACATCGCACAGGCGTCCAAAGCCTAGATTCTCAAGAAACTCCTTGTCAAGCTTATGTTGTCTCACCATGTGTCCACATGGAGTTAGAATTGTGAAATTCTAACTCATGGGGTTTTCAAATTAATGTTTGTAAGGTGTCATAAATGCTAGGAAACATGCACAAATATGGAATTGCCCCTAGGTGCAATTTTACGACATTATAGGTATATGGTACATTTTTGGATATTGCGGTACAACACATATGTTGGTTTGCATGCGGTGATATTTTGGCAATAACCACAAGTGATTTGAGGAACTCACTACTACATATGGAAAATAGTGTTTGTTGAGAGTATGAACAACAATACATAAGCATTTGAAGCAAAGCTAGATTTCATGTGACATAATCTAATAGTAGGATAATGTTCTAGAAGATGGCACAAGGTACCACAATTAGTCAAAATTGATGTTATATTTTTCTATCCTACCACTTGTATGGAGCTAGTAGTGGTGATTATACAAGAAATTATGATTTCATCAATATTGTTAATTGTGTAATTATTAATTTTTAATGTGCAAAAACAAATACATATACAAGGTGATTATCCACGTGGAGACATCATGTTTGGGGATGCATGATGCTAATGTCATAGTATGATCAAAATATAGTTGCAAAACACTTGGTATTGTACATGTTTCTTGGATAGTTAAACAATTGGAATTCTCTTGCATAAGTCCATTTGTATCTATGGATGATGAAAATGTGAATTACAAATATCAACAATGTAAAACTCACACTCTCACAACCACATAATGAAGTTCAAAATCTTGGCTCAAAATATAGAATTTAGATAACAAGCAAATTCATCATAGCTAAGATCTTGATTTGCTCCATTGTTGGTTGCTCTTCAAAGTAACAAACTATGAAAGAACAATAATAATCTAATACAATGATAATAATAAATTCTCACAGATAAACGATACCTATGATTGACAATGATAGTGATAAATACTTGATAATATTTGATCATGTTTGATAATGTTTGGCAAATGCTTGATAAGTGTTTGATAGTAATAAGAGTGCTAAGATCATAAGAGTGCTAGGGGGTATGAATTAAATGAAACCTTCTTATTTATATGCTTCACTTGACATTTATCAATGGTGAAGATTAATTTGCAAGATTAGGGTGATCCCACAATAGTGGGTTACACTTTTTGGCCAAACTTGACTTTGAACTAATTTTTTTTTACTAAATCTTCATTTTCAAGCACCTATAGCTGCTAAACAATGAGAAATTTGAAGATGATGCAAACTAGTGATTTGTGACAATTTGTCTGTAGATTCTAAATATATATTTTTTTAAAAAAAATTGTAATCATATTGCATTTCTTTTTCCATCTCATTCGAAAACTATTTTTTAACAGTAAACAACATTTTTAAAGAGTGAAGTTCACCGTATACAACATAACTTTTTTTCTATGAAGGATAATTTATTTATTTTTAATTTGGATTTGTAACTACGATATCTAGTATGTTCGTTTATTTTCATAGTGTTTTATTGAATATTTTTTTCTTAATTAAGTTTTGAAGTCAAACCAATTAGAATTTAGACATAGGTGGACTGTATACAACATAACTTTTTTGTACATATCAAAATTCAAATTTTTTTGTTGGATCAAAGAAATCAATACCAAGCACGTACATATTTTTTAGAATTTTTTTTTATCATATACTATTTTTCCACATGTGTAGAACATAGAGCTTGATTTTCAGTGAAAACCCTACATTCATAAGAAATTAAGAAAAATAATAATCAAATAAAAAATATTTAAGTTATACTTTTTGGGAAGATTATAATAAGGACTACATACTTACTATGTGGTGTAAAATGTGCGTCAATGAATGTTAATAATCAAAACTAAACAACACACAAGTGATGAAACGTATTACATCTAATGAAGGAAAAGTAATAAAATAAACTATTACAATCCTGCATTTGAACTCATATCATCGTTCTCTATTCTTGGTGATTCTTCAATCCATGCTCTCATAATTGGTTTTGCACATGAATGTATAGATTGGAAAACTAAGAAATGAGTAGCTATTTCACCATGCAAACTAAAATGCCTACATGCCTATATTTTTGTGTTTTTGAAAATAAATCGTTGAATGATCTATGCTAAGAGATTGTTGTTGAAATGAAACTAGATTTAATGATGTAAAGATAAAGAGAATACTATTTGAGAGAATGCAAGAAAGATAAATACTAAAATGGAAATGTCATGATAATGCTAAAATATGCTAAAATGCAACTACAATGCTCTTCAAATTCCTTCAAACTTCAATGAAATTCCTGCAGCATAAACTTGTTGAATTCTCCTTGTTGAAAAGTTGTAGAAAAGGGTCCTATTTATATATTTTCTAAGGCTCAAGGTGATGTGGTAACATTGGATCGTCGGGATTTCCATACCGCGACATCAACAGTGGAGTATCAGGAGGTTAGAGGGAATCAGTGAGATGGTTCCCTTCAACAAGACAAATTGCCAAGTGTTAAAGGGAATCACAGAGAAGGAGGAGCCATGTGTCTCAGTTAGTTCCAAATTGGTTGCAAATTTTTTGAAGATATTTCCAATTTTATAAAATTCATTTTTGTGAGACACATGATGAGGTGGCAAGTGAGTTGGAGGTGGTTAGAGGAAATATGTAGAAATGTGCTTAAATTGAATTAAAAATTCAATTTAAAAGAAGATGGTAAATTAGCAAAATTTATGTATTTTTACCCATTTTAGAAGAATATGCCAATTTGAATTTAAAAATTCAAATTTAATAGGAAGAGGGAAAACCAATTAAATAACAAATTGATTAATTTGTCTATTTAATTAATTTAGAAAGAAAGTGAATTTTGGAAAAGAAGAATTAGAATATGAACCATATAAATAAATTGTTGAATTAATAATTTTAATCAAATAGAAAGTATTTAATTAATATGTAATGCTCCAGAACATTTTTGTGTGCATACATTTTGCCCCTCTTTGAAGTGATGTGCACAACCACACTGCTTCAAAGAATAAATTTTCCTGATTGTGATGAAAAAAAAAATTTGACAATGCCCCGGACTCTGATTTTACAACGATGATGAAAGGATGCCTCCTCAGGAGGTAAATCAGGGATTTTTGAAATTTTTTGATGATTGAAATGATTTTTTGATTATGTGTTGATGATCGATAGATTTGATAAGGATGACCTGATTTATCTCTTAAAAATTAGAAGAGTTTCTCCACACTGTTGATTAATTGATGAAAAGACCCCTTTGAAAAAGTAAATAAAATGCCACCATAATTACCCCTTAATTAACCTTCAAAAGGGTAAAAAGGTAAAAGATAAGTTCATTTGTAACCTAAGAATTTTGAAGACTGAGAGCCTGCAAAGCAAAGATGGACAGAATTCCATGTCACACACACAAATTAGAGCGAGTTTGCTACCACCAGCGTCTGGTCGCGAATGGACCTCCGGTACATACCCCGAAAACCTCTTTTTGAACTTCAAAAATTTGATTTTTCTTGCTTTATTTCCTTTTGAAAATTTGAATTATTTTTGCATTTTAGTGCATAGGTTTAGCAAATTAGCGCACAGGGTACCCGCTTCAGCACATAGGAAGCCTTTAATAGCGCATCCCATTAGGTTAGGACCCCATAATTATATTAGCACATCCAGAACCCACTTCAACGCATTAGGTCCATAGATTAGTGTATTTGACAATTAGTGCATCCATAGGATAGAGTCACACATAGGTTTGATAAAGTAGCACATCCAGGAAACGACTCGTCGAGACTCTGTTCTGGCACATAGAATCTATTTTCCAGCACATTGATGAAATAGCGCATCAGGACTCTATTCTAACGCATCCAGTAGTTTTTCTAGCGCATCTGGTGAATCAATGCATAGAAACCCTATTTTAGCGCATCCAACCAAAATTAATGTTTTTGATGAATTCCTCCTAGATTTTGATGATTGATGATCATGTCAGTCGATATAGGGTGATGTTGATTGATAGGTTGATGATCATCCTCACAATAGGCGAGGAACGATAAATAGGATAGATTGATTGATGATCATCTTCATTATAGGAGAGGAATGATTAATAGGATAGGTTGATGTTGATCTATCCCATGAAAAATGAGAATCGAGTAATAAGATAGGTGCTCCTCGAGATTTGATCAGAATCTCACGTGAGTTGATTTGATTAGATGATGTGCTTGATTGATAGGTCGATTGAATGATTTATTGAATTGATGTTTGATTTGATTCATAAGGGTGGCTTAGGGAGCCTTCAGGTTCACGAGCGCTTTCCAAGGACATGGGACATGATCCCACAGCTGAGTCTGACAAATATTTCCATTATAGATCAGTGTGGTTTGACTTCATTGATAGATATGCCCCAATACCGGATTAATCGGGGGCTACTAACAGCACTTGTAGAGAGGTGGCATAGCGACCACAAAACATTTCATTTGTTGACGAGAGAGATGATAGTGATTTCCCAAGGATGTTTATCAAATACTAAGGATACCAATTGTGGGGACCTTGGTTATGTATGATGTTGAGGAACAGGGATGGATAGACACTCTACGATAGATGTTTCATGATGGTGGACTTATGGGATATGAGCTATCCTGGCAGGAGTTGATTGCAACTCAGTAGGCATTACCATGTGTGCTAGCAAGCTTCGTTGGAGGATTTCTCTACCCCGACTGTAGGTCGAAGGGCCTTTCAGTTTGTTGGGGTCGATTGCTAGAGAGAATGATTGCCCATGGTATGAGGTATGCTTGGGGTTTGTGCATGTTAGCACACTTGTATCATGACCTACACCAGGTGGTGTTTCTTCAGGTGAGTAGTTTTTCAGTAGGTTGCACACTTTTACAGCTTTGGGCTTGGGAGCACATAGCCATCACACGACCAGTTGGAGACAGGGTGTGACCCGCAGGATGACCGTACATTTTTGGGTACTCAGGACCACTTGTCCAACATAAGCTGGGAAATTTAGAGTATTGGAGGTGAGTCTTGGATGACCTTAACACTATCATCTGGCAACTGTATTTGGATTGTGAGGCTTGGGTAGAGATGGTGCAAAGTTACCTTATGCTTTTTGCAATAGATATTTGAGAGGAAAAATGCCATATATTCTTGAGAGGTTCATGTTTGGCAAGGTGCATCGACAGTATGGTCACATCTAGGGGATGCCATGGGGGGTAGCACATTATGCTAGGCACATACAGGATATACCAGAGTGGGGACCAACGATTGAATATGATGCAACCTATGCAGAGTATTATGGCTTACAAATAATTTTCTGGCAGTACCATCCTGAGGTTGTAGATGCTCAGATGACAGCAGACTATGCAAAGTTTTTCCACACGCATCCCTTTTAGTGGATTTCTAGTCCTGATGAGCCAACACTGATTTTGGATATGGGGAGGAGAGCAGGGCCAACCGTGCAGCCCAGAGGAGGAGATGGAAGAGGTGATGAAGCAGAGGGGGAGGTTGGAGGTGATCACGAAGGGGATGGAGGAGGAGGGAGAGGTGGAGATGGGGGTTGTGATAGTGGTGGAGGATGTGGTGATGCACCAAGCTTTGGGGTCATTCCCAAGAGGCAGAGGTCAGGACCAGGAGGGAAGCAACCATTGATAGTGCAGATGCCCTCGCAGAGACAACAAGCATAGATTGCCGAGCTACAGGGTCAGGTTCAGGCATTGTAGGCATAGGTTCAGACACTTTAGGGACAACTTTCCCAAGCCCCAACACAGGATTCAACACAGGTGTAGATCCAGGGATAGATGGTACAGCTACAAGCCCAAGTAGCTATGTTCAATACATAGAGAGATGTCATGAGGAGACATGAGGCACATGTTGTGGTAGTGGCTGACAGGGTACAAACTGCAACTCAAGGTATAGGTACCGTCGATTTGGTTAGAGAGCTCAAAGAGTCCACCAAGGAGGAAAAATACTATAGAGGTAGATATCATGAGGTTGTACTAGTTGTGCAGCAAGTTAGCTATGCTAGATCCAGATCCGGATGCTCACACTCGCATACTACCAACAGAAGGGTCACACAACCACTTCCGCCAGGCGGACCTCCACCGGGGATAGGACCATCAGGGGTTGGACAGAGACTGACCACATCAGGTGACAACACCACAGGATCTCCTGGACATACTTGATTTTATACTTTGATTTAGAGACTCAACCTTGTGCCACATTTTTGATGTATCTCTTTTTTAGTTTATGTCATTGTATACTTGACATATTTTTATGAGGTTATATGATATGCAGTGACGTTCGATGATCTTATGTGTTGTGATGTTTTATTATGGATGGATGCATTTAATTTGTGTTATATATGCGTATACCATGTTCTATATGATTATGTTATGGATGATGATTCTTTAATTATGTTTATGAATGATGCATTTATGAGATGTATGATATGGATGCAAATGACATGAAATGTGATTTTTTGTAATTTTTCATATGGATATATCGATGTATGGATGCAAATGGTTTTATTATGAACTGCAAAAGGGTGATTAAATATGAATATGGATGATTAATGGATGAAAATGTGGTACATGTAGATGTATGGGTGTATGATTTTATGTTATGATTATGATGAACATTATGATGCAAATGAAATGTAATGCAGTTTTCTATGCTTTTGGTATTTTCTATGCAAATATGTGAAATGAATTATGATTATGAATGCAAATGGATTATGATGTTCAATGAAATTATGGTGTTATTATGAATGAATATAAATGTGGATGAATGAAATAAATGCATTTATTATGACCTTGATGTGATGATATGAATTATGAATGACGATAGTATTATGCTTTGTTTTTGGAATTTTTCAAATGAGAATTTTATAATGAATGTATAGATAATTTGTGATAGTGGATGTATGATAATGCCTGCTAATGGAATGGAAATGTCAATGCACATGAATTATTTTTGGTTTTGTCAAGTATACTCAATCCTGTAGAAAGAAATAACATCAACCTTGAGAATGACCAGCTTAGAAAATATATAATGCAAATGCAGACTAAAATTAAATGCAACTCTATCTATGCAAATGTTTCCATCTAATTCATTGTGCTTATTTTCATCATTGAGAATTTTATTATGTTGAAAGTTGGTTCAAACATCGATGGTACAATCAGACCATGATGACCTGAGTACAACTTCCATACAACTTTTGTTGACGTTTGATAATGCAATATAACAAAAGCATCTAGGTATAATTTGACCAAGATGACCTGAGTATCACTTGTGTAAACAAATAAGAGTTAATCATGTTCCTATGAAAATTCAGAATGTCATCAATGATACTTTGTAGAGCATGTCCCGCAACAATTTGCACAATATTAATGATTGACTCACAAGCAGCAGACACAAAAACAATATCATTCTTGATCATAGTCCCTCTAGTTTGCAACATCATCAAGGTACTCCCAAGAAATAATAACAACAATCATGATATAAGCAATTGAACATGTGTGTTAAAGTGATCCAACCATGATTCAGAAGATGATCCTTCAGTGATGAGATGATTTGGTTTGACTTGATGGTTGATTTGATTGATTGATTAGATTGGATTGGGTTGATTTTCGATGCTCAAATTTTGATGGATATTACGATTGTTGTTTTGATGTTGCCGTTTGTTGATTGCTTGTCTGTTGATTTAAGCTCAATGGTGGTTTGCTCCTAGTGAGATCAAGATTTTTCCCCCAGTGAGAACAAGCCAAATTTATTATGGATATGTATAATGAAAACCAAGCCAGAGTGGGATGACCGCGTTAGCCGAATATGGACATGAAGCTCATTGTAAGATATACATGAATGCGCAGGGGTGGCAGAAGCTAATAGTCAACACACACTCGAATAGACAAAGAAGCTGGCCTATCACAAATAGTGACTGTTTACCAAGTTTTCACCATTTATTTTTATTGCACTTCAGATTTTATGATTTTTTTTTGCTGTTACCAAGACGCCTGTTTGCCAGGTTTTCATCAAGGCAACCATTTTTTTAATTTTTCACTTTTTTTTGTATTTTTTGATTTTTTAAAGACTTTTTTTTATTTTTATGATTTTTTCAAGACTTTTAGACATGCACTAGATGCATCATGTGTAGAACTTCTTCAAGTGAAGGTTGTTAATTGGTTCCTCAAATAAATCCCCTTCAGGTGTCAACAACTAGTATGCCCCTGATCCAAATACTGCCACAATAACAAAAGGACCCAACCAGTTTGGCTCAAATTTCCCTTTCTTCTCTTGATCCTACTGATTCTGAGGATTTTCCTTTAGTACTAGATCACCTAGCTGAAATGTTCTTGGTTTGACCTTGTGATTATAGCTTTGGGACATTCGCTGTTGATATGCCTTCATCTGATCTACTGCAAGCTGGCAACATTTATCTAGCAATTCTAGCTCTTGCAACCTAGACACATGGTAATCTTCATCTGAGATGATGCCTTTCAAAGACACATGAAGTGATGGTTTCTCCACCTCAATGGGAAAGATGGCTTCAGCTCCATAGACGAGGGCATATGGTGTGGCTCCTATGGGGGTACGGATGCTTGTACGATAGGCCCACAAAGCAAGATTCAATTGAGTATGTCAGTCACATCCAACATCATTGACAGTTTTCTTTAGAATTTTTAGGATAGTTTTGTTAGAGGCCTCTGCTTGGCCATTCCCTTGAGGGTAATAGGGTGTGGAAAACCAATGCTGGATATGGAATCTCTCATAGAGTTCTTGCACGTCCTGATTCTTAAAAGGTCTTCCATTATCAGTGACAATGGATTGAGGGATATAGTATCTACAAATGATGTAGTTTAGGATGAAGGATAAAATCTGCTTCCTCGTGATGTTGATTAGAGGTAGGGCTTTGACCCACTTTGTGAAGTACTATGTGGCTGTGATAATGAACTTGTATCGATTTGATGAAGATGGGTGAATTTTTTCCACAAGATCCAATCCCTAGTGACAAAATGGCCATGTTGATGCAAAGGGCTGCAATTCTTGTGTCGGTGCATGAATAAGATTACCGTGTACTTGACATTTCCTACATGTTTTGACAAATCGAAAAGCTTCTCTCTCCATAGTCGACCAATAGTATCCCAAACAGAGGAGTTTCTTGGTAAGGGTTAGGCCACTTGAATGAGTGCTACAAATACCCTCATGGACTTTTTGTAAAGTTGTGTCAGACTTGTCGCTTTATAGACATCGTAAGAGAGTTCCATCAAGACCTCGTCAATATAGGACATCAGCTATAAGGGTATGGCGAGCAACTTGGGGGATGAAATTTTGTTTTTGGTTGCGGGAGAGATCAAGAGGTAAGGTATTGTCTTTTAGGTAAGTATAAATCTTCCTGTAGATGGAGGCATCGACATCGTCTAAGTGGCATATAAGTTGGGATTCAGGGTTATCATACACAGGGGTAAACAATTGTTCCACCATGAACTCAAAACGACCTTGTTTCTTTGGAATCTACAAAAAAGAAGCAATAGTGACCATGGAATTAACAACTTTGTTGTCACTCCTTGGAATTTGACCAAATTTGATGTCAAAAAAATATTGCTTAAAGTCATCAATCATTATCTTATAGGGCATCAGTTTATCATCCTTGGTTTGGTAATCATTGTTGACCTGATTGATGACTAATTGAGAGTCCCCGTAGACCTGCAGCTATGTAATTTTCCATTTGACAACTATTTTTATGTCGATGATGAGGGCCTCATATTCTACTGTGTTGTTGGTGCAATGAAACATCAGATGATATGACTTCAGAATGGTGTGCCCTAGAGGAGTGATAAATAAAATTCTGGCTCCTAATCCATGTTGAGTATAGGAACCATCCAAGTACAACACCCACTGCTTGGTTGTTACTATCAGGACACCCACATCCAATGGGTGCCAATTTATGTGTGGTGTAAAATATGCATCAATGAATGTTAATAATCAAAACTAAACAACACACAAGCGATGAAATGTATTACATCTAATGAAGGAAAAGTAATAAAATAAACTATTACAATCCTACATTCGAACTCATATCATCATTCTCTATTCTTGGTGATTCTTCAATCCATGCTCTCGGAATTGGTTTTGCATATGAATGTATAGAATGGAAACCTAAGAAATGAGTAGCTATTTCACCATGCAAACTAAAATACCTACATGCCTATATTTTTGTGTTTTTGAAAATAAATTGTTGAATGATCTATGCTAAGAGATTGTTGTTGAAATGAAACTAGATTTAATGATGCAAAGATAAAGACAATACTATGTGAGAGAATGCAAGAAAGCTAAATATTAAAATGGAAATGCCATGATAATGCTAAAACAAGCTCAAATTATAAAATGCAACTAAAAAAGATCAAGGGGAAAAGGTTGGAGCTGTATAGGGGTCTGCCTCAGTCAGACCCCGTTTTGGTGTTCCCACCTCCATGGACAACCAAGTTTGGAAAAGAGTGTAAAATAAAGTGTGTGGTGAAAGAAAAACCCACTTCGGAGTAGAGCCTGCACCACAAAGTAGCAAATGAGCTAGTAAGAAAGAGTGATAGGGAGAGAGAGCGTTACCCATGGGTCAAGACCCTCTTCAGGAGCACACATACCTACCTCTATGTGATTTCTTTAGAGCTAGTAGCTACTTGAGAGCTTGTAGTTGCTAGAGGAACCTCAGTCTGGCATGGCTTCACCCATAAAAAGTGTTGCTATTCGAGGATAGAGTTTGCTCAAGACTAGAGAAAATAGTGACAATGCTTCAATTGATGACGTCCAACCCCACAATGAGAGACAAAAAGCAGTTTTCATGCATGTAGGGGCAGCACAGAGCCATTTCACTTGAGACCTAACCGCTAGGACACATGTCACAAGAGTTAGGGTTCTAGATTCGTTGTTTCAAACTAAGAAAACCGCTAGGACGCTAGCGCACTACGCTAACATCTACGCATCACGTAGGCATCCAAAGCCTAGATTATCAAGAAATTCCTTGTCAAGCTTATGTTGTCTCACCATGTGTCCACATGGAGTTAGAATCATGAAATTCTAACTCATGGGGTTTTGTAATTAATGTTTCTAAGGTGTCATAAATGCTAGGCAAGATGCACAAATATGGAATTACCCCTAGGTGCAATTTTGTGACATTACAAGTATATGGTACATTTTGGATATTGCGGTACAACATATATGTTGGTTTGCATGTGGTGATGTTGTGCCAATAACCACACGTGATTTGAGGAACTCACTACTACATATGGAAAATAGTGTTTGTTGAGAGTATGAACAACAATACATAAGCATTTGAAGCAAAGCTAGATTTCATGTGACATAATCTAATAGTAGGATAATGTTCTAGAAGATGGCACAAGGTACCACAAGTAGTCAAAAGTGATGTTATATTTTTCTATCCTACCACTTGTATGGAACTAGTAGTGGTGATTATACAAGAAATTATGATTTCATCAATATTGTTAATTGTGTAATTATTAATTTTTAATGTGCAAAAACAAATACATATACAAGGTGATTATCCACGTGGAGACATCATGTTTGGGGATGCATGATGCTAATGTCATAGTATGATCAAAATATAGTTGCAAAACACTTGGTATTGTACATGTTTCTTGGATAGTTAAACAATTGGAATTCTCTTGCATAAGTCCATTTGTATCTATTGATGATGAAAATGTGAATTACAAATATCAAAAATGTAAAACTCACACTCTCAAAATCACATAATGAAGTTCAAAATATTGGCTCAAAATATAGAATTTAGATAACAAACAAAGTCATCATAGCTAAGATCTTGATTTTCTCCATTGTTGGTTGCTCTTCAAAGTAACAAACTATGAAAGAACAATAATAATCTAATACAATGATAATAATAAATTCTCAAAGATAAACGGTACCTATGCTTGACAATGATAGTGATAAATACTTGATAATATTTGATCATGTTTGATAATGTTTGGTAAATGCTTGATAAGTGCTTGATAGTAATAAGAATGCTAAGATCATAAGAGTGCTAGGGGGTATGAATTAAATGAAACCTTCTTATTTATATGTGATGGGACTTTTTAAAATTTGTCAAAATTCTTCCTAAATTGGGCACGACTGGTTACTTTTAACAAACTGGAGGTCTGATATTTTGGGTTTAGGGTTTTGATCACTCATGAAAGATTGATTGGTATCTTTTAAAACCCTCACATTATATTTCAATGTTGACTTGCTATTGAGGGTTATCAATCACTTAAGTTATCTAACTGAGTCTTTCCTTCGTTATCTTACCAACCCCTTTTCACCCGACCTATCGATCTCTTATTTGCCACTTGGGCTTAAATGTTTATGTCGTCGAAGGTTTTTCCAATGGGCCCCACCAGTATATTCTATGTGTTTTATGTAGCTTGACGAACCGTCCGATCATTGGTTTTGATCTGGACCATTCCTCGCGAACCTCGTAGGTTTTCCTGCTGATGTCACTTAGGTGGTCTGAGGTGTGCAAGATGCCGCCATTTGTCATATACAGAGGAGTGGGACCTTTTCCTAATGCGCCAATAGTGACATGTGGGCATCATTCCACCAATGGGAATTTAATGACAGAGATTAATGATGACCGTCCCTAGCAGGCCTCGCACGATCAGAGTAAATGTTCCAAAAGTACCGCGAGGTTTGTGAAAAGGTGGCACATGGCCTGGCTCTTGGAACAACGGGGCTAGGTGGGGCCTGCTGCCCGAATGCAACCTCCTGCTTTCATGGGTTGTGATTGGCTGTGGTTTTCCCCAGGCGGTGATGTGGATTTTAAACGATCATTGACTCGATTTGATTCATCTGACTTTCCAGGTCTGTTCCACATCTATAGTTCAAATTCAAAGGGGTATTGTTCATCCGTGTGAGTGTTTTTTGCGTTTTGCAACTTGTTTTCATTAATGGCACGAGTTTTTCAGTGGATTTTCTCCTTATTTCCTTGTGTGCGAGCGGTATTTTCCTGATAAATATAATGATGGGTTGTACACTTGGAATAATTTTGTGGTGGCATCATCAGCCACTAATCATTCGTGTGCTCATACAAGCATTTGGGCAATTAATATTCCCTACACCAGATTACTCTATAAATACCTGTTGAATTGCTCAGTATTATCATTGCATTTTGAGTTGATATGTTTACAAGTAGTGAATTTGTTTGTAGTTTCTAAGCTACACATCTTCAATGGACAAGTCTGAGGTGTACCGAAGTGCCAGAGTAGGCGCGAGGAATTCGCAGCACGAAGAGGAACAACCTATTCCTAGTGCTCCTAAAGCGAGTGCCCAAGGTGTGAGTAATCGGTTTGGGTGCTGCAATTCCCTGTCGTGCTCTCTTCGAGCTCTAGTGACGATGGGTCTGAGACTGAATCGAACTATCATTGCTATCTTGCGGCCATGACCGAACTGGTGGGTGTCAACAAAGAGGTCCTTGCAATTTCACCAATAACTGCAATGGCACTGTGCCGTGTTGTTGGGGTTAGTGTTGATGTGGATAGGAAAAAGAGATTGATTCCGCTTCAAACTAAAGCGAGAACTAGAAGCGATCGCCTATACCAGGGTTGTGTGTTGACTAAATGATTGTTGGTGGGTGGATTGTGTTGGTCGTGGGCGGTGCTATTTCGGTGGTTCGTCTTGTGGATGTGGACGTGCGCGTGAGTGGCACGCTCTTTTGTTTTTTCTCCGACTGGTTACCAGGTGTAACCATTTTTTATTCCTCGAGTCGTATACTATTTTTTCTAATGATGAGGCATATTTTTTGGAATGTGAATTCAAATTTCATTTTCATTTAGAATGAAATTTATTTTGAAATTAACAATGGAGCCCAATGCTTGTTGCTCTCCTATTCTATAAAGGAGATTTTACGGCTCATTGTTAGGGTCAGATTTTTTGTATCTTGAGGCTTAGTATATGTACAGTCAGTTTGTTTGCTATAGGTTTTTTGAAGGTATTAACTAGTATGTCTTTTCTAGGGCAGGAATATTATGAAACAAGCAGGCTCTTCTTATGTAATAAAAGATATTGAAGCAATAAATGAAAATCTATTAGAACAATTGCTCTCCTAGTTTCATGTCATGAGTTGTGAATGAGTTTATTAATGATATATTCATTCAACTTCAATGGTATATTTGAGTGTGTACTTTATTTTCTTGCTTTAACTTAATGAGTTAATCAAATTGCTTGAAAATGAGTTACAGATTTATGATGTTGTCTTCAAGATTCCTTAAGGAGTATTGTTTTGATAACTGAAAATCTCATAGTGTAAATCATTATGGTGATACATCCATGATATCTGGGTTATGTTTTATGTCACTCCCGCCCAATGGATGAGGCACTGGGTAATTTCTCCAGAATCCCTATTTTGAGAGTATAGGGTTGTAGTTCTAAGCATAGTGTTTCAAAATCTGAACAATCTAAAATATCAAACCTTATCTCTTTGGAGATGTCAATCTTACATTAAATTTTCAGTCTCGTTGCTTTAAGATAATTGTTTTTATTCTTTGGTTTTCCACAACCAAGATAATTGCTATCTAATTGCATTGGTGGGGACTATATCTGTAAGAAGAAGTGTTCTTACCAGGTCATGAAACATTCTTATGAACACACTTAGGAAAACCCTCATTGGTTTCACAGAGCCAAAAGTGTAGGAGATCTCAGTCTTTGACTGAATCTCGTTAGTTGGCCACTAACTTTGTTAGTTCTTGAATATAGAGGTTGGCTACTTCTTAGGGAATTACAAAGTCTTAGTTGGGAAAATTAAAACACCAACAATATGCTTCACTTGACATTTTATCAACGGTGAAGATTAATTTGCAAGATTAGGGCGATCCCACAATAGTGGGTTACACTTTTTGGCCAAACTTGACTTTGAACTAATATTTTTTAACTAAATCTTCACTTTCAGGCACCTATAGCTGCTAAACCATGAGAAATTTGAAGATGACGCAAACTAGTGATTTGTGAAAATTTGTCTGTAGATTCTAAATATATATTTTTTTAAAAAATTGTAATCATATTTCATTTCTTTTTCCATCTCATTCGAAAACTATTTTTTAAAAGTAAACAACATTTTTAAAGAGTGAAGTTCACCATATACAACATAACTTTTTTTCTACGAAGGATAATTTATTTTTTTTAATTTGGATTTGTAACTATGATATCTAGTATGTTCATTTAGTTTCATAGTGTTTTATTGAATATTTTTTTCTTAATTAAATTTTGAAGTCAAACCAATTAGAATTTAGACATAGGTGGACCGTATACAACATAACTTTTTTGTACATATCAAAATTCAATTTTTTTTGTTGAATCAAAGAAATCAATACCAAGCACGTACATATTTTTTAGAATTTTTTTTATCATATACTATTTTTCCACATGTGTAGAACATAGAGCTTGATTTTCAATGAAAACCCTACATTCATAAGAAATTAAGAAAAGTAATAATCAAATAAAAAATATTTAAAGTTATACTTTTTGGGAAGATTATAATAAGGACTACATACTTACTGTGTGGTGTAAAATATGTGTTAGTGAATGTTAATAATCAAAACTAAACAACACACAAGCGATGAAATGTATTACATCTAATGAAGGAAAAGTAATAAAATAAACTATTGCAATCCTGCATTTGAACTCATATCGTCGTTCTCTATTCTTGGTGATTCTTCAATCCATGCTCTCATAATTGGTTTTGCACATGAATGTATATAATGGAAACCTAAGAAATGAGTAGCTATTTCACCATGCAAACTAAAATGCCTACATGCCTATATTTTTGTGTTTTTGAAAATAAATTGTTGAATGATCTATGCTAAGAGATTGTTGTTGAAATGAAACTAGATTTAATGATGTAAAGATAAACAGAATACTATGTGAGAGAATGCAAGAAATATAAATACTAAAATGGAAATTCCATGATAATGCTAAAACAAGCTAAAATGCTAAAATGCATCCACAATGCTCTTCAAATTCCTTCAAACTTCAATGAAATTTTTGCAGCATAAACTTGTTGAATTCTCCTTCTTGTTGAAAAGTTGTAGCAAAGGGTCCTATTTATATATTCGGGGAGATGGTTCCCTTCAACAAGACAAATTGCCAAGTGTTAAAGGGAATCACAGAAGAGGAGCCATGTGTCTCAGTTAGTTCCAAATTGGTTGCAAATTTGTTGAAGATATTTCATATTTTCCAATTTTATAAAATTCATTTTTGTGAGACACATGATGAGGTGGCAGGTGAGTTGGAGGTGGTTAGAGGAAATATGTAAAAATGTGCTTAAATTGAATTAAAAAATCAATTTAAAAGATGGTAAATTAGCAAGATGCCAAATTAATTCATTTGTGTATTTTAACCAATTTTAGAAGAATATGCCAATTTGAATTTAAAAGTTCAAATTTAATAGGAAGAGGGAAAAACAATTAAATAACAAAATTGATTAATTTATCTATTTAATTAATTGAGAAAGAAAGTAAATTTTGGAAAAGAAGAATTAGAATATGAACCATATAAATAAATTTAACAATTTATTTATAATAGTAGAGGAATTAAGAATATTAATCAAATAGCAAGTATTTAATTAATATGTAATGCTCCAGACCATTTTTGTGTGCATACACTTACAAAATATAAATTTTAAATGAATTCATTTGATACCCCAAAAGGTAAACCAAAAGTGGTTTTTTATCATCATTTTGATAGGTGTAGAGGAGACTCCATTATAGGTATGGTTTAAAACTAGTGGGGTTCTATCCAAGGGGGTTTGATCAAACCCTCTTCAATTAGAATCCTTTAAATGGAACATTTAAATGCTTAAATCATTATATTTTCTAAAAATATGTGATTTCAACAAAAATCAGGATGTCCCAAAAAGTGTAACCCACTATTGTGGTAGCACCCATCAATGGATAGGAAAATTCAAGATAGGGTAAGACACAAATTTTGAATTTTGAAGGAGGGAATTAAATAAATAATATTTATTTAATTCAAATGATAGCTTAGAGAAATAAATAAATATTATTTTATTTATTTTAGAAGAAAATACTTAATTTATTAAAACAAGAGTGGTAGCAAATTAAATACTTCCTAAAATTTAATTACAGATGACCAAAGATAAATTGAATTAATTTTAATTAATGTTGGAGAGAAAATGAACAATTAAAAATTATTAAATTAAATAATTAAAAATTACTTAATTATTATGGATGGAAAAATAAAAATGTTAGCTTAATTAATCAATATAAAAGAAATGATAAGGGCAATGACAATATAAAAATTATTTAGCCATTTTTAGGTGTCTACATTTTTTCCCTCTTTGAGATAATGCATTTTATAGCATTGTTTCAAAGAAAAATATTGATGATATGCCCCAATGAAGCATGGGATGGAGATATGATGCCCCCTTGAGAGATCGGCCAAAGAAAATGATTTTTTGGTCAAGCTCATGACAAGGAAGATTATCCTAATAGATGTAAGATAGGAGTAGAAAATGACATTAGGCTAGAAAAAACAAAGAAGAAAGGGATCAAGGATAAAATGGTAGGGCTAAAAAGGCTAAATATAGTGTCGAGAAGACAAAAATAAGTCATTTTCACTCTCACAATCTCTAAAGACCAAATCCTCAAGAGCATCCTAGATTAGAGCACTAGGCAAGATGGCAAGTGTTCCTAGGGCGAAACACAGAGAAAAGCAAGTTCAAGTGTTCAAACAACCAGTTGATACAAGACTACCAGTGAGTACCTAACCTTGGGAACCTATTGGGTAGGTTTAGGGTCATTAATGGGGATATAAATAGGAAAAAAAAGCATCCTTTTGGATCAATATCACACATATGGCATGATGCAACACAATTGGCAAGAAATGTTGCATAAATGGCTTGATGCGATGTATTTGGTAGAAAATGCTATGCATTTGGCTTACAATGCATATGGGAAAAACCATAGCACAACTAGATGATGAAGTTGTACATTTGGTAACAGAGTGCAAATGATTAGAAATGTGGCATATTTGGTAGAAAATGTGACGCATTTGGTAAAAAATGTTAGGATAGGTGACATTATAATTGTTATCCTAAGTTGATAATTGTGTGTCTCCACATTCTTTGGAAAGTGTTCTAGAGAACATGAGGGGAAAAATATTTTATTTATTTTCCTATGATAAATCGTAATTGCATTCAAAGAGGTGGACCCACTATAGTGACAGTTATAGAGCATTATGAGAGCATATTCACTTTGGGCATCCAACTTCTAGGTGGGGACCACTTTGCAATGCATGTCCTTGCATGTTATTTGCATGTTTTGCATGGCGGGGTGCCCAAGTTTACATGTTGGTGCATGTTCTTTTATGAAGTCATTAGAGTTGTCAAAGAGTTATGGAGCACTCGATATTGACCAATTTTGATTGGATATGGGTTAGGCACGCATGTGAAGGCCATGTGATGTTTATGGGTTGTCCACTAAGGGGGCATGGGTTTTTCCAAGTGGTTTTTCTTATTGTTTCAAGATACCTTTTTTGGTATTCTCTCCCACAAACTTCTATATATTGGAGTATTAAGATGGTGGTTTGTAGAGTTTGTTTGAAGGTTGTCAGAGTAACGAAGTGATGCTAAAATTTAGAGAGGAGTGTTGTATTGGCGTATCTCATTTGAAGATTGATACAAAAATTGGATCTCCTTGGGTGTGGAGTTTTTTCTCGAAAGGTTTTCTCCACGTATATCTTGTGTCACTTGTGTTTCTCAACTTGTGGTATTGTTATTTTTCTTTCATGTTTGGAATTGTTAATCACTTTATGACAATCTTGGATACATAATTTCAGATTTGAAAACACATTATGAAGTTCTATTGCTACAAGTTTCACCTTGAATTTACAAAATTTGGTATTAGAGTTAACGATTATGTTGAGAGAGGGATGTCTTTCTCTTAAGCGTTGAAGGTTTTTTGGTTGCGATGGGACCTTGTGCATTGTGGGTTTTGCGGATTTGTGAAGAAGATTGAAAACCATGGCTTCTATCTTCCATCTAGCTATTAATAAGTTCAATGACACTGGTTAGAAGATGTGGAAGTTGAAGATGGAGGATCTCCTTGAATAGAGAGATCAATGGTTGGTAGTTTCAAGTGAAAAGAAACTAGAATCAATGCTTGATGAAGATTGGAACAAAATGAGAAAGAAGGCATGGGGAACCATTTGGTTATGTATTGAAAAAAAATTCCTCCTGAATGCTCCAGAAGAATATACCACATTCAAATTATGGAGGAGGATAGGTGAAACTTATAAAACTAAAATTCTAACAAATAAATTGTATCTCAAAAGACGTTTGTATTCTGTGAAAATGAAGGATGGTGATTCTATTGAAGAACATTTAAATGATTTTAATATGATTATACGTCATCTTGCATCTTTTTATGTTAAGATAAAAGAGGAATATAAATGTGTTTTTTTGCTTTGCTCTTTACTTGAATCTTGGGAAATCTAATTGTTGCCATAAGTGGTGGTGCTACAAAATTGAAGACACATAATCTCATTGTTATACTTCTTTCAAAAGAGATGAGGAGAAATTCCATGAATGTGGGCTCCCAAGATGTCTTGCATGTGTGAGGAAGGTCCAAAGAAGAAGGAGGGCCTAAAGGGGACAAAAAGAGATACAAGTCTAAAGTACATTCTAAAACCCCCGAGAAGAGCAAAGTGTTGAAATTGTGATAAGAGAGGACATGTGAAAAAGGAGTGCAAAAACAAGAAAAAGAGTTCAAATACTTCCATAGAAATTTCCTTAGAAGATTGTGATTCTAATGATTTGTTTATTTATACTATCATTCGTTAGTAATGATGCTTGGCTTATTCGTTCAGGTTATAGTGTAGACATGTAAAAAATCCTAATGCATATCACACATCTCGAAACTATATTTTTCCATTATTGGCATCATTTATATTAGTTCATTATTGCATTTCACTTCATTTACATCATTAAATCCTCTTTTAACATCATTTCCATCATTTAAACCTATTTTCCACTATTAATTAAATAATCTTGAATTGTTTAATTAATTAACTATGGCATCACTAATTTAATGCCATTCCTCCTAATTAATTAAATAAACACTAATTATTTAATATGTCTCTAACATTACTTATTCTTCTAACTTAATTAAATAGTTATAATTAATTATTTAATTAATCTACTTCCCCCTTCCAAATTAAATAATTAAATTAATTATTCAATTTCCCAAAATTCACTCAACATGGTCTAATAATAAATAAACTTCTATTTATTAAATCAATTTTATCTTGCATGTTCCTCTCAAGATTAATTAATTATCCTCACATTTTTATTGATCAAATCACATCCACTGATTACTCAATCTAATTTTCTAATTCCACTGATTATTCCAATTCCACTAATTAATCAATCCCTTTCCACTGATTATATTCAATACAATCCTTTTAATTATCCAATTAATTCCCTTGATTGGATTATTTGGTTCAATTAACTATTCAATCTATTTCCATTCAACAAACATTGACCGTTTATCTTGGGGTTTTATCCTCACATCCAGATTGTTCATTTGAAATAAGAAAATCTATAAAATAACCTTCATCCCTCTCATAATTAATCTAGAGAATTGGTAGAAAGTTCATGTCAATCTGATTCTTGAATAAATTGAGCAAACACTCTTGCATTTTATGTCATCATCATCGTCATCGTTATCAAGCTTTTGCAAATCATGGAGGCTTTGTGTTGAAAAGAAATCCCACATATCAAGATCAGTATGAATTCACTCCAACATGAGATGATAAGGTTGTGTAGTTTGAATTCATTTGTGTTTCTCTTTGATTGTGCTAACCTTGTTTGTTGAATTCACAGCTATGAAAATTGCATTTCATGAGTAGGTTGGGTTTTATCTTTTATTTTTATTTCATTTGATTGATTTCATTGCTACTCATCCTGATTCATAATTCCTCCTTACATAAATTGGCGCACCCGGTGGGACCTAGGTCCTTAACTCTAACATTTTCATCAAGTTTTGTGATTAGTTGTAGGTTCTAGGTCACTATTGTCTTTTGTAGGAATCACTTTTGTCAATTGGGTCGCTACAATCTTAAAATCTAAATGTGGTTGTCATATTTTCTAACTGCCATTACAGGGACATAACCGCTTTCATTTCTTGTGATATTTTGTGCAGGAACAAATCTGCTATTGTCTAGAAGAAGGTTGTTATCACCCTATTTTTCTATCGCAGTCATCCTAAAAATTGGCCACTATCATCGAAACTAATCGCTTTTGTCATTTCTATTGATAGGTTTCTAACTAATTTTTTCAATTGACTAATGTTTTAGAGCTGCTATTGTATGTGACAGAACCACTATTGTACAATTTTTCTGCCGCTATCGTATTGTCTCCTATGTTTGATTTTTTCAAACTTTCTTGGATTCTCAATTTTTTTACCTAACCCCAACCCTAACTCAATTGTTATTTTTTGTGTTTTGAGATTATTTGACTTTGTTGGTGCAGCTCTTGTAGGGTGATGACATATCTTTTATTGAACTACTAATAGTTTGCTTCTAGGGTTGACGAACGGTCCAAGATTCTTAAAGGCTTAAACTACTAGCACATTTTCTTGCATAACCTTCTTCAAGATTAGTTTATTTTCAAGCATGTGTGTGTGTATTAGAAGTCTCTAACATTTGAATTTGGTTCTTTAAAAACATGAATTTCTATCTATATTATTTTATTTGGGATTCAAAATCTAATTGTGATGGAAACAAATTGGCTTGTAGCACCTTCTTCAAAGATCTTTTCAATTTTAAGCATTTTTAAGTGTGTTTGAAGTCTAACATTTGAATTTGGTGCTTTAAAAACAAATTTCTATCTATAACACTTCATTTGGGCTTGAAATCTAATTGTGATAAATTGTCCACCATGTCTTCCATGATTGGCAAGCCAAGTGTGTATCCTCAACCCTTGTGTATTTTGATGATCTTGGGTGATGAAAAACACTTTGGGCTCTTTGTATTTTTTTGTTGGTCACCTTCCCTTTTTTAGATAAGGGCCTTCCTTGAGACACATACCACAATGGAGAAATCGAGGTGACCTTAAAAGCACGTTTATCGAAGGGCTATATAAAGCATAAGAAAGTGAAAGAAAGTAGTGTGAATCTAGGTAGGAATGCCATAATAGGCCAAATTCCTCGAGTGAACGTAATGATTTGCACAATCTAGGCTAGAGACTTAGGTGTCTCACATATTTGATACACAAGTTCAGTGTTCATGGTTGTCATTACACACCTTGTATCTAGAAACCAATCCAAGAATTTTTGAAACGTTCTTCAAAGTAGTGCATGTGAATAGCACCATTCCCAAAAGTTACTTACCACGTTCAGTTTATAGTTGAGGCATAAGGCTTAAGATTTTATTCTATTTTTACAAAGCCAGGAGTATCAAGATGGTACATTTCCTTGATATTTCCTATTTGACCCCTCTATAGATTCATCGTTCTTTCAAGGGTGAGGCAAGCCTATGACAAAGAACGTACCTTTATTCCTTAGGGTGTAATTTGATCGATATTCTTTGAGCTATACTAGTGGACCTTAATGGAAGAAGGACCACGAAATACCCCCCTTTACCATTGAGTTATTTATTGCAATAATTTTTGTATGTTGTATGCATCACTTGCTATCAAACACATCTCCCAAAACATCATCTCAAACACATCCAAACTTGCAAACTTTTTGAAACGGTCACAAACTGAACACTATCAAAACTGAATTGATAATATCAATTTTATCACTTTTATTCCAAATTCCCGTCGTGGTCATCCTAATTTCAGACCGGTTATCTGCATAGAACTACTATTGTCATTTCTATTTTACTAGTTGCTGAATTACAAAGAGACCGCTATTTCATGGATTACCGCAATCGTTCTTAAACAAAACTGTTATTGTCATAATTTTTGCCTCTATCATCCTACTTTCTGGCACATCTTAAAATTTCTCAAAAACTAGATTCAAAACATTGTCCTAATACCTTACACAATTGTTACAAAAAATTGTCATCATTGGACTTGTACGCTCATCTATACACAATCCAACATCACCATCCTACAATTCAAACTTGGTTTACCTAGGGTTTGTGACTATCACCTTTTGGACACAACATCAAAATTAGACTTGCACCATATCCTATCAACATCCTTCATATCACCATCAACAATCAAAAATCAACCTAGTCTTGGACACGTATCAAACACAACAAATCAAACCATCATCTTGCTATTATTTTCTAGGCTATTAGCATCAACCTTTACTTGCAGCCTCACAACTAGCTCAAGTAAAGCAATCAACATATCCTATAAGACAAAGAAAAACACCAATCTAAGTCTTGTGCATCTTGTGTCCTAGACTAGCATTAAATCAAAACAACAAACATCCACTCATACTCTCATCCTATGGTTTGAGCATCCAACATCATAGCGTCATTTATCAAATAACATCCAAAATCGACTCATCTCCTCATCATAGGGTTGAGTAGAAAAATCTCATCATCCTTAAAATCCAACATCAAACTTGATCATCCAACTATCCCAATATCAACATCAATCCATATCAAACAATCAACATCCTTTGTCCAAAAGGCTTACAAACATCTCCTTTGTACATGATTTCACCAAACAAAACCTCAAATCAAAACACCATCCCATTTCCATAACTTGTCATCTCAAACTCACCAAGGTCTTTTAATCTCGTTTATGACTACAACAAGATACCAACATAAAAAGAAAATGGAAGCCAATAAAATTAGATCTAGTGCACCAAACACCAATACCACCAATGAGGAACCTCAAGCATGGGGTTATGATCCTATTACACTCTCAACTCCTCAAGGACAACCAACATTCAAAGATCAGCCAAACCCACCACCTAGTGATGTTGAAATACTCCTTAGACATCAAGACATATTTTCTAGGCAACAAAATCAACCTCCTAATCCTAAAGATATGATCATAGAGGATTATTATAGTGATGAGTAAATCAACGATGAACAACTCTTAGAGCATTCTCAAGATCCTAAAATGCAAAAACTAATGGACAAAATGATTGGGAAAGATCCAAACACATATTTTCTCAAACTAGCACAAAGTAGTGCCAAGATACCTAAATATTTTAATATTGAAATTCTTAAGGATCCTATTCTCATTCCTTTGGGAGACCAAATAGTAGTGAGACAAATACCTAAACCAATGGTGGATTCCAAGATACCACCTTTTTTCTCAAAAGCACCTAAAAATGATTAATATTTCCCACAACATGTGGATAATCCGTTGTATATACATCCCTCACAAGTCGAACAAGTTGTGACAACTCAACATGCTCAAGAAAATACAAACCTATTGGCAAGTCAAAACATGCCAGCAGAAAATGTTGAAAGTAATATAATGGGACCCAACATATCTAGGAACCTATATGAGACATCTTGGAGCACCCAACAACAAGGTCCTAGTGTTAATATGAAAAACATGGGAAATCTTCCACCAAGACCATCACAACATGTAGTAAACCAACAAGGAAACAACCCTTTGCAACCACAACTACATGCTAACAACCCACCTCAAGGACAACACATATATCAACAAACAAATCCACCTATATATCCACAACCACTACAAACCAATAACCCACAATATCAAAGCATGTACCAAGGAAATGTCCAAGATCAAACTCAATACATGCAACAACAACAATACTATGATCTTAACATGCAATACCAATATGGATCATCATCTACCCAAAATCCTCAACATCAAACATGTGTTCCAGCACCACAAAACATTAATCCCCAACATCAAATGTATGTTCAACCACCACAAAACACACGTCTTCAAAATCAAGCACCCAATCCCCCACAACACAATATTGGTGCACAACAACCTCCATCACAATATCAAACCCACACTAATCAACAAAAACACATCACACCTCAATAACAACCTCAAACTTACACATCACAACAACATCATACCATCAATCCACAACACACTCACATCAGTCCTCAAGGACCCAATCCATCATCCTACACTCACAACATGGCCCAAGGGCCTTCATATATACAAAACCCAAAATATGACACAAAAAACATTACAGGTCAGCAAGGTTATAATATCCATCTGCATCAAACAAACACACCAAGTGATGAATTAACCTTACAAATCCAAAATTTGAACCGAAGGATATCAAGCATTCAACTTGGAAAACCAAATAAGAGCTACACTCTACAAGACATATGTCCATATCCCTTTGATCGTTCCATATCCATGATACCCTTTCCTAAGAACTTTGAGAAAACCCAAATTTGACAAATACAAGGGAAGAGGAGATCCAATAGAGCAAGTACGAGAATTCTCAGTAGCTTGCATGGATGTACAAAACAATGACTCCTATTTAATGAGGCTTTTTCCCATGAAGCATTACAAGACAGACCACAGTCGTTGAAAAATCACCTAGAAGCGTTGCAAAATATGCCAAATGTGTTGCAAGATAAGCCAAATATGCATCAAAATCACAGTTTCAACAGTTCGACTAAGTTTTTTAGTTTTTTTGATCAATTTCCTTTATCAAGAGATACAATCAAAAGTTAAAATGACTAATAATGCACAAAAAATGCAAGACCCAATTTTAAAATTTGTGCAACAAAGGCATTTTTTTTCTTAATTTTCTTGATTTTGATGTTTTTTAATGTTTGAATTATCTTTTGATTATTTTGAACCTTTTGCAAATTTATACCAAAGATATAAACACTCAAAGAAATGATATCAATACATAAATTCCTAGACTCAATTTTGGATAGATATTCCCCACTCCAGTCTCAAGTGGAAGATGGGTGATCTAAGCAATCAAGCACACAAGACACACAAATAAACCTACTCAAGTGGGTATGGCCAATAATTTGATTAGGATGCACAAGCTCAATTAAGGGTATCCTCCAAATATACCACAAGGGTATGTGAGGCCTTAATCTATAGATGAGAGGGAATACTCCCAAACAACCAAAAGGAAAGGGTAAACCGCTCTCCACCTTCACTTCTCTAAGGTATAAAGTTCTTAGAGGCTTAGTCAAGATTGACAATACTCCACTTCCAAGAGGTGTGTCTTTCGATTCACCCCCCACTATTTACACTCTATCGGAACATAGGAGTTGAGGTTATCCCCTAGAGTGATCACTTCTCTAGGAAGCCCCCCTAAAAATAAAACAAGATTACTTATTTATAATCCTCAAGATCACCGCTGGGTGTGAGAGGAGAACATACATAAGTAGATCTTGGGGATTAATAGAAACTTGTTTATTTTAGAGCCCAAATCCCAATGTGAGAAGTTAATTTTAGCCCAATTTCCAATATGATGAAGACACACCAAGTAAGATTGATAAAAGAAAAAGAAAAAAAAAACGAATTTAGCACTTTGCAAGAATTAAGAAGTGATAGGGTGATTAGAATGAATGAACCCAGAGTCTAACACTAAATTTGAGATCTCAATTTGATGAAGAGCTCCAAATCCACTTGCTTTCGTGATCGTTTCAATTCCCTTTGAAGATCCAATTTTGTACAAACGAAACTCACAAACAAAGGACATCAAAACAACAAGATCTTAGATCTGGGATTAGCTACACATCAGATTTGAGGTTAGGGGTTAGGAAAATCAAATCCACTCAAATTTTAAATGAGCTAAAGTAACTTTTAAAATTGAACTCTAGATATTGCCTAGATGTGCAACAACAAAGACCAAAACTGCTGCAAATTTGACTGAAAGTGTGACGATGACAACCAGAAGCATGATGACAAAAATCGGAAGCAACTCGATAGTCACCAAAAGTGCAATAGAATATACCAAATGCACAATGACAGAAGCCCAAAGTGCAACAATGACTATCAGAATGATTTGCAAAATATTTCAGTTAACAAAAGCATCACGAGTCAAACTAAAGCGCTACAAAGATGACTAGAAGCACAACAAAATCAACCAAAAGTGCAAATCTAACCTATTGACAGAAGAATCAATATTTTGCAATATCAAATTAATCTGGTATATATACTAGATGTGGTTTGTGTTGGTCGGGAGGCACTATCTATCGGTCCAAAAGCGTTGTGAATCAATTCGAAAGTGAAAATCTAACCTATAATTTCAAAGAAACACAAATATTGCAAAATTTCTTGTTAAATCTAGGACGTGGGTCCCATCAAGCATGCAAAAATTTGGATGATGAAAATGTGAATTACAAATATCAACAATGCAAAACTCGCACTCTCACAATCACACAATGAGATTCAAGATCTTAGCTCAAGATATAAAATTTAGATAGCAAGCAAAACCATCGTAGCTAAGATCTTGATTTGCTACATTGGTGGTTGCTCTTCAAAGTAACAAACTATGAAAGAACAATAGTGATATAATGTAATGATAATGATAAATTCTCAAAGATAAAAGATACCTATGCTTGACAATGGTAGTGATAAATATTTGATAAATGCTTGATGATGCTTGATAATGTTTGATAGTAATAAGAGTCATAAGATCATAAGAGTGCTAGAGGGTAGAATGAAATGAAAGTTTCTTATTTATATGTTTCACTTGACATTTGATCAATGGTGGAAATTAATTTGTAAAATCAATGGATAGGAAAATTAAAGATAGGATAAGACCCAATTTTTGAATTTTGAAGGAGAGAATTAATAAATAAAGTTTATTTCATTCAAATTATAGCTTGGAGAAATAAATAAATAATTTATTTATTTTAGAAGAAAATATTTAATTTAATAAATTATTTTAATTTATTAAAAGAGGAGTGTTAGCTAATTAAATAATTTTAAAATTTATTTAATTATAGAGGACCAAAGATAAATTTAATTTAATTTTAATTAATGTTGGAAAGAAAATGAACAATTAAAAATTATTAAATTAAATAATTAAAAATTATTTAATTATTATGGATGGGAAAAGAAAAATGCTAGCTTAATTAAATAATTATGATAGAAGAAATGATAAGAGTAATGACAATATGAAAATGCATTAACCATTTTTAGGTGTCTACAATATTATCTCATGTGAAAGCACTAAGGTTGGATGGTTGTAAAGGTTGGCATTGGATTGAGCATTGCTGGTGTGCAACATTAGAGTGATTTCAGAAGAAGTATGTTGTAGATTACGACTTGATAAAAGGAAAGGTCTTGTATTGAATACCTAGTTTTCAATAATATAACTATGGACATATTTTGGTGGTGGGTTTTGTTTTAAATGGATTTCCCACATAAATATTTGATTCTTGTGTAATATTTTGAATGCATATTGGTCCATTTACTTCTATGAAAGTTGTTAGATAGATTTTACAAATATTATTGATTATTCTCAAATCACCTAGTCTTAAGTTTATTTTTTATAGTCTATCAATTGTCTACAAAAAGGGTCTAAATCCCCAACAATTCCTTGAAGATTCTTCTTCAGATGTCCTCCACACAATGGTTTTGTATCTATATCCTTCTCTTATATTTTAGTTGTTTCATTTAATATAATGTATATTTTGTAATGTTCTACTAGTTGAGCATTTTGGTTTATTATGTTTATACTCTCTAATTTTATTTGTAAGATTCTTGATCATTGTACAAGGAACATGTGTTTTAGTCCAAATTCCACGATTTTGATACATGCATTCTTGTATTTGTTCTTCTTTCTAAATTTTTTATTTGTATCGATGATAGTTTACCATTAATAAAAATTATTACATTATAGATTACATCTTTTGTCTGGTCTCAACCTAGCAAATCACATATAATAAAGAGTAAAATTATTTTTATAGATTTTACAAAACAAAAAAAAAAATCACATCAAACTTCTCAAAATTTAATGCTTTCATTGTATCCATCCATGTCATTCCACCCAATTGGTGGTTCAAGTTTTGACATGCCTTCATTGGATCCCACCACCTTCACTATGAGGTCTTCTCCTAGATTTACAAAGAAACTTGGTCCTTGAAATCCCAAATCTTTTTTCAATGTTTCTTCTTTGTATTTCTTGTTGTTCTTCCTCTAAAGTTCTAGATAGTTTCTCAAGAATGGAATGTTGTCTTCCTTGTTAAATGGCTAATGCCTTGCAGACCTGATATCTTCTTTGCGAAGCTCCACTTTTCTAGTTGTTGGCAACTTGACGAATTTTCTTTTGGATATCTCCATTGTCACTATAACCTGCATTGGAATATTGAAGTATATGAATCTTCTAGAAGACTTAGTAAGTGTCCTCTTTTTTCCTTAAATTCATTCCTCATTTCTAGTTTTCCATATAAACCACAATATTTCAGTAGATAACAATAACCAAAAAATATTTAATGTTTTATCTAATCCTTCTATAAATCCCATCAAAATTTATTTCCATTTTATTTACTTAAATCTCCCCAACCTCCTAGCTCTACACAAAACATGTACCAGACCTCTTTAGCAAAGAGACATTCAAAGGAAATATGCATGATAGTTTTAGACTTTCCACAAATTTTATAGATTTTGATGTTATGGGAAGAAGAAGTACTTGGAAGTTTATGCAATATAAGAAACCATTTGAAACAGACTTTCTTAGGTTCAATAATTTCATTCCACAACCATTTAAATGTACTAGGCCGCTTTTTATCCTTTATTTCAATATTCTAGCATTTGTTTAGATGTCTGAAAATGTCATGGTTTCTTACTAATGATTTATATACAATCTTGGGTTTTATTTTATCCAGATTAGAGCCATCGCTCCATTTAAATATGTCAAATTTATCACTATTGGGCTCATTCTCTACTGGGCAATGAACTATCTTAAATGCTTCTCTAAGAATAGAATAAGTTCTCCAATGGGATGGAGGCAAGTCAAGTTCCATACTGATGGAAGCCCAATTTTTTAAATGAAAATTGCATAATATATCCTTAAAGCATTTGATACCTTTCTTGTACTAGGATTTTGTTGAACACCCTTGTATTAAAGCAAGGGGTTTCTCTTTATGATATAGATTCCACCAAATTGAACTATGACATTTTAGTTATGTTATTCTTGTCATTTCATACCACCCTTTGATGATCCATCATTGATAACCGATCTAAGAGATCCTACATGGGCCATCTTGCATGAATTCTCCTTGAAGGTTCCCAAGTTTTTGGGCTTTCAGAATTTCACTTACCTGCTTACTTGCATGCCTTCTTCATCGCTCCCGCTCCTTCTTCTCTTCCTTCCTTTTTCCTCTTAAGTGTTTCGGGTTTCAACCTTCAATCTTACCCTTTACCCCTTACCGATCTCTTGTGGTAAGCCTCAAGCCTTACCCTCAATCAATGAAGCTCGATTAAACTTTTCAAGATTTGTCTTAGTCTTGGTTTGTCGAACTTCAGGGGTCGAGCTTCCCTCTTACCTCTTCCATATTTTTTCCTTTCTCTTATTGGTCTTCGGGTGTCAGCCTTCGGCCTTACTTCATTCCTCTTACCATTTTTGCTTCACAAGGCATAAGCCTTCCTCCCGACCCTCGATCCCCAAAATCTCACCTCTTGCTTTTGGACATCAGACTTTCGGTCTTCTCCCTTTTCCTTTTCATTTTCACTCCTCCTTTGAAAATTTCACTAAGTATCGAGTTTGAGGACGTCAAGATTCGACCTTCTCCTTTACTTCTTACCTTTCTTCGGTGAGAGGTAACCCTTCTCTCCAACCCCGATGGTTCCTTTCGGACTCTAGCCTTCGCTCTTCCTCTTTCCCCTTTTTGCATTTGTAATAAGGTGTAATCCTCATCCCCAACCTCTAAAGCCCGAAAAGGGTTACTTTTTTTTGAATTTGTGGTTCCTTCCTTCTGTCTTCTTTCCTTTGGTATGAGGTAAGCGATACGCCTGAAGCTCGATCTCTGATGGCCCAACACCAATGTGCATAAAGTATGAAGTAAGCGGCATGAAGTAGGCTCGACACCCGACCCCCGACAAAGATGTTGTTTGCAGCTCCAAACCATTTAATGCTTAGTAAAGGTTTTCTTTCAGGCCCGATGCCCTAACCTTTTAGCAGATTTTGACATTTTTTTTTTAGGTGATGCCATTAATGCTCAAACCACTTTTGAGCGGCTTGTTTTGATTCTTGGGCTTCAAGGATGACATTTATTGCATCCCTTATCTTCTGCAAGTGGATTTCATGGGTGCCTATGCCCATTTATTGCAGATTGTTGACCTTTCCTGACGAATCCATGTCCTAATCGTGATTTTCACGAAGTGGCTCTATTCTTCCACGCACAACCTTCATTACTAACCTTGGTTAGGGTTAGGGTTAAGTTTGTGGTTTTAAGTTATGCATGGCCTATAAAGGAAATAAATGTATTCGTTTCAAGGGTTCTTCCTTTGGCTCCTCCAAGATTTTTCTTTGGAAGACCATGCATTTTGTATCTATGCAATTGTAAAGATTAGCTTTTGCCTTCATATCAATAAAATCGATCAAGCTTACCTCTTCTCAACTTTTTTTTATGTTTGAGTAAGTTCATCTCCTTCATATCTGAGTGACCATTCGTATTTTTCATGCATGCATGATTGAGTTAAATTGTTTACAATTGTTGTGTTTGAGAAACCTTGCTTTCCTTCCAGTACCTTGTCAAACCGTAACCTTCTTGTATGCCTCTGAGAGTCGATCAAATAGAGAGTTTTGTGAGTCCCCTGGTCCCTCTTCAATGATGTATTAAGCAGTCTAAATCAAGAAGAAATGAATTTCCATCTTGGTGTATCACCTCCATTTTCCCTTTCACGCTTTCCTTCTCCCCTTTTCCCTATGAGTTGTTAGTGGTAGGTTTTCATGTGTTGGGTTGGACCAACACATTGCACTTGGTTTGTAAGAGGAAGTCAACCTTCTCTAGAGATTCAACCTCATTTACGCAAGGTCCCACACCTTGAGGTCATTTCCATTGTGTCATTAGAATGGTGAACTCTGTGTTCAACAAGGTGCAATTTCATGTGACAACAGTTACTATCTATCATTTCTCTATTTTTTTCAATTGCCTAATTTGTTCCCAAGCCTTCCATAGGCTTTTGAATATATTGGATCTAGCAAGGGTAACAAGGAAGTTACCAAATAATAGGTCACAAAGGGGGAGATGTTTCCATGATTTTACTTTTTTTTGGTGTAGCTAGTTGAATGTTATTCCTTATTAGAACCTTCCAAGGTTCATTACCTTTTAGGGCTTTAAAAATCCACTTAACAACAAGGGAAATGCCTTGTTTGTTTCATTTGTCTATCTTTTTATCAAATTTTCCTTTATCCAATTTTACATATCTTTCAAGCATGGATTAACAACAAACGAGATACCTAGGTATCTAATCTGTTTACGTAGCCCTCCCCATTGGAATCCATATTTGGTGAACCATTAAGGGGGGTGTTTACCCAACTTAACATGATGAAATTTTTTTTGGATATTTTTGTCCCAGAAGCTACACAAAATATACTTAATTTGTGCATTAGATTCTCAAAAATTTCTTCTTCAAGATTGATGAATAAGGTAGTATCATTTGTGAATTGGATGTTTAAGAGGCCCTCCTCATTAGGTAGGGTTAATCCTCTAACCTTGGGCCTATTAGTTGAATCTCTTAATAGATAATAAATAGCATATGAGGCCATCACAAATATTGTTGGGGCAAGAGGACACCCCTGCCTTATTGACCTCTATAGTGAGAACTGGTTTGAGAGTGATCCATTTATATCCACCTATGCAACTGCATCTTGCATCAAGGTGCTTACCATTTGACAAAATTCAATTGAGAATCCAAATTCTTTCAGTCATCAATATAAAAGGCCATTCTACGCTATCATATGCCTTTTCAAAATCAAGGAGCATAACTATATTCTGGCTAGAACCCTTTGCCCATTACATAGCCTCCTAGCTTATTAATAGGTTCTCGAGAATGTACCTACCTTTGATGAACCTCATTTGAGTGTTCCTAATGAAGGAAGGGATGATATCTACTAGTCTCAATGCTAAGACCTTTGCTAATATCTTGTATGAAACATATAGTAAGGTGATTGCTCTCCAATTTTTAACTAAAGATTTGTCTCCTTCTTTAGGCAACAGTTTAATTATGCCTTTATTAATATTTTCTCCAAGAGATCCTCACTTAATGGATTTAGTGAAAACCTGTAGTAGGTCTTCGTTCACCCATTTTATGTTTTTCTTGAAGAATTCTATAGGCAGACCATCTGCCCTTGGAGATTTTTCATCACTGAGAACCTGAATTACTTTTATTATCTCTTCCTTAGTTATCTCTCCTCTTAATCTTTATGCATTCTCTTTGGAGATATTTTTAGGGATAACCTTTTTGCATTGACTTCTATCTATAAGATTCTACTCATTGTCTTCCTCAAAAGTAAATAGGTTTTTGTAGAAGTAATAAAATTGATTTTTTACTTCTAAATCATTTACTAACTTGTTTTCTACCCATACTGATCCTACTTTTTCTTGCATTTTTTTCTTTGAGAACTCTAAAGAAGAATTTAGCACCTTTTTCTCCATTATTTAACCAATTCATTTTTGCTCTTATCTTTTGTCCTTGGATCTTATTAGTGTGAAATTTTCTGAATTAGTTTTTATTGAATATTAATTCCTCATTCAATTTTCTTTTTTAGGGTCACTTTGCAACTTAGCTTCTAGTTTGAATAGTTTTTCTTGCAAAGTATTTCCATATCCCCTGTTATTCGTAGCTTTTTTTTCTTTACTATAATCTGGAATATAGTTTTCTAGTCTTTAACATTTTTATTCCATCTCTCAATTGTTGATTTTTCTTTTAAATTCCATTTGTTTATTTCTCTAAAGGTAAAAGATAGTCTCATTACAATCCTCATCATTTAGCAAATTGATATTTAGTATGAATTTTCCATCCTTTCTACCTTCTTTTCCCTTTTCTTTTGCTATTATGATCTTCACATTAATAGGGTGATGGTCTGACAATGTGTAAGGGTACACCCTTACTCTGCTCCCTCCCCCCCCCTCTCTTCAATTGTATCAAAGCTAAAGAAACCCCTATTAGCATAAAACCTGTCCAACCTAGAGTAAATTCTTTTATTACCTTTTTGAAAGTTACACCGTGTGAACCATGCATTTTTGCTTTCCTTTTTCATTCCTTCCATAGGATCAAAGAAATTGAGTTTGTTTTCCATTCTATACCAAAAATATTTATCTCCCCCTTTCCAACCCATGTCTATACCACCATATTTGTCCTCAATGTTTTCAATCATATTGAAATCTCTTCCTACTATCCATGGAATATCCTATAGATCGTACATCCACTTCCACAGCTCTATCCTCTCCATGTATTCATTTGAAGAATATATTGAGCAATGGCCAAATTTCCTATTATCTTTTTCTATTTTTGTCACTCCAAAATCCTTACATATTCAATATTGTAAAAACATGGTTTCCTTGTTTTAGTTCAAGTTCCATGATTTCGTTTGGAACACTCATTGTTGTCTTTGTTCTTCTTTCTATTTCACTCCAAATTCCTCGTATTCAATATTGTAAAAATGTGTTTTTTATCATATAACCAGATTTGAACATTTGAATAGAGTTTCCTTTCTACATTTGGATAGAACCTAATACCCATCTCCCTGTTAAACTAATCCAATTTCACTTCTTTTGGTTTAATTAATACACATTATGGTTAATAAAAAATTTAAAAAAATTGGGTATCTCATTGCTTCTTCCATGTAACATTCATTTTTTGTAACATGCTTAACTTAACCCACATCTTTTTTTTCTTTTTCTCTTCTTAATTTCTAACCCACATCTTTTTTTTATTTTTCTCTTCTTAATTTCTAATTCAGTTTGTAATTTAGTTTCTAGCTTCCCTACTCTTTGCACTTACCCTTCACCTCACCAAGTTTTAGTAAGCAAACTCTTCAATGGATTACAAGTGTGATCTGAAATATTAATAAACTTATACAATTAATTTCAAAAACATACTCACTCATTTAGATGGATTATGAAAACATCACATCTACCATGTAAAAAACTGTCTCCTACGAAGATTAACTAGTTGCATAAGTACTCAGTGAAAAAAATGATATAAAATAGTAAAGGGTAAGCATTGATAGTTAACATTTTACAGTTGAGTGCTTGCTTATTCTAAGTTATTTGCATTACTGTATCCAGCAGAACCTTTCAACTTTGCGTTTTATCAACTCTTTAAGCACTGATATCCAACAAAATGAGAATAAGTGGCCATAATACCTGTAAATTTGTGACCCCTTCAAACCGCAAAACCAACATTTTCTTTGTTGGTTTTCCATAAGATTTGTTTTTTGTCCCGCTTGAGGTGTGCTCGAACAGCTTTTCATTTAATTCTTGGCAAACACTTGATAGAATTTTTATCTGATGCAGATTGGTGGATATGTATATGTTCTGATTTAACACTGGTTATTTAATGTAAGTTTTTTCATTATCCTTCAATTCCCTTTCCTGATTGTATCTCATTCTTCAGTGAACCATTTCTGCGTGTTCTTAAGCTAGCTGCAATTATAATTTAAGGCCCTTTTTTTCACTATCCTTCAATGCCCTTTCCTGATTGTATCTCGTTCTTTAGTGAACCATTTCTGCATGTTCTTCAGCTAGCTGCAATTTTAATGTACGGCTTATTTGAGTAATTTAATAATCAACCCATTCATATTACCAGAAGGCAACTTTTTGGTATCATAAACTGTATTCCATCCCAAGGGACAAGTTTGTTTTTCAATGGGCACATAGACGAAGTCATGCTTTGTAGCTATTATAAAATTTCGAAGTTAAGTTTTTCATGAGACTCAATTACAGATCCTTTGTAACCCTGCCTCAAATGTACACTAAATTAGGTCTATATGTATTACTTTTGCAGAACCCTGCCTCAATTGCACACTAAATTACGTTTATATGTATTACTTTTGCAGGTTCGTAGTTTGGGACTGGCAAAAATTGTTGCTCGGTATAGAAGACATCAATGCAAACCTCAATTATTCCCCAATGTATTGATTGGTCATTAGCAAACCAAACTTTGGTGTGTTGTTTCTTTTAATCTTTCGCAGGCATTCTCCATTATGACTAGCTTTTCTACTATGATTATATTTTGTTAAACGTAGTGTATTACTGTTATTTTTAGAGTGCTCTTACCCTGCCACTTCTCTATTGTAATTGAATGTTGCTTATCAAGTCCCACGGATCTACTATTTTTACTTCAGGTCATCAGCAGAGGCAAATCTAATTCATTTTCTCTCTTTTTGTTTACTGTTAGCCATGCATTTGGAAGCTATCAAATTTTGGATGTTAACTAAAGCAAGTGATCCAGGACACTTAGGAGCTCATAACTCCATCAACACTTACATATGCCTTAGGCATCTCCATCAGCAACTTTGTCATGACCAGCTGAACATCATGTAGTAACACGACAGCCTAACTCCTCTCCAGACTTGAAACAGACATATGATGTCGTATATTCTCACATACTTGTTCTGCACAAGGATTTGCAGCACCATTCCCAAGTAACAGCCGTATAGAGGAATTGAGCCAGAATCCGACCAAGCAAGAAGCAATCTTGTAACCGTCAGACTGCTCACCACCCTCTTGTGCATCTAATAATGTATACCACTATTCTTTGTAATAACAAACAGTATGATTTAGTGAGTTAGCTAGCTTAGAAGTAGAAGAAAAGGATAGCTTAGGCATTCATGCATCCAACCTCTCAAATCTTGTAAAAGACTTATTGCATAATACAACTTTGTGCATTGCAGTTCTTATGGTTGTTTCTACCTATTATGTTGTCTACGTTTCCCTAGCCCTTTGCACTCTGATATATAGTTCTTGGCCTCATGTCATTCAATCATACACTTTGCATTAAGCCTACTAAGTGTATTTATCTTCTCAGCACCATCATGGGCCCCAGATTAACAAGGGTCCCTAATAAGACTCCTTCACTATCTATCAAAAAGTCATTTATAGGATGAACAATGATTGGTCAAACATTAAAATAGGAAGGCTAAGATAACGAATCGATGAGAGATTTAGCATTAATGGCAGAGTAACATGGCAAGAACACAATAAATGTTTAGGATGGCATGCAAGCTACATCTACTACAGATCAACAAGTCAATTTGAAAGAAAATGAAGTCATTAACACAAAACGATTTTAAGGACATGGCTTAATTTAATGGCAGTGAGAAGCACACGCCCTGTGATCAGCACATCCATAAAACATAATCTAACCAGCAGAGGGAATGGAATGTCCACATCACAACCAAGATAGAAAAGTTCTAGTAATAATCGTTGAAAAATGACCTTCCCTTTTAATCAGATACGCTTCTAATACAACTTCTGCTCAGTAGATCATGGTAAAATAAGATTTTTCTCTTAAAGAGCTCTGTGATACGGACATATGTAAATCTCAATAATGTTACAGTTAGGATACTTAAGTTCCACTGGGAACCACATTCCAATTCAAATTCACAAAATTACAACCTTTAAAAAGATACACATTTATTAATTTGCAAAGCATTATAGATAAATTATATAACAGCACACTTCCAATTTAACTTAACATTTATAATTGCAAGTCCACTACATTTCATTTCTGACATTTAACAACTAAAACATTGCTACTTCCAGAAAAGCAAATCAAACAAACAAAACTCCTAAGTAGATATAACGTAAAGCACTGTTCCATGTAGGCTATATGAATTCTATTTAATTATTTTGTTGTTGCATTAATCATTTCTATAAAATGCTCGCAATATTCCCACAGCTCATAATATACTTACCTGTATATAAAGTCAGATTTGCAATATCATCGCTCATCATGATGATGGACTCAAAATGTCAACCCAGACTACTCTGCTAAAATTAATCTCAAGAATCTCTCTAAACATTGTGTATTGCAGAAGCTTTAATTCTCAAATAATATACATATAATAGAAATGCCAGAGTCACCCATCCGTGTGGGTACAAGCTTGATAAAATGGATCTACACAGAAACATGAGTCGATCAGTAGTAACTAACAAAATATGTTGCGAAGATTTCAAGCCTCAATTAATTGCACAGTGAATCACATATCTGTATGGGGAAAGAACTTATCCACAACTCTATAAAGATGGATGGTCCTACCATAGCTAACCACAGGCAAAAAAATAACGCTACAGTATATTCTAAAAACATTAATAGGCTATAAGTATCAAGAAATTCAGAAGAACAGATGCATATTTAGGACCAGTTATCTAAATAATATTACAAGACAAATGACTACAGTTATAAGATTCCATCAGACTCCAGGGCCAGGATGTCCTATATAACAATACGCTGTGCCTTCTCTCCTTACCAAAGTGAGATCAACATCAAACTAGGTTTATGCCATACATCACATGTGGAATTTATTTTTACAATATGCTGCCTCGGTTTTATTTTTACAGGGCATCTAGCAATTCACTTACAGATGAACAATAGCAAAACCTTCACATATTCCAATAATTAGTAATTACTAGGCTACTGTGGCAAACAGCTGCTACTAGATAATGGTTCACACCTCCAAAGCTCCACGAAATTTATCAATACCAAAAGGCAAAAAGAAAGTTTGAGTCTCACTCGGATGATACAAATTGAGCAATACAATCACTAGATGGTAAATGTAGTTGCAACACCACAAAAAATACCCATTACCATAGAGCTACATGGCACAAACAAACTCCCCACTGCTATCAACATCCAGGTCTGCATCATCATTCTCCAGATCCATCTCATCAAAGTCTAGGCTTCCTCCAAAGTAATGCCCAATCCCACCAACCCCTGGTGCTGGTATCCTAGCTTCAGCAATTATTCGCATAATCTCATCAACACTTTGCTGTTGCTGATCCAAATCGTCAAACTGATTGTCACTTGTATCAGCTGCATCTACCAAATCTTCAGGTAAATTCTTCAGAAACCATTCGTGGTTCCGTATATCAGGAATTGATATTCTCTGTTTCCATCAACCAGAAGCCAACTGAAGCATCAGTATTACAAATCTGAAGATATAACAATTCTAGAATGGTAGAATCCTAAAATATTAAGCTTGTACTTAAAAATAAAGAAAGAATAGAAAAAACTTACTGTTGCAGGATTTGCAACAAAAATCCTAGAGAGAAGGTGTCGACATTCTGGAGAAACATGAACATAGTCTGGAATAGAATACTGCACGTTCATTATACGCTGCAGTCAAAATTAAAAAATACAATCAGTACTCATCAGCCTTCACCATGCAATAACATCTCATCTCTTGCAAAAAAAATGCTGTACAAAGTTTAATAGCAAAATGTAGATAAATGCAGAAGATATCTTGCCTGGATAGTCTTTTTAAAATTCCTTGGCTCCTCGGGATCCTCAAATGGATATGCTCCTACTAGCATAACATAAAGAGTGACTCCACATGACCACACATCTGCAATCTGAAACACACAAGGGGGCTAGTTTATCAACAAGATAAAAGTTGTTTTGCACTCAAAGAGTTCCTGAATAATGGTATGACCCCATTAGAATTTACTACAATGGCTCTACGCCTTGGGATCTTTGTCTCAGCCCTATTAATTGTTTCTTGGCCTTTTATCATAATTAGAAATTTCACAAAGTTGCAAACAGCTCAAAACCACCAGGTGTTTTTTTAATGAAAGGTTTACAACCTTGGAAATGTTTTACTACAGCAATTAGGATCCACAAAAGTAGTTGCTTCAATATTTCAACAGATTTGTGACACGCCATATCTTAACAAGTGAAGTACTGGCTGCATATTGACTGTTGACTGTATGCTATCACAGTGGCATGAACCAAAATATACGTTCAATAGATTTAGAATAGAATTATAGTCAATAGATGTAGGTTTAATAGATTTAAATCTATTGACCGTATATTCCACTAGTAGTCAATAGTCAATAGTCAATATGCAGTCCTGGGCCTCTATGTAGTGATCATAAATCTATTGACCATTTATTCCAGGACTCAAATCAATTACGATCAGAAATTTTTTACTAGACTACTGGAGGTGATGAATCAGATGAAAAGTGGTATCACAACTATGACCAAACTCTAAGCACACACTAGTTCATACAGAAATGTGATGAGGGAGAGGGTCACTGTGCACCTCAAAACCAAGAAGAGAGATGGTACAAGATAATCATTTAAAGATTCTTTTGCAGGACACTCAACAGAAGAAACCAATCACCAAAATGTTATTCTTTATATACTGAAAAGTACAGGCATTGCACTCGACCAAGAAATGATTAGCAGGGCAATATGGGCGCTGCACCCACTGGACAGCACAACCAAGACTGCCTAGTAGGCTAATAGCTAAAATGTCCCTTAATGCTAAACCTGCAAAAAATGCAAACAAGATACAGTAAATTACAAAAGCTGTAGTTTTCATCCACACAAAAAACCACCCAAATACCCACAAAGATGAGCACAGTTCCAAGGTGAACTTCAAGCAGTGCATCAAACCTGCAGTATGAAAAGACTACATACACATGTAGTATTGATCACTTCACATACAATTTAATTAAAATATGAATATTAGAATACAATAAATAGGAGGCTGCATAGATAGTTTCTAAACGTATACTAATTCTAAGCATGGATAAACGCACAATGAATATCAAGTAATCATAGTGTACAAGAGTGATGCCCTAGCACTACAATTTGGCAGTCCCTTTAGTGCCTGCCAAGACTCATTCCTTCACATTTACATTTTCTCATACAGTAAATTTGCCATCCCCTTCCATTATAATTATTTATCTGTGTAATTCTTATGCTTGAAACAGTCAAAGCATTTCTAATTTGACTGGCTACAATATGTTGCCATTTGCACTGGATCAAATTTTTAGGATTGCCCAAGACAAGTAGATGTCAAAGAATTCTTTTTGTGGTAGACTTGGAAAGACATTGATGTTATGGAAAAGTTTACCAGCCATTATAAACAAATTATTTCCTGTCATGAACATGCTCATCAATCATCAAATGGTGGATGTGTAAGATTGCAGTATGACTACTTCAGGTGTTAACACACCATCAACAAGCTGCTGACAAATCATACTTGATTCATGTTAATAATAGTCCATCTATTGTTGCTTCTTTTGGGAAACTACATTGTTATTCCCAATGATGCAGCTGGACATCCACCATTGACATTAAAAGAAACCAGTTATATAAGAATAGACTGAAAACATGAAAATCATTATACTTGGGACAATAAGAACTTGAAAAAGGGTTGGAGGTTGAAGGGCATGATAGTAGATTAGCATCAATAACTTCAATGTTGCTTGTTAAAGTTCAAATCACTGCAAGAAATAGATTGGAAAAATAACACCAATCTTCACTTACCAGAGGTTTGACAAATAATTGTCCACTTCAATGGAGAGTCACCAGCTTTCAAACTGTTATTATTTTAGATCATCAAAAACTGCAGTCAATGAAGGGCAATTGTCTACTCATACTGTAATGAAATTTTCTGGTGTGAAGAGCAATTTGTTCAAATGCATTTTGACAAAGTCCTAATACCAGGCCCAAAAGAAAAATTTGGGCTGGTTATGAGATGAGATGGGTCAAGTCTAGTTTTCATTGCACCATTTTAAAGGATTTTTATGGGCATCTTCATAATTCCCACCTTGTTGGTAGAGGGTTGAAATTTGTGCTGCTATTTTAATTTCCATTATTGCTCTATCGCATTTTAAGTCTTATTATTGCTGTATATTGTGGCTTATGCTCTGGCTTACAATAATAGAGATTGACCAAATCATTTTATCGAGTATGGAATATTATTACATCATCTGAATCTTTAAAAATTTATAATTATGCAGTTGCTCCATGAATTCTGTTGTCAGAAACTAGAAATTTAAATGCAAACTGATAGCTAATGACAGCTTGAGAATAGTAAGATAGTAAATCCTTGATTAATTAAATGCCATCAATATAGTAAGCATGATAAAATCATATATTTCTCTGCATAAAGCGGCCAAGTGCTATGTTCTATTGAGTCAGTTGACTTTTTAACTGTTGAAATATATTCATGCTATCCTCATATAATGCTATTTATTAGAGATAGAAATTGAGCTATACCAGCTGATCTGCCTTTTAAGTGGTTTACTTAGAGATCAGTGTATTTTATAAAATCATTTTTTGCATTTGTTCTGTAGCAACCATAGTTACAAGACTCAGACTCGACAAGCTGATTTTTCACTTGGACTCGACAAATTGAAAAACCAATAAAATATTGAGATTTTTAAGAATTTAAAGCTTTTATTATGCACCCTTAAATAAATCAACTTTAAAAACAAAATAAACTAATCAAATAGAAGCTACTTTGGTCGCATGCATAAGTAAACATCAATCAAATAAGTACAAAAGCAGGTTTGAGCTACAGGAAGCAACATTTTTAAATATATAGCTGTTGTCAAGTGTTTTAGGTAAACAAAACTCATGTATTGTTAAATCTGTGGCATCAAACAAAATATCAAAGTATAACTATGGCTGAGATGAGCCTCTATCACTCAACTCAACCTTTGTAGCTATATGGCAAGTCCTAAGCAAACATTTAAAATAGGTCCTCGATGATGATGTGGCCATGATATCTACCTATATATAAGTGAATCAAAATCCAAGGAGTCTCCTTGAGCTCTATCCTCCTCTTCCATGGCTACTACCTCTACCTCAAGATCAACTTGATCAACCCATGCAAGGTCGTCCTTAGTGAAGAGAGGATCCCTTAACTTGGTGATCTGATCTAATTATGGATCAACCTCTTCTAATGTGATGGGAGATAAGTCCAAGCTCAGAATTTGCCTGCGACAAAGGCAAAGGTTGTAATGAACATAGACAAGATCATTATAAGTTGCCACTTTTAGTCTATGTCGATGTCGTAAGCCATAGGAGACAAAAAAACATATGCTTGTCATGTTTTGTCAATGAAGAGTGTACTTCTGTGAGATGCATGTTTGCAATGATCCACAACATAGCAAGGATGACTTGGAACAAAGATTGTAGCCGTTCAAACTTAGAAGAAAACCTAAAACAACCAATATTTTAATTTCCATAAGCAATAAAATTATTTGAACTACAGCTATTAAGAATTCACCCCAACCACGGTGATTTTGAAATCACCTCCTAGCAGGATTAGTGAAATTGTCACTGTGCAAACAAAGCATGGAATGAAGGCTTTTGGACTTTTCAATTTGCTTTTTCGACATTTGATCTTCCGCATGGTGCCTAAGGAGTGTGTGGGAAAGACATAACTTTGTAAAAGATATTTGAGAGGGGTTCTCATGAAAAACCTTCATGCTTGTTCATTTATGAGTATTGTAAGTAGAGAAGTGTGAAAAAGATATTTGAGAGGGGTTCTCATGAAAAACCTTTATGCTTGTTCATTTATGAGTATTGTAAGTAGAGAAGCGTGACTTTCGTGATGAAAGAGCATGTTGCATGTGTATTTAGCTAGTTTTACATAATGAAAAGTTCCATTTTCATCCTAGAGGATTTCTATGCACTTGCAAAAGTCTAAAAGAAAGTGGCATGTGGAGTAAGAGCCCATTCTTCTAGAGTTTTATTTCCTTTTGAGGGTTTCTCCAAGTGTAACCATGTGTATTAATCATTTTTGTGTGTTCCTTTGCACTCTTTGCTTTTTGTGTTGCATTCCCTAAGAAGTTGATGTATAAACATGTTAAAACTATTGAAACATCTATGCAGGGTGGCATTGACTTTTTTTGTTTTAAAAGGGAGCATTTATTAAAGCTATGTTAAAATCTCATAAAGTTTCAAAAGCAAGGAGTGAGAAATATAGGAAGCAAAGGCCATGTTCAAATGTCAATAATGCAAAAAAGGAAGAAGTCAAAAGTTATCACTATTTTCCAACACTAAAGTGAGAAATGGGAGGGAAAACAATGAGTTTGTTTTCCTTTTACTCTTTCACCCACGTTGCAGGAGAAATCCTAGGGTTTTTGGTTCGTTGGCATTGAAGGTATCTCTCAGTTTGATACGGATTTTGGACCTTGCTGCTCTGATCTATCCATGTTGCAATGGTATTCAAAGGTTCTAAAGGAATCATTTACTTCTCAGACACATTGGACTTTCCCCTCGTTTTTTTGCAAAGTATGCATTGAAACATGCCTTTTATTGTTAAGGATTTAGTCTTTGATGGAGTACTTGGAGGTTTGTGTGAATTGTTTCTCTGAGTTTAGGGAATCTTATACCAAACTGGCATATTATAAATCTCATGCTAAACTGTGGGCGATGTCTACAATATTTGTTAGAACCCATAGATATCACTGATGATACAAGTAAAACCCAAACCCCATCTTGGTTGTGAGAAACCCTACCGGTTTATGTGTTGTCTTGAAGGTTAACGATCATCAAAATGCTAGAGATGACAGTTTATTGGAAAATCCATGATCATGTTCATTTTTGGCAAGAGCTCTAGAGGTATATGACTCATGGAAAAGATATAAGAGATATAGAACATTTTGTAGTGCACTGTCATCGTAGATATTCACTTGAGAAGGCAAGGAAGTCTTATGACAAGATGAGGGTTTTTACAGTGAGAAGAGAGCAAGGTGAATGTAATGTCCCCAATATAGCCCTACGCTCTTTTATGACTGATAGCCTATTTCCGGAGGCCCGTAGGCTAGTCAGAAGTGGAAATTACGGTTTCCTATTATATAAGAGGTTTCAAATGCAATTTTTAAGGCTTGCATGCAAGAGTTTGGAAGTGAGTTTTGGTGGAGCTTTTTGGGTTTTCAGAGAGCTTTAGGGTAAAGTAATATGCATGTTGAAAAAATGGCATGCATTTCTCTCTAGTACATTGCATGCAAGAAAGGTTTATGGGTTTTTCTAGGTTTTCAGAGATCTCTAGGGTGGTATGCCATGCATTTGAATCCGTCAACCTTTCCAAGCACTTACTATTTATAGTAAGTCATGATTACTACTTAATTGGTGTTCATATGAAGTCTTGCAAACTTACTATTTATAGCAATTTGTTATTTTTGGTAAGTTCTATTTATAGTAGTGCCATTCCAGCAACAGCACAGTCATTTCCAGTTCTTCATTCTATTTTGGGCAGTAAGGTTGATCAGTTTGGGCGTTGGCTTCTTCTTTTCTCTTGGAGCGAAGTTTTAATAACTTAGTCATTTTTCAATTGTGGCTTTTCGACCACATGCCTAGTCGATGACTTTAAGTTGTTTTTAAAAGGGGGCCATCAAGTGGACATCCAATTGAGGAAATTAATATCTTCATTAATGTTTTAAAATGCTCTTTAAGTTGGACGCCAAGGAGGGAGATATTAAAATATTTTTAATATTTTAAAATTGCATTGTGAAGATGGGCATCCCTTTGAGGAAGCTGAAGAGTTTTCTTTTTGGAAGTTACAAGTTGATTCATTTTCCCAATGAAGCTTATTTAATGATGCCTTGTGCCTTCATTTGTATCTTTTGGAAATTATGTAATGTTATGCTATTGAATTGAATTCACAGCCGCTTTGAGGAGATCCCTCCTAGCACCCTTCGCCATTCTTCGAGCTTGAAACGATAGCTTCCCAAATGGCTACTGAAGACCATGCTTCACTCAGGAGTGTGGATAGAGCTTAATTTCTGAATTATTACAGGCAGATTGTTGATGTATAGTTTGTTTGTACTGCTGCTGAAGTGAATGGCTGAAGCGAATTTTTGCTCACAACTTTGCCAACGATTTTTATATGGTTCCGGGTACTGGCTCAAGCTGTTCCACTATGTAGGGTGCCCAGTTTTGCAAAGTTTCAGAATTTAATTCTGAGTTTTTGATTTTCTAAAAGAGGTCGACCTCCTTGGAGGTCATACCACTTCACTACTATTTGCATTGGGATTTGTGCCAAGTTTCTAGAGCTGTTTTGGCACAGTTTGTTGATTGGAAGATGGACGCCTAGGATATTGGCTTCATTTGTCTGCTATTTGAGGTCAATCGGAGCTGAATTGAAGGAATTGTGTCCATTTTGGTGAATCTCACTTGCTGGTCTGATTTTCAGTACTTTCTGTTTCTTATCAGATCTGGAATACTATTGATATTGAGCCTAAAAGCTGATTATTATTATGTTATGTCATTTAGGGATAATGTCTCTAACAATACGATGTATTTTGGGTTCAATCACTAACTTGTTTTGCAGATATCTATCTATTTGTAAAGCTGATTAGTAGTACTAACAGCTGCTGTTATAAATCTGCATTTAAATATTTTGTAATTACTCCCACTGAAGAAGTGGTTGAGTCTATATTTTTAATTTCAGCACTTGTTATTTAATTTCCCCCCACTGAATAAGTAGAAGTGTGGATAATGGTTGGCTTGCCGCCTTATAAATTTAAATAACTTCGCTCCCTCTGAATAAGTGGTAGAGCTTTATGGTCAGTTATCCGCCTACTCTTTGTATTTCCAATAATTACTTTCATTCATGATTGGCTAGCCGCCTAGCAGCTTGTATTTCGTTTCTAGTTTGCTAACGATCCCCGGCACCGTATGCTCTCACCTCGCCCACATTGGGAACTTCGTGATCAAAAGGTGAAGGGTTACTATTCTTGTTGGATATCATTTGGAGCTAACGCTAATCAATGATGTATTGTGCTGATAAAATCCGGAAAAAAATTAAGGGGGAATATTACAGTGAATGGGGTAGATATTGTGTGAAAGGGGCAGTGAACTGTGAGAAGAAGACAGGATAAAAACCTTATCCCTGCTCATCATCCTATGGTAGTCAACATAGGGAAATCATGCTGTTATATCAGCCACAGGGATGTAAGAGTAAAGGACAGTTAGTAGACATCATGACAGACACATGTCCTATGTCAAGTCAATCATTCAAGATACTCCTGCTCTTAAAAAGGCAAACGCAAAGATATTTATTCTAAGATGAAAGCAGAGACAGAGGTTTAATGTTTCAGTCAAATAGAAGTCAAGGTACTATGAAGAGATATTTGCATTTGGTGCAAGACATGATTTAGTATGAATATATGAGACAATGGTGTTTCTCCTCTCTCTCAAAGTTCTTGGAGCTTTCTTCTTATCATTACCAGTTGGAGCAGTTGAAAGTCACGGACTGTAGTAGTAGTCACAAAGGGGCAAACCTCAAGATCCAATGTCACAAAGGGATAGAAGATAGGTTGCAAAGTTTTCTTCAACTCCTAAAGTCAGTGATATTTCTATAGAAGACAGTCAACTAGTTGATCTCTTAGGCGACAGATCCAATGACAGTCTCTATAAAAACAAAGACAGACTTATACATCCTGAGTTGAGAAATATGATAGTACAAGAGGCAAAGGAAATGACAGTCAACTGAGCACCTATCTGAGAACCTATAGACTATGAAGCAAAGCAAAACCATTCACATGTCATGATAGTGGCAAATAGGCAGAGGTTACAGCCAACAGTGGTAGGTTCTTGTTAACAAATTAAGGTCATAACAATGAGACATGATAGTGGTTGTTATCATGACAGTCACTTCATAAGGACATTTCAAAAGGTCACTCATGCATTGTTAATGGCTATGTAAGGGTTATTAAAAAAGAGTAACAAGTTGACAGTGAGAGAATGAAAAGTTACAACTCACAAGTTGACAGTTGAAAGAGAGCAAAAGGAGACCCTAGGCCCAAGGATAGGAGCAGTGGGCAGAGAGCAAAAGATTAAGGCAATGGTCTTCAAAGTAAGCATGACAAGGGCACTATCAAGAAACATATCAAACAACACCCTATGTATCCTTGTGAGAAAGGACAGTCTACAAGAAAATGGCATGAACTGGAATAAACAGTCAATATTCACAAGACAGTCATGTAAATCCTACAGATCAAACAATGAGCAATGCTATAGTGGAAAAGAAGGGCAATACTAGATAAAAGGGACAGTCAAGACAAGTGCTGAACAAACAATAATGGCAGAAGCATGCATATTTCAGTGATAACATGACAAAAGCACAGTTCAATCGCAGTGGTGTTAGTGTTTCATCAACTCTGAGATGACTTTATGCTATGATGAGCATGATGCAAAGTATAACAATCAAGAGAGGGTAGTTTTAAGTCTAAGGAATATGAATAGAGGCACCCATTCCACCTGCTAACTGTGATTGTTGCTAAGAAAGGGTTTGTATACAGTAAATAAGGTCTCAGTCAAATGTGTGAGTGATTTTCAAATCATGATAGACATGATTTTCAAGTGATATGGACAGTGCTCCATCTTTCATACCATATAAGGTTCACTGTCATTAAAGTCGTAAGAATGCCTAAAACCTATCAAACCCTAAGGCTGCTATGATTCATACAAATGTGTAAGATTGTAGTTTGAGCTCATCATCCTAAGGTATCCACCTACAGTAGTGGTGAATGGACTGTCAAACAGTGCCAGGAGTGTTTTGGGATAAGATACGGATGATGATGTTTGAAGATGGCATTTTCAAGCAGTATGACAGTCCTTTATGATAATATCATTAAGGTGACAGTCAATAAAGGGTCATGAGACTTGACATAATTATTTCAAAGGACAGTGAACCCCTTCAAATATGTGCATGCTAGTATGCATGATATAGAGGTTTCATGCCTTATGGTACATGATAGTGATGAGAAGCAAAATTGAATGCAAGAAGCAACCAAAGTCACCAAATGAGCTATAATGAAGGGTGTTTGAAAGGTCAGTCCACAGTAGCAATTAGAATGACAGTAGTATCATAGTGTTTCAAGGGATCTTGGTTCATAAAGAATGACAGAGGTTAACAATGATACATGAGGTGCTACAGGAGTTGTTTGTACTTCTCTATCACCAAGGCTATGGAATGGTCACAACCAAAATGCAAGTTAAACATGACAAAGTAAAAGCCAAACAACAGTGTGAATAAAGTGACAAACCTTAATGCATGAAGACAGAGCTTCAAATCAGAGTTGAGGACAGTCCTTGTCTTATGCATAAACAAGTGATATGTCTTGCAAGAAGATAGCCATAAAGGTTCAGTGAATGGAGGGCAGTCTTGAGGATAAGCCCATAGATCAATGAACAGTGAGAGTGTTAGAGAGACAAGAAGATGTGAAATGTAGTCATATAGGGTATGCACAGTGGGCTAAAAGACAAACAATAGTCATCATGAAGAATATGTGATAATGTTGTAGGGAAATGACAAGGTGTCAAGACCAACAAATAAGCAGTGGACAGAGAGCAAAAAAGGGAAGCCACAGAGTGCTCATGACAGTAGACAGAGTATGTGAGCTTATCAATGGACAGAGTGATGATCTTGATGGCCAACATCAATCAATAATGATATCATAATTAAAGGACAAAGGACAAGCTATGGTGGACACAAAATATGACAGTCAAGCGCTTGCAAACCAGAGTAGAATGAGAGAAAGAATACTCCAAAAGGGAAGGAAGACCTTGAAAGAAGCCATAGGAGACCTAAAACACATGTCCTATTATCATGGCTAGATAGTGAAAATATAAAGCCAAGAAGATAGCAATGGGTGAGACAAGTGGCAGCTACAAGTCCTAAGAAGTCTCCTAGACCCTCTTAAGGGATTTAACCATCTTCAAGTCACTTATCACATGACCTAAAAGCAGGGAGAGGACAGCCATGGCAGTTTGGAGGAGTTATGGACAGTTGCAAGCATATAGGGAACAGTTGGTCAGTTGGAAGGTAGGTGAGAAGATATAGGGGACAGTTTGATCAAGTCACGCACTTTTGCAAGCATCTAGGAACATCTTCAGCTGGATAAAGTCAGAGCAATCAAGTTTTTGTCTTCAACAACCTGCATCCAAAGGAGCAAAACAAGGAAATAACTCAGCTGACAACCAAGGAGAGTTGACCAAGCAAACCAAAGGCAAGCAAATGCATTTATGATCTAAAAACATGTTGCTAGTTCTTAGGAAGCTGTTGGACAGCATATAGGTACGCCTAAGGACAGTTTAGAGCAGTTCTTGCATTTTTGGCTAAAGCATTGTAACTTGGCAAAAGTTCTCTCAGGTCATATTGTGTATTGTACTCAAAATCAGTCTTGAGACTGAAAAAGCATTGTAATACTTCATTTTCAAGCATCTTCAATCTTAACAAGTCATCTTTCAAACTATGTGTAATACTGTAAGGCATCTTTATCAATGAAAAAACAAGTTTTCACCTTCATTGCACTGGTTCATATTGTGTGTTGATTAGTTTAATGCATTTTTCCAATGTTTTATATGAAAACCTCTTAAATATGCATGATTAAACACCTGCAAAACCTGAAACTTTCTTCCTTATGTGCTGGTTACTAGTTAAGAAACACCTAGATTAGCTATTTCAGTTGTGAAAAGAACCCATTTTCCTTCTAAAGCAGCAGAGATAGGTCACAGTCTGGCAAACAGCTCAGAACATAAGGTAGAACAGCTGGGTTGTGTGACAAAAAATGTCTTTTCATTAAGCATTGTATGCAAAGAGTCTAAACTTTTAGTCTTGAATCTTTCTAGTGGATCATCATCCATAAGTTTTAGGTTCAAATTTTCAGTCCATCTATCCCTTTTCATGGCATAAGTAGTTACATTAGATTAGGAAAAGCTCAAAATTAGGTGAAGCATCAAAGGAACCAGCCCTCTTTGGAGGTTGATCTCCATCAGCTGAGCCCACACTCAGGGAGATCATCCCATGTTTCACGAGGTGACTCAGTGATTTTATCAGCTCAACAAGGGTGCACACTTCCGTGACAACAGGTGGAAAAACAATGTTGAAGGGTTGACATAGAGAAATATGTGAGTTGATGAATTTGAGGAGAGCATCTCCAACAATTTACAGATCAAGTGGTATCAAAGCAAAGTTATAGATATCCTTGCAAGGGTTTCACAAGGTGTGGCATCAAAAGATCAAGTGGAAGTGATAATTTGGTCTCTTTTGAGCTTGAGATTGTATGTAGAGTGGACAAGACAAGCTAGGTCAATGGAAAGAGAGGAGGACAATGGAGAAGCTCGATTCAAGAAGTTGGAGGATGACGTTGCAAGAATATCCAACATTGATGGAAATATTGATAGGTTGGAGAGCATCTTACATGCAATGACGAAGAAACTTGGAGTCTCAAAACCTTATATCGAAGAAAGAGAGACTGAGAAAACCATATATAAACAAGGAAGACCATTTCATGAAGGATTCTTCAAAGTTAAAGTCAAGATTGATATTCAACCTTTTGATGGTGAGATAAATACTACAATGTTGGAGCCATGGGTTCCACAAATGAAGTGTATTTTAGCCTCCAAAAGTTGTCTCCACATATGCACATTGCATTTACAAGACTTGAGCAATCTAGGCATGCTCTCATGTGGTGTGAAAACTATGCTATATCCTTCACAAACTTAAGTGTATTTTAGCCTCCACAAGTTATCTCCACATCAGCAAATAGCATTTACAAGAATCAAGCTACCCAAGCATGTTCTCACGTGTTGTGAAAGTTATGCTCATTCTTTGGAACATAGTTGGAAAACTCGGACTCGACAGCCCAAAATAGGACTCGGTCTCGGGACTCAGCACGGACTCGGCAAAAAACTCGGCTAGGACTCGGCTAAGAAGAAAACCATAGTTTTACAAAAAAATAAAATAAATAGAACATAAGGGCCTAATTTGATTATCAATTTCTCATAATTCAAATATTACACATGTTATATGATCTTCAAACACTTAATATTTGAAATTTCATCATTCATACTCATAGTTTCAAATTTTCAAATGAAAAAAACAAACAAAAAACAAGTTTTTAACATTCATACTCATTATTTCCAGGTGATGCCAAGAGTCCTAAGTTGGGACTTGGGAGTCCGATTCTAGGACTCGCGAGAGTCACTCGCCAAGACTCGGGAGTCCTAGCCTAGACTCTCCAAGACTCGGCTCGGGAGTCCTTGGCGAGTCGACTCAGTGACCCCTAGGACTCGAGAGTCCCAAGAGTCTTTCCTAGGACTCGGAGAGTCTTCAAACTATGCTTTGGAGTATCAAAAGGTATCACGGATCACCTATCTCTAAATGGGAAGGCATCAAAGGTCAAGAAGTAATTCCATCCTATATGCCATGAAGAAGAAAGTGTTATGCAATGGCATTACTTTTGCAAAGGCAAGGACAAAGTGTTCAAAAGTACACCAACGGATTTAGGAAGAGAGTTGTTCAGTTGGGAAATGATGTCATGGACTGTGAGGTGCAGATGAGGCATGTAGGAGTGTCATTTAAACATCTAAGGAGACATGTCATAATGGTAAAACCCCAAGATGTTGATAATTCTATGTGCAAAAGCACATTACCTTGAACAGCCAAGAAGCGAAACTCTTCCTATAGCCAAAAGCAACAAAGAAAAGGGCATTAACAAGGTGGGGATAAGAATAAGGGCAAGACTGAAGGCAAAAACAAGAAAAATGCGACTATGACATTCAATATCAAAGTAAGGCAAAATTCCATTATTCTCATTGTGACAAAGATGGGCATTCAGATGAAAGATGTTGGAAATAACATCCCGAGTTGGCACCTTTGTGGAAGAAGAGTGACAAGAACACCACTAATGTGAACAATGGCAAGGACATTGATTGCAACTGTGAGGTGGATGAGAGATTGTTGTGTGCAACAATGTGTAAGGAAGTGTGTGTAGTGGGGTGATAGCTTTCAAGATGAAGATGAATTCACTAAGATATTCCACATCAAGATTCAAGTGGAGAACAAAAAGATTGATGTGTTGTTTGATACATTCTCACAAGAAAAGCTGATTTCTCAAAAGCCAATTGGCAAGCTTGGGCAGAAGACCACAAACTCTCCTCATCCATATTCCTTAGGATGTCTGAAAAAAGGCATTGACATCTAAAACCCCAAATTAATGTAAGGTGACATTTGTAAGGATGAAATATTTGTTTATGTGATACCTCTAGATGTTTGCGGTATCATTTTTGGGAGTCCTTCCCTCTATATGGGAGATGCAATCTATTTTAGAAAGAAAAATCAATATAGGCTCCATTTGAATGAAAAAGACTTCACCTTGAATTCATATGTTAGAAGGTCTAAGATTTCCATGGTTGATGTTTCTCAGCCCAAGGGACTTATTAATGCAAGTGGGAAATTTTCTCTTTTGCTGCTACACGGAAAAGAATAGCATGTGGTGATACTATTTTAAATATTTTGTAAAGTTCAAAAGAGTGTAGTTGAAAGGTTGTGGGAAGGAAGGGAAATATTTCCCTATAAAATCTGAGGTCTATTAATTGTAAGGGATTCCCAAAGCTTATTTCTTGTTACCATTTTCGTGTGAAAAACACAACAAATTGTGCAAGGAGACAAAAGACTTTGTGCTTTTGTGAGATTTTGAAATATAATTTTTCAAACAGCACTCTGATTTTCAATGTCACTGAAGCACATCTTTTCTTATGTTAGATTAAACTATTCTTATTTCTTGAGATCTTTCTTTGCAATTTGTAAATTTCATTCAAGTTTATTCATTTCCAAGTAATCATTGCTGTGCAGATTTGTTGAGCTCTAAAATTCTATTTTGATAAATCTGCATATTTTCTCCATTATTAATACTATATGTGGAAATGAATCTGTTATCTATTTGTAATGCTGAAAATTGCACCTTGTGCAATTTCGCATTCCGTAACCTCCCCTTTAGCCTAGTTAAATTCGATAATGCAATCCCTCCTTCACCTAACCTTAATCTCATCCATAACCCCTTTATTTTCGGTCGTCTAAGTGAAATTTTTTTGTGGACACTAGCGCGATGTGCAAACGTCTGCACGTCGCACAAACGTCCTGAAAAGATTCTTGACTGTTGGAACATTACACTTCTACTTGCCCGCAACGTGTAACGCCTCTGTGGCTTGCAGACGTGCCGAAAATGCCCTTTAGCATGCCTATTCTCCATTCTAGCCTCTCACTCTTCACTTGGATTCACTCTATTCACTCAATCTCTCATTCCTTCAATCTAGCTTTCATTCTCATTCTACACCATTTTCTTGCAAGTTCACTCATGTCTCAGCTCTCTACACCAGCACTTTGGTTCCCTTGGCACGTTTCGGGTGTTGCATACTCTCCTTCGTTGTCACTAGCTTGCTAAAGGGAAGTTAACTACATCCTTCATTTCTATTGCATTATTGTATTCACGTCAAGTAGCATATTGTCATTTTAACTTGTCTATTTACTTTCTTGTCTATTATCTTTTCTATCTATCTATCTAGTTGTTCGTGGAGGTGGGAACACCTACACAATGGTTTGATTGAGACAAGCCCCTAAACAGCCCCAACATTTTCCCTGTTGCCCTATGTGCAAGTTGTTGAGTTGGAGCATTGCGGGAGGTCTCATTGTATGGACCTCTTGTGAATTCTTCTCGCCTTTATCTTGTCATTTTTTTTCATTTCGTTTAATCTATGCTTGTCATTTCTATTATAATGTTATTTATGTTATTATGTTAGTTTAGCACACATCTAAGATTTTCGCCACTGAGTAGTTAGTTGGCTCTTTGTCGTTCCTGTTAGCAAATTCTGTTTTCGGTCCGTACGAGACTACAACCTGCCGCGGGGACGTACGCACAAATATAACCAAGACTCCTTTGTCCTGCCATCCTTGTCACTTGAGCTTTGCCCATGAGGTAGTTGGGGAACACTCACCCTTTGAGGAGGAGGGGGGTGTCATTTTTCCTCCTCTACACTATTCAATTTTAAATACTCTTTTTCCTTTCCTTCCTTATTCATGCTGAGTAATCCCAGATAGTTGTTCATGTTTGATTTATCTCGGGTTTCTTTGTTCCAACTAAAAATGTGCCAAAAATGTGCCAAATACCTAATTTCTCCCTTAAGTGATAAAATTGTGAAATGGTGTGCGACAAGAAGTTTTATGTGGTTTCAAAGGCTCCTCAACCCCGTTGGTTGCCCCCAAACCCCCACAAGGGGCATTGTCCGTCAACCCCATTGAAATCTCCACTCCTAGACTCCCACTAGTTATTGGGATCTCTTTTCATATAAGAAATTTGATTACAATGAGGGGATTTGGGAATGGAGACTGGACACTGGAATCAACAACCTAGACAATTATCTTTATCACTATCATAATATCATTGATTAGAACTTCTCCCCATGTTTTCACTAGACTACAGCTATGTGCAAAGATTAGAACCTCTCCCCAAGTTTTCACTAGACTGGGATAGAGGAAGGTATCAAATGTTGTAATATGCAATTTATAAATTATGATGATGATTTTCAAAGACAATCATCATAAATTCATAATAGTTGGTAGGTAACTATTGTATCAAGATTTCGCATGATGATGCGATTTTGTACTCAATTTGTATTCAAATGAATCAAATTTTATAGAAAACACTTTTGTACTCATTTATGGGCTCATTGGATATATTTTGTCTTTGAATTTTACAAAAAAAAAGTGTTTTGAAAGAAATTTAAGCAATTTTTTAAGTTGCCGAGTCTTTGCCAAGTCGCAAATTTTGGGTCTATTGAGTTTTTGCCGAGTTCGAGTTTTCCAACTATTGTTATTATAATCCTGCCATGGAATTTTCATTCTTGTTGGTAAACAAGCTTGTTGCTGTAATATTTTGCTGAAATCCAAGTAACTTGCCCAATTGGCAGCGACAAATGTTTTCAGTAGTTGGAGAATTTGCCATTGAACAGGCGATTTTACTTTGCATTTGATAGCTCCTTTGCATGATGGGGCAATTTGGATTTTTGTGTACTTTTAACCAAAAAAGTACAAAAAGGAAAAGGCCCTAAAGATATGAAAAGAGAAAGAACAAAGAAACCCGGGATAAATCAAACATGAGGATTACTCAGCATGAATAAGGAAGGAAAGGAAAAAGAGTATTTAAAATTGAATAGTGTAGAGTAGGAAAAATGACACCCCCCTCCTCAAAGGGCAAGTGTTCCCCAACAAAAACGGCAAAAATAGTCAAAAAAACTCATTATTTTTCCCTATAAATGCATGAATGCTCCTCACTTCCTCACATAGCACTTGGAGAGCAAATATTCTTCATAAAAATGTGCCAAATACCTAATTTCTCCCTTAAGTGATGGCAGGACAAAGGGCGAGTCTCTATCCTTGGTTCCATGGGTAGGTGTATTTGCCCCTATCCTTGAATAAAGTTCATAAGCATAGTGAGGCAAGTTCCACTATTGCTTGTCATGATTAGATGTGTATGTCCCTACTCTTACCTTATGTTTTTTATGAGCTACTGAACATGGTCATCAAATATTGTTAGTCCAACTATCCCCATTTGGAGAATGATGTATTATGGGGGGGTGTTACAAATATTACATCATTCGTAGTTGTTAAAACAATAATTATTAATTGTCGAGTGTTTGTTTGAGTTGTTAAAACTTAAAACAACTCGTATATTTAGAGGAGTTGTTATAGGAAGCTCCCTATAATATAGGATATGAAATCCTATAAATATGTAATATTCTCTTGTTGAACGGAATGAGAAATATATAGAATATTATTTGTGTGAAATTCCTTCAATTCCTACATGAATAAAACTGAAACTAAAACCTATCAAAACAAAACTTTATCTCAAATGCAAGAATCTATTTACAAATACTATAGAAAACAATAAACAAATTTCAATGAATGACTATCAAAAACAATATCACTGTTTTCATTAATTTTGAACATAAATCTGCTATAGAAAATAAATAAAACTTCTCATACAAAACCGTATCTATGCCCTTTCAATTTATAGATCTAACAAAGGGTGTACATAAGAGTTATCACAAGTCAAACTCAACTTCAAACTAAGGATCTGCATGAAGGGATAAGATAGTGCCCTCCACAAGATAGTTAAGTGTCTCTTGGAATCTATAACCTAAATCAGTTAAACTCAAACAAGAGAACACTAAACTGAAGATATGACTTCACTTAAATTCAATGCTCAAGAGATAACCTTATTTTTATTTAAATATTTGAAGTTGGCAATAAGGACTTGAACTCCGATCTTATTTAATAGCTATCCAAAACTGGCAATCTCTTGAATTCCAATTTTAGTTAGCTTAGATTTGAACCTTAGTTTTAGTTTAACTGTAGCTCCTGAAAAAGACTGACTACTGCACTCTATGAAGACTGACTGAGGTACACTACATATTCTAACACTCCCTCTTACCAAGGAAAGTATTCTCCATCATGTCAAATTCTCTAAACATCTCGAATTTTCCTTTTGAAAGAGGCTTAGTAAAGATATCAGCAACTTATCGATCTGTTGAAATGTACAGCAAAACCACAACTTTCTTTTGAACCTTATCTCTGATGAAGTGGTAATTGGTCTCAATACACTTGGATTGACCATGAAATACTGGATTTTCAAAGAGTTTGATATAACTTTAATTGTCACTGTAAATCACAATAGCATCCAAAGTCTAATTTATCAACTCTACTAGTAACTTGTGAAGCCAAATGGCTTCACAATTAGCAGAATTGGCTGCCATATATCTATTTCTGTTGAACTAAGTGCTACAAAAGTCCTTTTCCTGCTATACCAAGAAACAATACCTGAACCTAATCTGAAGCAATAACTTGAAGTGCTCTTCCTATCACTAGCTTTACCTACCCAATAAAATCTGAAAAACCATACAGTACCAAGTCTTCATCATCAACATATCTCAATCTGAAATGCACTGTGCCCTTCAAATGCCAGAGGACATGTTCTGCAACAACCCAATGAACCTGCCTGGGCTGCACCATGTACTGACTCAAGGAGTTGACTGCAAAACAAATGTCAAGACTGGTAAATACCAAGTACATGAGGGAACCTATCAATTGTCTATATAAATGGATCTATTAAATGAAAATCTGAATCTGAATCAACAAATGACTTCAAATTGGCTACCATAGCCATGGGCTTGCAATCCAGCATTTGAAATCTCTGTAGAATCTTGACTGTACAATTTCCCTGTCCAAGGAAAATTTCACCTGTATTTTGCCATAATTCTAGCCACACGAAGTAATGCATCAAGCCAATGTCCTTTGTATCAAATTCCTTAGACAACTCTGTCTTGCACCATTCCATAAGTTTCTTTAGACTTCCTGTAAGTATTAAATCACCTACATACAGGAGTAAAACAAGTAGTTCAGAATGATCAATCAAATAGTAAAGATTGGAATCTACATCTATCTTAGTGAAACCCAAACCTAAAAAGTATTTGTTGATCCTAGAGCAACATGCACAAAGTGCCTGTTTCACACCATAAAGGGCCTTCTTCAATCTGCAAACATGAGTCTACGCTCATAAATCTCAAAGGCCATTGGCTGATTTATGTGCACCTCCTCCTCAATCAACCCATTAAAAAATGTTGTATTCATGTCCATTTGATATAAATGCCAATCAAAGACTGTTGCTAAAGACATAATAAATCTAATAGAGGTATACCTGGCAACTAAAGCAGAAGTCCCATCATAGTCAACACCCTTTTTCTAGGAAAACCCTCTAGCCACAAACCAATTTTTGAATTTTTCTATGCTGCAATCTACTGCATGCTTGATCTTTGTATAACCACTTAGAGTCAATCACTAACTTCCCTTCTAGTCAATGTACAATCACTAACTTCCCTTCTAGTCAATGTACTATCTCACACACATCATTCTTCATCATGGAGCTGTCCTCCTCCGTTATGGCATCCTACCAAACCTGCTGACCTGCTACCTCCTTAAAACTAGAAGGCTTTGCATTAATGATGGAAAACATTCGTCCCTCATAATTTGGAAATTCCTTGGGAGGATGACTTACTCAAATTGAAGTCGTAGGAGTTTCAACTTGCTCCTATGCACCCTGTAGTGTATAGGTGAACCATTTAGGCTTTCTTGTTGAAATAGATAGGAAAAAGGCACCTGCTACACCTCCACAAGCTTGCTGAACTGAAATTGATTTTTCTGATTTCTCTAATTTTTACAATAAGCTCTTGAGGCAGCAAGTCTTCTAGCTCCTCAGTCACTGTTCGAGGTTCCTAAGATTTGGAGGACCATGCATCCTCATCAAACTTGACATCTTTGCTCACAACTACCTTTCACTGAGATGGAATGTAGATTAAGTAAGCTTTTAATGTCTCATTATAAACCCCACAAAGATACCCTTCAAACTAGAAGGTTCCAACTTGGTCCTTTTCTAATCAGAGATATGAATGTAAACATGACAACCAAAAACACAAAGATGTGCTACTTGAGGCTTCTCGCCTGTGAATACCTCCTCTGGTGTCTTGTTCTTCAACACTCTGTGAGGACACCTGTTAATAATATAGGCAACTGTAAGACATGCTTCTACCTAGAGAAACATGGGTATATCTAGATCATGGATCATAGATTTGGTTGTCTCTATGATGGACCTGTTCTTCCTCTCTGCAACCCCATTTTGTTGAGGGTTGTAGGGCACTGTCAACTCCTTGATTCTTGCTTCCCTACAAAATGTGCCAAACTCCTTGGAGGTATACTCCCCTCCATTGTCAAACCTTAATACCTTAATCTTCTTTCCTGTCTGAATTTCTGAAAGAGCCTTAAACTCTTGAAACTTTTTGAAAACCTCATCCTTGGTCTTTATGGAGTAAATTCAAGACTTCCTTGAAGAATCATCAATAAAAACTACATAGTAAATTTCACCTGATAAGGAAGTTGAGGGCATAGGTCCACATACATCTAAGTGAATTAAATCAAGAATCTCTCTTGATCTATGCTTGCTGCTAAGGAAAAGCAGCCATTACATGATTGTTGAGTGCACATCCCTTGCATACTCCTTTCTTCTCAAACTTAAAGTCAGGCAATACTTCCACCATGTCCTTCAACAATGGCAGCACTGCATAGTGCAAGCAACCTAGTCTTTTGTGCCAAAGCTTAGACAAGTTGTCACTATTATGCACTAAAGCTCTCACAAGATCTCTTTGCAACTTGTATAGACCACCTTCTTGAACACCTCTAGCCAACAAATTGATCAATATCTGGCCATCTCTTCAAGATAAGAACTTGTTGATCATCAAGCTCAACCAAATATCCAAGATTTGTCAAAACTAAAACTAAAAGAAAAAATTTAGTTATGCAAGGTACAAACAAAACACCAGTAAGCTCAAGGATATCCCTTGAAGGCATCTATAATGCGATGGACCCCACTTTTTCAACTGGATACGTGGCATCGTCACCAAATTCTACTTGCATGGTTTCCTCCTACTTCTGAAGTTTGCTAAAGGCCCTCTTGTTAGAGGTCATATGTTTGAAAGCCATTATCCACATACTAGCTAACACCAAACATGGTGTTAGATGACAGACATGAGACAATAAAGAAGTGTGTCTCAAGCTTGGATGAGAGCTCATTTGTTCCAACTGGTGCTTCTACACTCCTTGCAAACTACTTCTATTGTTGTTGCTTGCCCTTTTCCCTTTTTCTAGGGACACTAAGAAGCAAAGTGCCTAGACGTCTCACACTTGAAGCACTTAACGTGGATCAAGTCCTTTGCTTGCTTAGAGGAACTAAAATCCTCTTCCTTCTCTTTCTAACCCTTCCCAAGTCCTCCTTTCCTGTTACCCTTCTTTATCTTGTTGATGAGTGCAACATTTTGTTCCTCCTCCATTCTTGCAACAATCCTCGTCTCATCTCCTCTTGAATGATGAAGTCATCTCACAGCCTCTCAAACACGGGAAGTTGAAGCCAGGTGTAGACACGTAAAAATGGCCTAGACTTGCAAAACACGTTTTTATACATCTTATCATACTTCATCTCAACATAATATTTAATTATGTCCTATAGTCCAAATTCAGCTATTAATTAAATAATTTTCAATTATTTAATTAATTCATATCTTTTATTCATCCTGGATATTTAAATAAGTTCTTAAATTTATTTAATTATCCTTTATTTCCTCCTGATTATTTAAATAAATGAACTTTATTTATTTATTTAAATACGTCATTAATTCCTCATGTCTTCTTATAATTAAATAAATTATTTAATTATTTTCCACTTTGGTTTTTTCTAATTTAAAATAAAATCATCCACTTTCTATTTCTTCTTGATTATTTAAATAAATAAACTTTATTTATTTTTTTAAATACGTCATCTTTCTATAATTAAATAAATCTCTTTGATTTGTTTAATTATTATCCACTTTGTCTTTTTCTAATTTTAAATAAAATCATATATTTAAAATTGTCCACTTTCTAATTTCTCTCCAAGTAAATAATTTAAAATCATTATTTACTGTCACATGACCCCACCACTTTTGAATTAAATTGCTTTTAATTCAAAAGGTCCACATCACCTCTTGTGGGAATTAATTTTAAATTTCTATTTTAATTCTCCACTTTCCTCTTTTTTTGTGCCACATCTTCTTGTCACATGCTTTCTTGTCCATTGATTTGATTTCTTAACCCTTCATTTCAAATTTGACCTAATGTTGCCATAACCCTAATTAGGGATTGTCACATGCTTTTATGGCCTTTGATCTTAGGGCATTTTCCATCTTTTAATCTTGTCCCTCCATTCAAAATTGGCATTTCTATAAAATGACAATTTTGGTCCCATTTTAGGATCTCATCTCTTAATCTCTCAACTTCATCCACATCTAGAATAATGGATATTTACATCTTACACTTGCATCCTTGCCATTGTTTGTCAAACCTTTGCCTTCAAGAGTAGGTTATCATTGGACTTGATTAAACCATTTCTTTTAGTTATTGTCTTTTGTGAGCCATTTCCAACTCAATAGTCTAGTGTGGAAACCTCACTTTGTCCTCTTCGTCATTTAGTCCTTTTAGCATGTCCTTTGACAATCCAAATTGACACATTGGCCAAACTTTGAATGGTTAAGTGAACCTTTTCTAAAAAAATCATTTGACATAAGGCATTCCCTTTTATCACTTTGCATTGTCACCTTGCATAAAGCATAGCCTCATGCCATCCACCATCATGTCTTCAAGCCACTTTGATATGCTTGCTAGTCGAATTGAATGCCAATTTCTAAGTAATGGTCAAGCCCAACTAGCTAGGGACTTCAAAACACTATACCTTCAATCCAAGTCCAAATTTACAACCCCTAGTCCTCCATCCATCTATCTCGCTTACCAACAACCCATAAGTCCTAGTCCTCTGTCCACTCCCCCTCCCTATCATGAATCCCTTAGCACAATCCATGACATTTGTACGCAACACACTCCCATTACTCACCCTTATCCTAACTTTGGCAAGGGAAACCAGCCATCCACGTCTTATCCTAGTCCTTCATCCTATCCTAGTCCGTTAGCCACATCGTATCCTAATCCTTTATCCACATCTAATCCTAGTCCTCCATTCACCAACCAAGCCTCCATGTCCTATCCTAGTCCTCAATCCATTAATCCCTTCCAAGTCTCCATAGCTTATCCTAGTCTTTCATCCACTAATCCATTCCAAGATACTCCGTCCCAACATACATTTTGTCATGAAAACATATCTAGTCATGGTCTCCAAAGTCCCATCTTCTTACCTACACTTGAGGATACATGTCAAGAGGCAAGTCCAAAGCATGACACCATAACTACCCCTTCATGTCAAGATCAAATTTGTCCATCCCATGACCCCATCTTTAAGTCCATTCAAGAAATCCTCCTAGACAATCACAACATACAAAATACACCCATCCTTGGTCAAAATCCCATTCACAACCATGTTATCCAAGACGAACCTATCCTTGGTCAAGATTCCAATCCCAATCTTGCCATCCAAGACAAACCCATCTTTGACCAAGACACTATCCTTGAGCAAGAAGTCCCAAACGATCCACTCCTCAACCTATATGCCATTCAAGACCAGACACTTGATGACCCTATTCAGGCTTCAACTACGAACACTTCCAAAAATGAGACACTTGCCACCACGGGACACATAGATGATCTTTTTTTAGAACAAGAGTCTTCTACTACGGACATATTTGCAAGTGATCAAGCTATAACTAAATTCAGTGGGATCTATGACACTGACCATCAAGATGGTTTCGACATTGACTGGGAAGCACCAGCAGAATCACCTAAATCCGACATGTCACAAAATCAGACCAAAGATGTTAATCAGCAATCTATCCAACATGACAGTGAAGCTATGAAATCCTATCAATTAGGATCATCTATCTTTTTCAGAGCAGGCTTTCTTACAGATGGGAAGATTCTGAGCATTAATTTCCACAATAAGGATGGGTTAACATCTTGCTTCCAAAATAACAAATACCCCATCGCAAACAGAATTTGTTAGAACATGCATTATCAAGGAAAAGGACTAGGCCTACACGAGCAAGGAATTATAGAACCTGTACAAGTTCAGACAGATTATAGACATCAAGGTCTTGGCTATTCCTCAGTCGGAGAATCTAATAATGTTAGTGGTCCCTCCTCGATATTGGGGGCAACTTTATCTAATACAAACATCAAAATGGGTGTCATGAGTAGTCCATGTCATAAGGTTGTTGCCAACACCCCTTCTATCCACACCATACACCGTCATTCCAACATGAATAAACCTTTTGTTCTGAACCAACAAAAAGAAAACTACTACAAATCAAAAGTTCAAAATCAAATGTCAAAGGCCATTGAATCAATCAAAATTCCAAGTGGACAAATGAAGTTAAAATGGATCCCAAAGAAAAATGGATCAAGTCAAGAAAAGAATGAATCAAATCCAAAAATCAATCAAAATGTGGAGCCACAAGACAAGAGGACTCCCACATATAATAAATGTCCACCTTCTTCGAAATGGCCATCAAGCAAGGCATCAAAAAGTGTTGGTTCCAAACACCATCCCAATCAAAATTCCAAATCTCATCATCCAACATCCCAAGTTTGGAAAATAAAAAGTGATCCATCTAAACGTCCAAACAACCCTTCCACGTCTACCATCATCTGTCATACTCCTACATCTTGCTTAAAGTCCAAAAATACCATGTCACAAATCCGCCGCATCTTGGCCACAACTCTTTATCATAAGGACTCTCATGGCACTCTATCGCGATGTGCGTATTTTGACAAGGCCAACTTTAGTATCAAAAAGGATCACAATTACATCAATCAGTTGTATGCAAGCATTATGATCCTGACAAGGCAACTACTTCAGAAAGGTCATTATTGGCATATCATGGCACCAGTCTCTACATCAACACCGTCAATGGATTCGGCACAATCAGTGATCATCTAAAGCATCAAGGCTATCAGAAAAATACAAAAAAAAAAGACAAAAAAATTGAAAAATACAAAAAATCGTCACCTTGGTGAAAACCTGGCAAACAGGCATCATGGTGACATCAAAAAAATCAAAAAGTCAACAAAATAGTAAAGAGAAAAATTTCGTCCAATAGTGAAAACCATTCTTATGACACTTTGGATAAGTACCTTGATGAAAACCTAGCAAACAGGTGTCATGTGTAAAATAAATTATCTATGTGGACCATTACACTTGAGGGCAAGTTGTCTCATCTCCCCTACCCTCTACATAGCATTTTCTTATGACATTTCCATCCATCCATCTAAGCCCTATCATGTCCATCCATTTTCCCACCTACTTTGATCTTGATAAGGACTAAGGTACAAACATAAATCATGCTTTGGGAAAACTTTTGACATGTCTATCCTTTGACCATACCCTATCCATATCATGTCATTACCTTCATAGCCTCATTATCCCTATGCAACATTGTCCTTGGCGACCGTATGATAATAATCCTCATGTCTCCTATCTTTTACCAAGACCATCAACATCATCGAATTGGCAACCCGTCCAAATTGTCAAAATGTCAAACTATCATGTAGCCAATCTTTAACAAACAAACAATGGCAAACACAACTAAATGACTGTTAATTTTTCTAATCTATTTTGTCTTATCTTTTTATTCCTTTGTCTCTTGGTCATGTTACTAGCTACCTCAAGGATGTCCCATGAAGGATTTAGAGGTGAGATGACGTCTCGTGACCTATTTTGTTTTCTTTTGATTGTTGTGTGAGGATTGTCTTGACAAAAAGACTAGGGCAACTTGGCCTTTAGTATGAGTTAGGGCATTCCTTGTTTACAAATAGTTGTTTTGCGAGTGGATGACCTTGCACACCTTGTTCTATGTCATACCCTGGTGTTTGTTGTCCATTTGTGTCATTTTTACTGCCCAATGATGATTCGAGCAACACCTATTAGTACTTTGGCAAATATTGAAGGTTTTTTTCCCGTTCCACCCTTCTTTTTTTACCCTCTAACATTTCCTCTGGTCCGCATCTTCATCATCCTTATCTTTGTCCCTTTATCTTCTAATCACCTTGTCCATTTTGAGAGCCCACTCGTGTTCTTTGAACCCAACTATCCTCTGGAGGGGGCATACCGCTACCTCCTCGTCATTCTTCCTCATCATATTTTGCACTGGCGCATATTTTTGACTTTTTTTTTTTGGTCACAATGCGATAAACTGCATTATGACAAAGAGGGACAAATGTAGACACATAAAAATGACCTAGACCTGCAAAACACATTTTTATACATCTTATCATGCTTCGTCTCAACATAATATTTAATTATGTCCTATAGTCCAAATTCAACTATTAATTAAATAATTCTCAACTATTTAACTAATCCATATCTTTTATTCCTCTTGGATATTTAAATAAATTCTTAAATTTCTTTAATTATCTTTTATTTCCTCCTAATTATTTATATAAATAAACTTTATTTATTTATTTAAATACGTCATTAATTCCTCGTGTCTTCTTATAATTAAATAAATTATTTAATTATTTCCCACTTTGGCTTTTTCTAATTTTAAATAAAATCATTTATTTAAAATCATCCACTTTCTGTTAGAAACCAAGATCAGACATGCAAACCAAAAAAGGCTTCCACATAAGAGAAAAACAATAAAAAGTAGAGTTTTGCATGAAGATGTACAAATCATAGTAACGAGACTCAGACTTGGCTAGGGCGACTCGACTCGGGACTCGGGGACTCGAGACTTGAACTCGGTGCAGACTCGGCAAAATGAAAAGAAATTGAAAAAAACTTAGAAATTTAGTGATTTTTAAGGATTTAAAACTTGTTTCAAGCACCCTTTATTGAATACAACACAAATAAAAGCAAATTTGATCACATACACAAGTATACAACGATCACATAAGTATAAAGTACACAAATTGTAGTTGCGCTGCTGAAGGAAATAGCATACTTAGATATATAGATTATAAAACTAGTCAAATGTATACAAAAGTCATGGAATATGAAATCCATAACATCAAATGTTCCATACAAATATGAAATATCAAAACAATAGCTATGACTCTATGACTCTATGGCATAGTGGAGCCAACATCCTTCCTACGAAGGCGTCTAACGCTCCTGGATGATGTTGCAGCTGCAGCCATAGTCTCTGCCTCTGTCTGAGTCTCCATGCCACTCTCACCAACAGCAGCTATGTCTCCTCATGCTCTAGCCTCCTCCTCAGCCATGGCTACAACCTCAGCCTCTCTCTCTGCCTGGTCCACCCAATCAAGGTCCTCGTCACTAAAGACTGCATCTGTAGCCTCAGTGGTCCACTCAGACTGTGGATCAACCTCATCTAGATTGATCGGGGTGTTGTCGTGGTCAAAAAGCTTCCTGTATCTGAGCCGAAGGTTGTAATGAACATAGACCAAGTCATTCATCCTCTCCACTGTCAATCTATTGCGCTTCTTGGAGTGTATGTGCTCAAACATACTCCAATTGCGCTCACAACCAGATGAACTGCATGGCTGGCTCAATAGACGAATGGCAATATTCTGCAGGTTCCGTGCATCAGAACCAAACAACCTCCACCAACTATCTGAGATGAGAAAAAGAAACAAAATCAATCTCATTTCAAGTTTCAAGTTCAACATTTAATAATAAAATACAATATAAAAAGATGACAATTATGCCCTTAAATATATTTTTACCTGGTAGTAATGTTGTCCTACTGTCTATGGTCATTTGACGTGCAAAGAAGTCTCCTCGTGCCTTACTGAAGGCATCTATCTCCTGCACTATCTGTGTAGTAACAGCGGGCAACATCCGCTCTATCGTCGAGTAGAGCCCACTAAGAATTTCTCTATCTCCACGGATATCACGGCGGAATTGGAAGGCCGGATTTAGGAAACATGCGGCTGCATGGATGGGCCTATGAAGTTGGTTTTGCCATCTCCTATCAATGATCTCCCAAATGGGACGATACTTATCCTGAACTCCACCATAGACTGATCTAATGGCCTCTTTGGCCCTATCCATGCCCTCATATATGTATCCCAGTGCGGGCTTCTCCCCATCTGCAACTCGTAGGAGAACTAGCAAGGGCTCAATAAACTGCAAAGTGCAAACATGTTTCACAAATAAGTGTGAATGAAAATAAACAAATAAAAGATATGATTAAAAATTAAAACATAATAAAGAATTAAATTTTACCTTCACAATCTCCTCCACTGGTGTCCAAAACCCTTGCTCATCAAAAATGCAATTGGCCACACCAATCCCTGCAGTGCTTGTAGAAAACGATGAGGAAGACCACTCCTCACCAACAAACATGCGCCTTAAGGCTGCCTTTGACCGAATCAAGGATTGCAATGTGATAAAATTAGTTGCAAACCTAGTGATGCCAGGACGAGACAACTCCCTCAACCCCGTGTATTGCCTCATAAGGTTAAGCACCCATATGTGATTGTATATAAATTTGCAAATGTTTCTACCTGCATCCACACATGTTTTGATCCATGGGAGCTTGCCAAGATCCTCTATCATGAGGTCAATGCAATGGGCGGCACATGGAGTCCAGAATATAGTAGGGTGCCTCTCCATCAATAATCTACCAACAGCAACATAGTTTGCTGCATTATCTGTCACCACTTGCACTACATTCTCTTCCCCCACATCAGCTATCACCTCCTTTATAGCCTCACATAGATATGTGGCATTTTTGAATTGGGCAGAAGCATCAATGGACTTAATGAAAACGGTGTCACCTGAAAGAATAAGCAAAACTAGTTATTCAATAAATTAAAAAACAAAAATCAGCCATATTAAATTATTAATCACTAAATCAAATTCAAATTTCAATGCATTGAGGGAAGTACAATTACCTCCGGAGGACACTAGAAAATTAAGCAGCGTCCTATTTCTCCTATCGGTCCAACCATCAGTCATGATGGTGCAACCAATCCTCCTCCACTGCACGCTGCTCCTCTAATTGTGCTTTCACATCTGCCACTTTTTGAGTCAAAAGTGGGCCCTTTAATTCATCTTCAGAAGGGGCTTTGAACCCCGGCCCACATATGGTTATGGCATCAACCATGTTTTGCCAAAAAGGTGACCTAAAACATGTCATAAATAAATTAATAAGTTACATAAGTATTGTAAAATGAAAAGTTTTAAGATTTTAACTGCACTAAATTTGAATTCGATAATGAGATACATCTAGATTCTAAAATAATAAATTTTAAAACAATTAAACAAAAAAGAATTACCTGGCTACATGGAAGGGAATGGTGCAGTAGTACCAAAAGTCTGCAATTGTCTTTTTTGCTGCATCATGTACATCCTTGTTCCAACCCATGCTCTCAAGCGACGGTTGGGAACCAGGAGTAGTGCGTGGTACAAAATATGAGTCCACCCTAGATTTACGAACTCTAGGGCCAATAATACTGCCACTACCACTAGCACTAGCAGTACTAGCGCCACCAGCAGTAGGAGTATGCACAGGGATAGCTGGTGCAGAAGCAGTACCACTAGCACAAGCACTAGCACTAGGACGGTATGGAGGCATGGAAGAAGCATCTCCAACAGCACCAAGTCCATGTCCAACTCCCAAACTCACCAATTCATGCTTCTGTTTTTTTTTCATCTCTTTTTGCAATTCAAAAGTTTCTAATTGCACCTGCACTTCACGGACAGCCTCAGGAGGTGCTATAGGGCATCCCGCTGCATCATGGATGGGTATGCGTGCAATATGGTATTTTAATCGATTTATGCCTCCATGATATATTGTTTTGCAGTATTTACATTTTGCTTCCCCTTTTTTCATTCCGGGAAAGATTTCAGCATGTTTCCAAGCAGGGTCTTTTCTGCCTGGGGTTTGAGACATTGTGAAAATAATAATATGTTTTGATTTGCAAATGAATGTGGCTGCAATAACAAGTAGGGTTTATAAAATTATTTATATTGCAAGTAGGGTTTGTAAAAAAAAAATGCAAACTAAAAAAAACAATGATTTTTCAAATTACAATGAATTATTTGTTAAAAAACACAAAAAAAACCAATAAAAATCAAACTTACCTCTTATATTTGGCTTGGAATGCAATGCAAACTCCTCCCAATCACTGGTAATGAGCTCTCAATGCACCTCCTTGCTGTTATGAAGCTTCCCAAATGGTATGTGGCCCTGTATTTGTCTTCAACAACTTGCTGGTTGCCCTCTCTTCTCCTCCTATTTTTCCTCACAACTCTCTCTTCTCCTCCTATTTTGCCAAATGAATGAAATGAGGTTGCTTTTAGGGTTGGGGAAATAATATAACACAAAAAAAAAACAAACTTAAACATCAACTTTTATGTTTTTTATTCACTTTTGCTTCTGCTGTCGCCGGCCACGTCCAGGGCTCGGGACTCTCCGGGAAGCGGCAAGTCTGGCGCATCTGGCGAGTCCGGCCAGGACTCGGTCGCGTCCACGTCCGGGCTCCCAGGACCCGGCCAGGTGTGCTCGGCTCGAGACTCGCCGAGTTTGGGCGCTTCCGGGCGAGTCTCGTAATTATGGTGCAAATTGATATTATTCAGAATTGAGAAATTACATGAGATGATTTGCTATATAAAAACAATGTATGCATAACCCTAATGTTGACTTAAAAACAGCTCAACTAAATAAAGCTTACTTATTAATTAAGTAAACTAATTATTACCTAAGTAAACTTAATAAGTGTAATTAAATAATTAATTACACCAACACCCTCCCTTAAGTGCAACTTAGGGAGACTGAAAAAGCATGCACTTAAAACTAAGATGAATGCAAGAAAGCATGAATGGGTCCCGGCAACAAGGCCTGATCAAGTACACATGTACAAATGCAATGAAGGAGAAAGAGGAGAAAACCCAGTGGGAAAAACCCCCCCTCAATGAGATGACCTGCTGCAAAGAAGCACTGGAAGAACACTGTGGAGTAACACTGGAACCTAAATTCAGCAAGCAAGGAAAGATACTTCTTTTTACTACTGAAACCAGATGAAAGTCAATGATTGACTCAAGGAATCATGAAAAAGCAACAGCAAACCCGATGCTACGGAACACTGGAAAACTCACAAACGGGAACAACCCTGGAATCTATGAAGCAACAGTAGATAAAATGATGCCCCCCATAAGAGGGAATGATAGGATGAAGAATCTGGAAGCCGTGTATCTCGATGCCAATGCCAAACTGTGACTAAAAACTGATCCATAGGAGCAAGTACCATGAAAATTCTAGAACATTAACCACAAATTTAGTGACCCTCAAACTGAGATGTGACCCAATGCGGATCAATAACCGTAGGCTCTCAATCTGAAGTGTGAACTGATGTGAATCTGATATGTGTTAAGTTATGAACAAGATGTGGCCAAAAGAAACTAAGAAACCAGATACAACCCATGCAAATTGTCATCAATAATCAAGATGGAGATCAAAGTGCAACTACACTCTAATCAGATTATTATGGAAGAAACCCCCTCTGATGGAACTTTATATCAGTTCATTTATTACAATAACCTATTAATTGTAAAAGGAGAGAATGCTAAACATGCATAAACTAAAGAGAAAATGCAAACCTAGAGCATGATAACAAAAATAGAGTGCATGTACAAAACAAAGTTCACATCTCCCTCCCTGATAAAAATGGACCTCAGATCTGTGTAGAGGACTGAACCAGCTTTCCAATGCCGCGAGAATGGCGAAAAAAGGATCACTTTGTCAAAAGCTATGCCCTCCGGAGTGAAAACAACATCTGAGTTCAAGGTCCTGCAAAATAAAATTGGAGCAAAATCTAGAAAAACCACCTTCACCACTGGATCGGCATCGGAATCAGCTTTCCAACGATATCTTGTTTGCAAAATAACAACACCATATGCGAAAGTTACGCCCGATTTAGTGAAAGGTGCTCCAAAATGGCCAATATGGCCTGCAGACAGCCCAGGGAGCTTAAAACAAATAGGCCCTTGGTCCTGTGCACGACCAGGGGCTGGCGGGGTGGGGACCTGGGACAGACACCTTGGTCATCCATATGATCGATGGGTGTCTGGAAGGCCGGCCAGGCGCTGGGCACATGGCACCCAGTCCCCCATGTGATTGAAGTTGTGCATAAGGGGCCCGTGGGGGCTAAGCTCAGGTCGGCAGCGCATGAGCAGTGGAGGTTGGCGGTGCTGGCAGACCGACGGCCGCCTGGTGGCCGCTCAAGTGGCCGCCAAGCGGCAGGAGCCGTTTGAACTGGAGGCGCCGGCACAGAAACCAAAAAACCACTTTAAAAAAAAAAAATCGATTTGTGTGCCTTAGGAAGCGTGTTGGGGAGGCCGTACGGCCTCCCTAGCAAAAAAAAATTGCCTCAGAAACCAACTACTCCAAAATCGACAAAACGACAGGCGTTCTTAGGGTTTTTGGCCGCTACGAACGCGATGGTGACCTCCGTTTGAGCCCAAAGTGCCCCGAAAAATCAGCGACCCCCAGAGCTTGCAAAAAATCACCGAACTTGAAACCCTCACAAATTTCTTCAACGATGAACAAAATTAGAAAAATAAAAGCCAATCTTGATTTTTTTCAATGCTCTGAATCCAATGGTGGTGCCCGATCTGATCCAAAACGCTGCATAAATGAACTCAAGGCATGAAACCCTCGAGGAACCCCAAACGTGCTCTCTAATGATTTTCTCCAAAATCTGAGAAGGGGTTGCATGCCAAGGCTCTAATACCATGTTAGAAACCAAGATCAGACATGCAAAACCAGAAAAAACTTCCACATAAGAGAAAAACAATAAAAAGTAGAGCTTTACATGAAAATGTGCAAATTGATATTATTCAGAATTGAGAAATTACATGAAATGATTTGCTTTATAAAAGCAATGTACGCATAACCCTAATGATGACCTAAAAACAACTCAACTAAATAAAACTTACTTATTAAGTAAACTAATTATTACCTAAGTAAACTTAATAAAGTGTAATTAAATAATTAATTACACCAACACTTTCTATTTCTTCTTGATTATTTAAATAAATAAAATTTATTTATTTATTTAAATACGTCATCTTTCTATAATTAAATAAATATCTTTGATTTGTTTAATTATTATCCATTTTGTTTTTTTCTAATTTTACATAAAATCATCTATTTAAAATTGTCCACTTTCTAATTTCTCTCCAAGTAAATAATTTAATATCATTATTTACTATCACATGACCCCACCACTTTTGAATTAAATTGATTTTTAATTCAAAAGGTCCACATCACCTCTTGTGGGAATTAATTTTAAATTTCTATTTTAATTCTCCACTTTCCTCTTTTTTTGTGCCACATCTTCTTGTCACATGCTTTCTAAAATCAAATCTTAACCCTTCATTTCAAATTTGACCTAATGTTGCCCTAACCCTAATTAGGGATTGTCACGTGCTTTTATGGCCTTTGATCTTAGGGCATCTTCCATCTTTTAATCTTGTCCATCCATTCAAAATTGGCATTTCTATAAAATGACAATTTTGGTCTCATTTTAGGATCTCATCTCTTAATCTCTCAACTTCATCCACATCTAGAATAATGGATATTTACATCTTACACTTGCATTCTTGCATTTTTTTATCAAATCCTTCAATATTTACTTAGGTCTTGTCATAGTCAATATTTGCTCACAAAGAAATCTAAGGGCAAACTCAATATTGCAGCAAATAGAGAAGGTGTAATGGAGGTCAATCATGGAGGTTGAAGATCTTGGGTAAACTCTTTCCTTTTATTTTCATGTTCTCTCCTTTGTGCTTAATTACTTACTTTGGGTTTGATTTGTTTATGATCTAATCATGCTAACCTAAGTTTACTTTTAGTTACACCAGGCACATATCCCATGAGCAAAAGGTTGCCAAGAAGAAGACAACCATTTAATGTGGTGGGTACTAGCTCTTTACCCTTGACCTCCTCTCCAACTGCTGCAAGTTGATCATGGAGTTCTGTAATCTTCATCAAGTAGGCAACTACCATATTTATCTTGCTCACCTGCATGGCTCTAAGCTTATTTCGCAGCAACATCTTCCAATTGATGTTCTCACTCTAATATAGAGTGCTAGAGCATCAAACGTGTTCTTTCCAATGGTCTTTCCAGTAACGTAAGGGATCAAATGATCCTTTACAGAATCAAGGATGACACGTTTAGCTTTGGACTTCTTCTTCTTATGATCTGCTAACAATGTGGAATCAATAGGCTTTGTAATTGATTTCTCAATAAAGTCCCACAAATCCTGCTCCTCCAACAACATTTGCACCTGACATTCCATGGGACAAAGTTAGAGGGACCTTCCAATCTGTCTTCATATCTGAGACTGAAAGTAGTCATACTGCTGCACTGGAATATTTTGCTAAACAAAACGGATCAACAACCTAACAACAACAACAACAAATATTTTATCAAAGGTCCACTATGCTTTTCTCAAGCATAGATCATGAGCATCTCACCCCTTAAACCTCCCAACAGCTCCCTCTACAGGTAAACACCCTACTATCCATTCAAGGACTCCTGGAAGTTTTCAGTAAACTGCACTGATATCATGTTAAATTCTCTAAATCATGGTAAACAGAATCTGCACTTGATACCTAATTCTAACAAGAATAAAATTGAAACTAAAAACTATCAAAACAAAAACTTATCTCAGATGAAAGAATCTACTTAACACATACTACAGAAACAAGAAAACAAATCTCAATGAATGACTACCAAAAAACATTATCACTGTTTTCATTAATTTTGAACATAAATCTGCTACAGAAAATAAATAAAACTTCTCATATAAAACAATAAGGTGTGTACGTAAGAGTTATCACAAGTCAAACACAAATTCAAATTAAGGATCTGCATGAGCTATATGAAGGCATAAGATAGTGCACTTCAAGAGATAGTTAAGTGTTTCTTGGAATCCATGCCCTAACTCAATTAAACTCAAACAAGTGCACAATAACCAAAGATATGACTTCACTTAAACACAGCGCTTGAGAGAGAACCTTATTTTAATTGAATTATCTAAATCTTGTGCTCAAGACTTGAATTCCAGTCTTATTTAACAGCTCTCTAAAGCTGGCACTCAAGACTTGAATTCCAGATTTAGTTAACTAAGACTTGAAACTCAGTTTTAGTTAACTGCACCTGCTGAAGAAGACTGACTGAGGTACACTACATTTACAAAATTGAACCATAGCATGAGGAATGCGTAAACATCAATAGATCCCTTTGTCCTAGCTTTACATTAGAATGGGAGGATGAAAGCCCTTATATTGTATTATTTAGCACTGAAAGTGCTATAACTCAGTGAAAGACTAAACTAAGTGATTGTAAGTACTCCAGTTTATAATTGCACAAAATCACATCCAGCTAATATATGACAATCTAATCTATTTAACTTTTTCATATAAAAAAGGCTTAATGAGCTAGCATCACTTCATAATGTATATCCCATTCCAAAAAATTAGGAACTGCAGTCCCATAGTTGATTGTACTTTATCGCAGCGAGACTCTTAGCTCCACTCACTCTGTGTTTATTTTGTAGCTCGACATTTGTTGTTTGTAGTGTGATTGATTTTGAGATCTTGAATTTTTAAGTATGCAGTGTGCATTGTAATCAGCAATCTTAAAATTAGTGAGTAATATCCATATTTCAATATTTATGGTGTGCACTCTCATTCACTTCCATTATTTCATCTTCCATGCAATTGGGATGCCTTTAAATGTAAAAAACATCAGTTATTTATCTTTTTGTTGAACTTTTATGCATTTTGGGTTCCCAATTTTTTCCCAAGAAATTGAAAATATCATCATCTTCTGGTTTGCCAAGATATTCCCACAAAAGATATTTGCTTCTAAGTTTTAATGTTTCATTCTGTTCTCACTTGAGGATCAACTTACAATTATAGGTGACAATAATGTAATGCCACTTTTCTTCTAGAGTTATTTAAGTATTAGCAAGGGATTTAATAGATTAAATATTAGAGCTAAGATAATTTACAAGATGTAATGTTATTAAAATAGATATGAAAAACTAATCTAAGCCTTACATGTAATAATTTGGCAAGAACTCTAAATTAAATAATTAACATAGTAAATTGAATAACACAAACACATAATTCATTCATATTATCATCAAATTCTTATATATAATATTCCCAAAATCCTTTAACATCAAGGGTTTCCAATACTTATCTGAATTAGAGCACTTGGAATAGCCATTCTCACCCTAGGAAGATTTCAGTGGTATTAGCTCATACTATGGCACACTCTGAAGGAACTATGTAAAAACATAGTGTGTGCCTATGCGCACAAGGTGTGACTACCACACAAAGCCCTGGCCAAGACAATCTCTAGTGCACTTTGTACCCCAAGTTGGACACACTTGTGTGCCCCTTCTCCAATGCTCGTAGCTCACCAAACCACCTTCTTCTTCTTTGAGTTATCTCTATGCCCTTTCCAAGTCTCGCATAAATGTTGTATATAAGCCTTAAGGGTTGGTTTTCAAACCATCACACCCTTTCACAAAGGTTTCCTTTAATTATTATTTAATAAATATAATTATTCCAGTTGTCTCATGAGAATTAGTGAGTTTATAAGAATTTCTTATGGAGCGCGGAAAGGAGCCGTTGGAGTCTACAGTCGGAGCTAGGGTTTCTACGGGCTTTGATGGAGGTCGCTTCTCAAACAGCAAGCGCTCGGGTGCAAGCAAGGAACGGAAGGAGAAGCGTCCAAGGGATGCGAGGGAAACGAATGGCGCTGCTGGCCACGGATCTCTGTCGAAGGGAAATGTCGGCGACTTCCAGGAAGGAAGGTCGAAAAATGCAGATGCAGGGCATCTCATCCAGGCATCAGGACAGAAAGGAAATACCAGTCTAGCGTTCGTTTCTTTACAAGTTGAGCTCGATGAAGAGGTAAATCACAATGTTAATGTTTTTTCTGAACTTGGTTTGATTGGCCACTTCAGGGGATTTTGGCCAAGTCTGTGTGAGTTACATAAATGGATCTCAGAACACTAGGAACCTGTGATGAATGGTTGCATTCAAATTTACCCAATATCAAGAGGCTTTTTTATTGCTGTTTTTGAGTCTAGGAATGATAGAAATAAAGTTCTGGGTGATTATTTTTGGAGTTGGGAAGAAAGATTTGCTTTGTCACTGAAGCCATGGCATCTGGTTTTTAATCCGGCAACAGAAACATTTGATAAAGTGCCATTATGGGTGAAACTCCCAAACTTTCCTCTTCATCTTTGGTTTGAATCCTGTTTGGAGGCTATAGGAAACTCTCTTGGAAGTTTTTTGATGGTTGATGATGATTCTTCAAATCTAATGCATTCGACATATGCCCGGATTTTAGTGGAGATGGAAGTAACAAAGACTCTGCCATAAGAGATAGCAATCAACACTTCTAAAGGATGCTAGATGCAACCTCTAGACTATGAAGGGGTTCCATTCTGTTGCAGAAGATACTTTAAAACTAGACATTTGGTTGCGGAATGTGTTAAAGCCCGAGTATCTAAATCAGCTACTTCGTGGAAGGAGGCATCTCATTCACATTATGCGATGGAGAAACAGGGTGAGAAGAAGGCGGATCAGAGTAAGAGCTATTCGCAGGTGGTGCGTAATTCGGCTTCACATCAGGTAAATGGAGCCTCAGATCAAAGTGGGGGGTCAGGTCAAGTTGAGATGCCTGCCCTAAACGTTGACACCGTGGTGAGAATGGAAGAAGGAGTGGTGGAACAAATCCACCAAGGTGCTAAAACCCCGGAGTGTAGGGAGAAATTGGGGCTGACTAGGGGTCAAGAAATGGGGGAGAAGCAAGGCACCTCAGAGGACCAGTGTGAACACGTTGCATTTAGTTAGCAAGGAGAAGCTGGTAGGCAACATGACACTCCAAAGAAATGGCAAAAGGAGGCTGCAAGAATGGAGGAGGGATGGCAGGTTGTGAAGGGTAAGTGAGGGATCAAACAAAAGGAGGGATCAAAGGCAAAGGATACGTTTGAATGGATTAATAGAGGAGTTGGGATATAAGGTTCTAACTTTGGAATCTTAGGGTTTCATGTTTGCTGCTCTATGTATTAATGTTTGCCGATGTCCTTTGTTTGGGAGATGGTTTCCCTTGTTAACATCCCTGTTTCGGGGCAGGTTAAATCCTGGAAATTCAATAAAAAACACAATCCTTTTACCGATCAAAAAATATATATATATAATTATTCCTCGTAAATATTCTTCATCAATCTCCATTTTAACCAAACGATCATATCATCCTTTATTTTTCTATCTCCTTTTAATGCTTTCATAACTTTATTTTCACTTTGGGGATAAAGTTTCATGACACAAAATGGATGACAAGAAGTTGGTTTCAATAACCCAGCAATTTCCCGAAGACCTATTAACAAATTATAATTGAATTATAATGGTATGAGACTGGCGCTTGAATTCAACTCATCAAGCTACTTGTACAAGGAGCTGAGTCGGTATCATTATGAGTTGGGTAATGACATGGAAAGGAGTTTCAATAACAAATACCATGCAGTTTCATTTCTTATAACACATCATTGTCACCAAGCAGCTATTGTCAGACCACCAATTATGCCACAGCAAGGAGAGTTGGAATCAGCAGAGTCGCAAGCAGCACCAATGGTTCAAAGTGCTCAACAAATTAGGCCCCTTCTTCAACCGATCCTCCCAGATATGAATGTAACAGCAAATTCAAAAACAACTCCACCAATGAATTAAACTATGCAGAAGGAAGGGAATGAAGGAAGCTGCTCAGTAGGAAAGCCTTGAAAAGCATATACAAACTGCTTAAGATTTTTGTGTTCTTGAATGATATACAAAATAGCAAAAGTCGCCGGTTTTTGCCATGTAAGAAGTTGACATTTTGTTTCTACAGCATATTTAGGTAGTGTCATATCACGATTAGTGGTATCTAGTTAGGATGGAAATGAAAGGGGTGTCTTTTTCCAAATCCTGGATCAGCTACAGCCATGTAATGTTGTAATCTTTACTATTATATAATATAAATAGTCAGCTTAACGCCTTTTGCCAAACAAAAAAAAAAAATTATAATTGAATTGAACATCATATTGAAAAAAAAGTGATGTTGTTTAAAGATTTGTTGGTTATATTTTTTGTAAATAAGTCAAGTGAGCAAGTATTCGAAAAGAGGAAGTAGTGTGGGCACGCTTGTTCAACACAATATTTTCCTATACAACTAAATGATCTACAATATTAACAAACATGAAGTTGAAAATTTCGATAGGCAATGACAATTTTAGGTAGTCAGGTGACTTAAAAGCAAGTATAAAAAATAGGAAATTGAAAATTGATAATAGGAGAAATGGAAACCAAAATTAAGCAAGGATTGTGGTGCTAACATTCAAATTATATTGTAATGGGTAGAACAACAAAGAGGAAGATGATTTTTTTCTATCCATGACCATATCACATAGTGAAGAAGTTTGAGAGGACATATGATATGCTGATTCCACAATAAGCAACCAACGTGATGGGAATATAGGATAAATTCCAAAATTTGGCAAAAATTGATAGTGGTGCAAGGGTTGTTATATTCGATGGCAAGATATCAAAGATACAAGACAGGAACATGGTCCAACAATGTTATTAGGTAAATACATAATTCAAAAGTATCTACATAATTCAAATAGGGATACTTTTGAAGTCCCTGCAATAACTTAGTATATGTGGCTAGAGAATTGACTACTCAATGTATGGTAGTAGATTTCATTGAGGAATCAATCATTAAATGATGAGAAAGGGCATATTGCTACATGAACCAAATCAAGTAAACTAGAAAAAATCAATGTCACAAGCAAGAAAATGCGTTGTTCTAAAAGAAGTGAAATTTAGGGCAAGGCAGTTGCAAGCAACAAGTATCCAAAGAATGAATAAGAGCTCCTAATGGCTGAAGCTCCTTCAAGTGGCTGCATGCTCCCCTCCCACTCCTCTACATTGCAGTCCAATCCATTTCTTGGTGTAGACTGTCATGCTGCAGTTGTCCCTACCTATTCACAAGTCTGATCATTGCTCTCTGTGATCTCCTTGGCTTGGGGTTCCATTGACTGCTAGTTCCATTTGGCATGCCCTTGTTGAAGTATGGTTCAAGTAATGTTTAGGAGTTTGATCCTCTCCCCTCTGATTTTGTTTATGGTGGATGCTTGAACAATGTTTGTAAAGATGTCGAAAACGATGTTGTTCAAGATTTCCTTGTCTTTCATCCAATTCTAGGGTTATGAGATTGGTTTTGGAATCTAATAATATTCTTGTTCTAGAGTTGGAGCTGAAAGTTTGTAGGAAAAGGAGCAATATTTAATTTAGGGATTATGCAAATGTTTCACAATTTTTTGCCAAGCCTCGCTAATCTGTACACTTGGATCTACAAGTTTTGGAAGCCCTTTCTTTCTTCTAATTTTGTCAATTATCCCTGTGTAAAGTTTCTTTATTATTGTGTGTAGATTGAAGGCAGATCGAGAATTACTTTTTGTGTTGGGTACCTAAGTTTCCAACAAGGCTCCTCTATGTCTGAAACCCTAGTATCCTAAGTTCAACCCCCCTTTTGAAACTTTCTCTATGGTCCCAATTTGTGTTAGGATGCTTAATCTCCCCTTGCAATTTTGTCTCTCCTACAACTTGATGGCTATCATGATTCCATGGGAAAGCTTATTTCTATTTCTTTGGACACACTCTCATCATACCTTTGCCCATCTACACATTGAAATGGACTTTAAGAGGGGCTTGCCAGAGGAGATTAGGCTCAAGGTTGGTGAGCAAACTTCGAAGCAACAATTAGATTACAAGACAATCATCTTCAATTGTTGCTCTACTTTGCCTATGGTCATATAGAAAAAGCTTGCTTGCAAAAAGGTTTAAGAGTTCTAAGGTAGCTTCTCAGTAGCAAGAAGTAGGGCCTCTTAGTGGCAAGGAGCAAGGCTTCAACATCAGCAAGTTTTAGCTGACTCTTTTTCCCTTATTTTGTCTCTTTGGGGTCCCACCCCCAAGGATTCGATAGTCTTTGGAAAGGTTTCTTCTGAGGTCTCTCATTTTTCGCATGTTTCTCCAATTGAGTGTTATTCTTCTCCAATGCTAAGCCCTAGTTCCTTCCTAGCCTTGGGTTCTTTCGTTAATAGGTTAGTCTTGGTTTCCTTGAGGGGAGGATTTCCTAACTCTATCTAAGACAAGGGCCCCTTATTATTGGACGTTCAATTGATCTTGGATGTAGTGTCCCCTCTAGCATATCCAAATGTCATAAGAATAAGGGGATGTCTCCATGTCCTTGCTCGTAGATTGTTGGATAGCAATTGCTTTGTAGCAGCCTTCTTAATTCTTACGTGCGGCTTTGTAATACTTTTTGGATTTAGTGTGTGTTTGTTTGGCCCATTAGGGCTTCTCGTCAGTAACTTTGCTCTTTTGAGCAAGTGTATGTCTGCCATTTTTGCTTGTGCTTGGTGATTGTATATAATCCTATTCTATGGGTGAGGACCCTAATTGATCCCTCACATATATATTAAAAATTAAAGCAAGTACTCTAGGATGAATTCAAGCTACAAAGTTGAAGCAAAAGACATCAATACAGCCATATGGGAGTTGGAGTATTTTTTAAGAATGACACTAGATGACATTAAAAAAGTAACAAAGACAACGATATCACTAGAGAGGAGTTATAACATCCATAAAGTTGTGTATATGGTGCATACAAAGTTTGATATATATGTCAAATTTTTTAGACTATGAATGCTGAAATTGGGGTATATAAGTGCCATGTGCATTAAGATTGCACTATTAAATAACTTGCATAGGGGATGATTGAACATGTTAGTGTTTGTGAAGAGTCAATGTAGTTATTCAAGTTTCACAATGTGTTAGTGTTTAAATTGTACCTTGAAATACTACACAACACAACAGCATATAAGGTAAGACTTTTCTTTGAATTCATAGGAGAAGCTCATTTTTACAAAGAGTCAAAGTAATGATATGTTTTCCGAAATTAAAAAATAAGACCCAGAACTGGTGGGGGTTTCTTTGAGCGTGCAGAACTACACAAACTTAAAGCAAACCTTTTTTTTTCTCAAGCTAGGGCACAAGGTGAATCAACACTTTCACACTAAACAAGACGTTTTGTTTTTTGACTAATGTGGGAAATTTAATCTAGAGAAAACAAGAACACAATCACTTCTAGCTAAAATTAAAGATGTACACATCAAAATTGAACAACATACATATGCAAATTGGTAAATAAGAAGATTGCAGACAAAGATAAAATTATCAATCTAAATGAACAGCAACCTTAGCAGAAAATGGGCATAAAATTACTATTAAAAATCTAAGTGCAAATGACTTTTACAAGTGTTTACAAAGTTCTGCATCTAAAATAAATAAAAAGCTAACTAAAGTTTTTAGGCTATAAATAGTTTTCTTGCACACAAAGCAAGCTCAATATACAATTTGGTCTGCAAATTAAATATTGATATCAAGATCTTCAAATAGATTTCTGATAAGAACAAATATCTCTATAAATGAACCTTCTAGAAGATTGTATAGAAATAGAATGTCTATAAATAGATCTTCCATGTTATCATTTTGAAACAGCTATCTCACAAAAAATAGCACAAGCTATAAATAGAATGAGCTAAAGATGTTAAGCATAGGTTGTCATTGATGTCAAACTGATGTCAGCAGGTCATTGCTGCTGACAGTGGTTATCAAAGGGTGTCAAGGCTGTCGGATGTGAAGGTTGTCAAGATGAAGAAAGATTGTAGGAGTACAAGTGTTGACAGCAACCTTAAGGTTCCAGAAGTGTGTTGTTTGACAATGTGCATGGACTGTCTAATCTATTCAGGTATCATAAAACAAGTTTGTTGTGGCGTGACTACCTTCAGATAGTTAATGAATTTATTATACCATGTCGGGTATGCAATCAGCATGAGTGTGGTGGTCCAGGAGGATATCTCTTGGGCAGAGAGACTATTTAATATGGGTGGCATTTCTTTCAGAAATGCGGTGTAGCTCTGTGGTTTGGAAGGAGAGTATGCCTACAATAGTTCTATCAGTTTCCTGAGTTTCCGATGGCGTGGCTCAGTGTGCGAGGAGTTTGAAGTATCAGAAGTTTCATCAAGCTATTCATGTTCGAGGCATGTGCGATAATGGCTACTAGCATGCAGAATTCAATTCAAGTGTGTGGAGTGAGGATAGGACCTGTTTAAGGTTAATGTAGTGGCGCAAGGCGTCAATTTCTTTTGGCGGCAAGTTTGGACCATTGTATTACACGTTTCATGTAATTTAAATTTAGGTTTGTCCTACATTGTCTAGGTTGCTGCGGATCTCTAGCTGACATAGAAGTGTTAATGTAGTGTCATGTATATATCTCAAATGTTCAGATGCATTGTTATGTAACGGTGTGCATCCATGAGTGTCGAAGAGTCTGTGAATGGAATTAATGATCACAGTGAAAGTACTATAGTGAGACGTACAATTGCATAATGAATGGAAGGTATGTGACAAAAGTGTAAGCGCTAGTATCAGTGTGTCTACTGGTGCATGTCGGAGTTATATTCCAAATCCGCCATTATTTTTGTTCCGATAGGATTGGTGTTCTACTTGTTGTATTGTTCTGACAGGGATTGGTGTCTCTGTTCCGGTGGGGATTGGTGTCTCCTGTAGGTTGGTGCCTACTGAATCTTTTGGGGATTGGTGTCTCCAGTAGGTTGGTGCCTACTTCATATCGTAGAATTTCCTTATTATATTCTTGCTTGTGAGAGCTTCTCACCGTGGTTTTTCCCATTCTGGGTTTTCACATAAAAATTTGGTGTTATGTGTTATCTTATGTTGTGCTTTAATTCCTTTTCTTACTAGCTTGTATGGTTCAGTGCTCTTCATGTTGAAAAAAGTAGTTGTGAAGGTTTCTAGAATTCTTGTAATTGATTGGATCTACTTATCCACCCCCCCCAGTAGATTGGGTGCCCTTCAAAAGATAGCCAGCCTGATCATTGGCTCCTAGTAGTGACCTGATTCGACTTGTTTTGACCATGGTAAATCCTCTAAAGAAGTCATAAAACTTGAATGACCATTGATGGCTCGCTAAGCAATCTTGGTGACTTGATACTAATTCCTTCCTCAAACCCTTGGGAAATCCAATGTTAATGCCCTAGACCTTGTCTGTGATGAAGAGTCAAGACCTTTTGCGCGATGAGTTATCCATCTTGAAGTGTTTTAAATAAAGAGTGAAAGAAATGATAAGGTCTATCACAATGATTGTTCTAGATGCTTGAAGAATGGAAACAAGCATTGATCTTTGAACAACTACAATGAAACTTGAAAAAATGTGTTGCTAATGACTAACAAGATGCTAGGTACTTGCTCCAATGGCATCCTTTTGTGTTTTGAAGGTAAGACTTGAATTTCTCCAAGAAGAGGGTGTACTTTTGAGACCTCCTTGCACATTTTGTTATAATTTGATGTTCACTTTATCATTTAAGTGAGTTTCTATCTCCAAGTGCAGTTTTGTGCCTCCAAGAGCAATTTTTTCTTATGTTATTTTATTTCCCCTTTGTCATCCAACCTCCTATAGGCATGCTTGATGACTTGGGAGCATTTTTTTTCATGTTTTTACTTTGACATTTTGACATTTAATTGAATTTAGGCACCCCAAGAGGTCATAATGCACTTTTTTTCTAGTTTCTCATTGACATCCAACCTCCTAAGGGCACACTTGAGCACTTGGGAATGTTTTTTCATGTTTTTACTTTGACATTTTGACACAAATGAATTTGGGCACCCCTTAAGGATACGAAGCACTTTTGTCAAGTTTTGTGAGTGACATTTTGACATTCAAGTGGCTAAGCACATGCTCAAGGGATGGAGTGCACTTTTTGTTATGTTTTCCCTTCAACACTTAAGTTATCTTAGGCAACCCTTTTTCACTTAAGTGTCAAAATGTCATTTTTTCATTCTAATTTGATGTTATGTTTGATCACTTATATGAAAAAGTGCACTTTTGTTCTAATTTTTCATTGGCATTTGTCGCTTTAAAAAATGTTTTTTAAGTCGCTTCAATAATCTATTTCTTCATTGACACTGAAAAGTGCATGCACTTTATCACTTAAATGATTTTTAGCTTGCAACATGACATTGGGCCCCCTAGAAGCACACCCAAGCTTCTTGGAGACAGTTTCTAGTGATTTTGGCCCTCCAATATGACTTTCTCTTCCTTTGGCATATTTCAAACCACTAGTATGCTTTTTCCTAAATTGAAACTGTTCCTTTGTCAAGATGAGTCTTGGAAACCTTACTGTTCATTTCTCTACCTTAAAACTCCATTGCCTTCGTCGTACAATTCATATTCGAGTTTGTATGTTAGCCTTGTTTGATGTACTTGAAACCCTCCTCTCATAAGCCCTACAAAAGTGTTAACTTTAAATTGATGACTACAAGGAACAAGGACTTAAATTTGACTCAATAACAAGAAACAATTGTCTTGTGGTTTACAATTTGAGACGAGACGAAAAAAATTGTATGCGTACAACACAACATTACAAATGTATGAAGAATATATAAAGAGTCATTGCATACCATAAATTATGTTGTAAATAGCATTTATTATTTTATCATTTAAGTAATCTATGTGTTCATATTGTGTATATATAAACTTTCATAATTTGCTCAAATCTCCAACACCAACACCCAACCCTCCCAACAAGATGTTTTCAAGAAAAATCACTACAAAGGTAATTTAACATTTAACATCTACCATTTAGATTTATATTATATGCTCCACACGGACGCGTCCCTTGGCCTTTTACCCTGTTTCCTGTACCGGGGGCAATACGGGGACGCGAGGACGGCCAGGAAACATCCCCTACCCGTCCTCTTTTGCAATCAAAAAAACGAAACGTTTTCGAAACAGTTCAGAAACTTGCAGGGGACTTAGGGGATGACTAGAAGTCCCCGGGACGATTAGGGGGACTGCTAGTCGTCCCCTATGGCCCAGCAACATCTTACTTTAATTTTTGTAAAAGAACACATTTTTAAATTTAAAAAAAGGGGATGGATGGGCCCACAAGGACTGCCCCACCCCTTTAAACAAAACCCAAACCTACTTGACTTATCAAAACAACTAAAAGAAAAAAACATTCTCATTTTGACATTTGCAAACTTGAGGTGAAGAGCAGCAATTGAAAGAGGAGAGAACAATTGAAAGGAACAACTAAGAAAAAAACATTCTCATTTTGACATTTAACAGTGAAGAGCAGCAATTGAGGAAGGGTTGAAAGGGGAAACTAGGGCATCAAATCTACTTCATTAGAGGTAAGTTCTTCATTTTACATTTTTTTTTTATTTTTCAATTTATTTTCCATTTTTTCAAGTTTTTTTCAATTTTTTTACCACACAGGAAGGGCATTGTGAGTTTATTTTTTCCTTTATTTGAACTTGCAGCTCTCTTTTCAATTCTTAACCAAAAAAAATCATGAGCAGCAGTAAGATTACTAGTAATGATAGTGAGGAGGTTGAGGTTCAAATGCATGAAAGAAGTAGACCTAGAAGTAGAACTCATATAAGTGTGGCAGCCACTAGGGGTTCTTCAAGAAGTGGGAGTATAGCAAGGCCAACAACTTCAAACCCATTTGAATGTCCTTCTGAAGTCCTCAAAACCTATGCAAAAGGCCCATTTAACTTGGAGTCATATATTTTCTATGTTTTTGTCATTTTATAGTTGAAACTTGGAGCCTTTGGGCATTTTTTATAATTCTTATATAATATGTATGTACAGTCACAATGAAAGCATTTGAATTTCTTTAATTTGTTTGTCAATTCTCATGTGAAATCTCAATTCAAGTGTAATGTTATGTATTAATATTCTACAATGTCTATAATGAATGCTTTATCAATGTTATGATATGAATATTTGAAATTTCTCTATATTTTTAAAAATTTCCTTATTTTTTATCAGCCGTCCCCTGCTGTCCCCTAAAAAATGGCCCAAAAGTACCCCTGTACCGAAAACTCATCCCGTCGTACCCTACCGTCCCCATCCACGTCCCCGAAACCCCGTGAAGCAGAGTTTATATTTGAATGGGATACCTATAAAAATAATAAATTTGGATAAATAAAGCAGACAATATTTTCATACTAATGCCACATAGTTTAAAACTTCAGGACACATCTCCTACAATTATGTGTGACCATGTGATGGAAGAATGAAACATACCAATGTTACAATAGAAATATTTTCAAGAGAAAAATTCACTCACTGACAAAACGTGTAGTAGTTTCAAAAGCAAACAAAAGTCCTTGCACCCATATGATATAAATGATATTGAAACTAAAATGGCTACAACTGGCCTCCATCATCAAACAGGACAAACATATTTCATTAAGGTAATTGCATTATAGAAAGAATATGCAAACCACTAACAGATATGACAATTTCAAACAACCTTAGGAGAACTATAAAACCAGGAATAGAGCTGTTCCATTACCATTTCCCTTTCACAGATTGAAAGATATAGGATTTTATTTCAAGACACAGTATACTTAATTTGACATGTATGACAAGCTTGTTTTAGGTCAAGCATTTCTGCACAGTTAGCATCGTCACAGGCAAGAAAGTAGAAGAGGTAGTTGACAGAAGAAATTCTTGAGCCATTTATCAGACCTCAGGAGAAGGTACAAGGGGCAACCAGGTAATCAACTTTAAAAAACAATTTGAAACAAGAGTTACTTTGTAATTTGTACAATGCTTTGTGAATTGTTAAAAAACAGGTGTAATCAATTATGAAAGTAATAGCCTGAAAATTGGCTGCATGATGGTCAATAATATTTTTTTTAATTAGAATGACCGTTTCATTATTGAAAGGTGTGATGGGATAGGAGGTATGATTATGAAGAAAGTTGGCAAGATTTAAAGCCCACTGCCTTTAAGTGAACTAGAAATGGGCAGCCAGGTATAATTACCATCATTGTTTTTGGTATGAATGCAATTTTAACCAAATCATGTGAAGCTAAAGGTGATGTGCTGGAGCTTGAAACAGAAGCCCTGTCTAATGACATCCAGTTCAGAGAAAGGCGGCAGAAAGGGGAAAACAAAAGCCAAGGGGCTTGATGAGAATAAGGCAGTGGACCTGGACAGAGAAGAGACTATGGTAATCAATGCAGCTAGGGTTTCTTCTCAGTTTGTGGATTACATCTTGAATGAAATCTCAAATCCCTGTCCCAGGAATTGGTTGTTAAGGATGTAGGCTCTTGCTAAGGATATAGGCAGGCATCCCTATGTTAATATCTGCAAGGCCATTAAAGATTTATTATTAGATCCCAATAAACCAATAGGGATAAGGAACGTTTTTTATTTGGCTCAATCTCTCAGGTGTGCATCCAATGCTTTCAATGGCAACAAGCTCCTTAATAGCATGAGGATATCAATGGCACCATGGAGCAAGGCAATAATATTTCAGAGAAATGCATTGGGCACTTCCTCGCACTCTTGGATAATCAGGGTAAGTTGATTCATGGTTTACAACAATTAGCTGCTTGCTTGAATCTGAAACTTTCTTCTGCAACAAAAATTGAGCCAATTGATTGTTGTGAGGAAGGATCTGAGGAGTTCCCTGTGGACACCAGTTAATTGCAGCTGTTTAATCTGCAGTTGGGGAAGGCCTGTGTAATTTGCCCCAACCCTGAAACTAGACTGTGAGAACCACAACTAGTAAGTAACTGGTTCTAGTGATAAAATTTGGCTGGATTATAAAAAAATTGAGGACCTGGTGAACCTCTGGTTACCAGAATCCAGCACTTTAACACTTTTTTTGCCGCTTTTGGGTGCCTAACCCAAGTTATATATAGCCAAAAAAATAACTATGAAAATAACAACCTCAAGTTTTTGCCAATCTCAATCTTCTACCGTAGAAGTTTGCATTATCAAACTCTTACTCAGAAAGATGTGATTAGGAATTTATCCATTTTAATAAAGAAAACATATAACCAACTTGGATAATTTCCTTGCACACCAACCAACCACTAAATTGGAATGCAACTAAATATTTTGGATTAGCCCTCTTACCTTCCCATCATATTCTTTCTTTGATAAAACTTCAGGAGCAATGTAAGCAGGTGTACCAACAGTTGACTTAGGTTGTGAATGGAGTAAGGAAGACTGCAAAGGAAAAACATCATCTAAACAAATGCAAAACCAGTTTAATCAAACAAAATAAAAAATTCATTGTGTCGAAGGTCAATACTTTGATCAAAATGTTGGACAGTAAAGCAAGTTCCAAAGCAGTTTGCATGTATTTCTGTTAATAGAACTCTTTAATTGCGAATGATCTGAAGAGATCAATAATCAAAGATAAATAAACACAAAGGAATATATGAAACCTTTGAATAGCCAAAATCACAGATTTTCAGACGTGGAGCAGGACTTCCATCCAAAAGTGTGTTTTCCAGCTTTAGATCTCGATGACAAACTTGCTGCGAAAACCCAATTGCAAATTATTTAAGAATTAAGAGCCATCTAAAACTAATTCTTATGTATCCAGGTGTTGGCTCTTAACCGAACCAAAACAAAGTACCCAGAAACATATTCCTGCTGCAGTTTAAAACATACCATTGAATGGCAATAGCTGACCCCTGAGATAAGTTGCTGGAAGAAAAAACGAGCCTGCAAAAAAACTTAAAATCAGCAAAAACAAAGGAGATTTTTGAATGAGAAAAAAATATTTGATCCAACAGAATAGAAAAGAGATGACCTCATCCTCACTAAAGCGCCCAGCATTACAAATACGCTCAAAGAGCTCGCCACCAGATGCGTACTCCATAACAATTGCTAAGTGTGTTGGTGTCAATATTACCTGTAGTGAATCAACAGTTCCAGTTACAGAATATTATTCAGAATTCAAGTTGTTGTTTTCTGTACAAGATCTTCCATGGCTTTTCAAAACTTTTTTATGCTAACCTCTCTGAATCTGACAATGTTTGGATGCCTCAATGAACGATGATTGATAATCTCCCGCTGCACATTTTCATCAATCTGTACATAATCATTCAGATTAGATGCCGAGCAATGCCAATATTGTCTACTCCTCCGCATGTTGTAAATATATTTCTGCATTGCTCTAGGTGCAATTATCTTGAACTATACCCACTTCCAGAATTTCAATAAACAGTTACTTCATATGACAAGAAAAGAAAATTAGTTATTTCTGCTATATACTTTTCCCTTCAACAACTATCAGAAGAGAGTAAATGTATTTTTTGCAGATAATCATTTTCATTTTTCCATGTATACAACATCAGATGGAAGACTAAAAATCTAGAAATCTTATTTTTCCCGATGCACTGTTCTCTTCTTCCTTCAAGTGTTTCTTCAAATTAAAAACTCAACTGTGTTGGTCTCTAGTCACTTCCTATTTTTGAATGTTTCTATAAGGTAAAGGGTGAACGTTTAACCACCTGGTAATTCCATTTCTATCAGAAAATTGCTGCAAGAATAAAATGGCAGCTATACCAACTTTGGGGTAGTTTCCCCCATACTACCTATACTTTTAGCTGGGTCAGCATAAACATTCAATTGCTTTGCCATTCTTCGACATTTACTTTAGACTGTTGTGAAGAAGCGGATATCCAAATCTACCTACACCTCCACTTTGTAAATTCTTCAGAGCACTCAGAGCTCATGGATAAAAATCTTAAAAAATAGCTTGCCACCTAATCAAATTTATTATTTTCCAGATTCACTTTCAATCAGAATAGGGCAGAATGGTCTATAAACATTAATATAAGCAGATGTCAGATATCGTAACCATGATTACTATCTATCTTTTTCAGCACTGCTGTACAGTCTGGAAGTTTACAAAGCTTGTGTTTTCAACAGAACTACTCATCTTCAAATCTAGAAGTCTATAAGTGTATTAGCTGATTATCTAAGCTTACCATCTTCTTTCGCCAAAGGTTCCAAAGGAAATCCCTTAAAAATAATCTCAGACTTTGATATTAAACACACACGTACATACAAAGTTAGAAAATAACTCCTACCCCCTATGTTTAAGTCCCACTATTAACTGCTTCTAGTCACCCATGAGACTTTGTTTCTATTTTCACAAGAAAGGCTGTCAATACACATCAGAAAATATCACCATTATTGAATTTAAATACAACCTCTTTCACCTAATTCTCTGAAAACTGCTTCCTGATCCCTACCATTGACTTTAAAATTCTCCATAACAGAAGCCCAAAGTTCTAGTCCAATTCGGCCTTTTTAAGAATATCCAAATTAACGAGGCAAATATACATTCGAGTTCCCGGAATCCAGCCTTCCCTGCCAACCAAAAAGGTTTCTCTGGCTTGTTTTGCAGTCAAAGGACCAGCGGATTTGAACAGTAACATCACTGTCGTATGAGTAAAATCTTCTTGTGTCCATTTTCCGTTCAGCGGACCAGAATGTTTCTAACACAAGTCCATAGATAGACCCTTGAGTACTTGATTGACACTAAGTTACACCCTCAACCAAAGGAAAAGGAGATTGTGACATTCAAGCTCAAGCCCTAAACATCAACCAGTTTTAGCTTCCCCCACCTACCCAGTTCAATTTAACTTCATAGAAACGAAAAAAGACACTAAATTTCCATACTCTAACCATTTCTTCTTTTCCCTGGCAAGAAATTCAATTCATCTCCCCGAAAATCCGAAAAGTAATTATTAAAAGCAAGTCTTTAAGCCCCACCGATGTTTTTCAATTGTCAAATCCAATTCCAGATCTACAGTAAATCCCTATAACTTCAGTCCAAGGGAAAGGGGGAAAAATAAAGTCAAAAGCTCAAATTTTAAGAACATGAAAAATAAAAAATCCACTAACCTTCTCACCCCTCTCTATATACTTGACTGCCACGAGCTCTCTGGTTTGTTTGTCTCGCATAAGCCTAGCGACCCCAAAATTACCGGAACCTATATCCTTCACGAGCTCATATCGATCATTATCGTGCATAATGGGCATGTCCAGCCCCATCCCTCCTCCTCTGTCCATCTTTCTTCCTCCAGAGAAAAAATCTCACATTCTAAGATAAATATTCCGATCCACGAAATCTTGATACAAAAATCCGCCGGCACAGTCTACGTGGCACCTCCGGAACTGAAAAAGGGACAGAATTGTACCTACGACAGCATCACCAGCTAGGCGTATGGGAAAGCGGGTGTTTTGCCTGCGTAAGCGAAAATCGAAGCAACACGATTACAATTCACAACAAAATATATGATTATATGGCTCTCCGAAGGCAATCCGATCTCCCAACCGCGAATTAAATATATATATTGTACAAAGTAAATGTATAATATTATATGTATATACGCAGACAGCACTTGGGTGTTTGTTTTGAGGCAGATGGATTGTTTTTAGTTGGTGGGTGTGAATCGGGAACATAAATTCAGTTTACATTACTTGTGGTTGTCATTTTTTTAGTTTAATCGAGCGAAAGTTGAAAACTGTGGCGGCTTTCTACCATAGATGAAAACCAACATGGGCAATTATTATAAAAAGGCAAGAATAAAACAAAATGTCTGAGGAGGACATGGCAGAGCTGAAAGGGATGGTGCGTTGCGCAAATAGATTAAAGAGAAAAGGTAAAGGTGTTGGTGGTGGTTGGTTAAAAGTTGTGGTGCAATTGCATCAATTTGTCTTGTACTTATCCTCTCCTGTGTTAGGCCTGCGTTTTCTCTACACATTGAAGTGATGCGCTGGACTTTTCCTTGATGGATATTTGCAGCTTTCCTCTACCCCAATGAGATTTGGGGGAAACACCTCGTCCCTATCTCGTCGATGATTTTTGCTTTGTTCTTTTATGAAATAGAACTATGTTGCAATGCTGATTTCTGCCTACGCATGCCAATTCCCATTTAGTTTTGGGCCCATTTTGATGGATTGTCTTGATACAATTTTATATTAATAAATTGTTTTTTTATGTTTTTTTGAAAAGTTGAGAATATATTTTTCTGATTTTTTTTCTTTATTTATATATATTTTATATGTTTATCATTATCAATTGTTTATTATTTTATATATTTTTTATAAATATGTTTTTTTTTTAAAGATTTACGTCTTTATGTTTATGATAAGTTTTGTGATTATTTTACTCTAAGTCCACGCACTTGTATCGTGTATGAGTTGGAAGTGGTGCAACACTTGCATTTCACATGTGGGGTGCATGTTTGAACAATGTGTGCATGCTCACATAGTAGAAGCTAATGCATTGGGAGAGTGTCTTGAGGACCACCCTCTTTGTGGGGAAGTAGTGTTCTAAATGTGGCAACGAGATTCTTTTGTGGGAGAATGATGATGTTTGTTTGAGCACTCTCTTCACGAGGAGGGAGTGTTTGATGGTGACTTAGGGTGTTGAGTTGTGGTGTGGTGGTAGTAGTGTGAGGGTGTGCTTTGACAAACTACTAGAGAGGTGTGGTGATGGTAATCCTCATATAGATGTTTGTATTATTTACTCATATTACATTAAGTTCTTGTTATTGTTATCAAGGAAAGTGTTCAAGCAGTGGTTTCTAATTGGAATAAATTTTCTAGGAAAGTTATTTTAAGGCTTGTTGTCTTTCATTTTCTTCTTGAATCTATTACAAGGTATGAGCTTGCTCTTAAACTAGCCTAGTCCAAGAGCAAGCTCATTTAAAGTGCAATTTACCTAGTCTTCTCTAACCATGTGATACATGGACTAGATATGTTGGGTGTATGAGAGAGAAAGAGAGAAAAGGATGAATGAATAGCCATTTGGAGCATTAATTTGGTTGAACTTTGCTTGTGATTTGTTGATTGTGTATCCTTGTTTGTTTGTCTAGCTTTTTTATTTATTTTAAATCTATGTTGAAAGCTTTGAGTTGTGTTTTGACTTTTGAGTTTTGAATGATTTAATATTAATGAAGCAAAATATTGTGATTAAATGCAAAAATGAATTATCAAGTGCAATAAATGAAAGTTTATCATATGTTTTTGTATTTTTTATATAATGAAAACTAATTCATTAACTATGAAATGATTACTAAATAACTATTGTTTTTATTATTTTTTGGTAAATTGTGATAATGCATACAACTATGATGAGTTGGATTGACTAGGCAAATGCAAAAATAAGTGAGTAGTTCTTTTATGTTTTGCCTAAATTATTTAAATTTCTAATCTAATCTAATAGTTGCATATTCAAGTATGAATGTTTGATTTTGAAAATGATATATTGTTGTAATAAAACTATTTTATAAAATTATGTGAACTACTCTAATATGATGAAATTAACAAGTCTAATTTGCTACTATAGACACCTAAAAATGACTAATGCATTTCGTCTAAACTATCATCACTTTTCATCGTCATCTATTAACCTAACAAATTTCCCTCTTTAATTAAGTATTTTTAAGTATTTAATTATTTCATCATTTTCCCTCATCACTATTAATTAAATAATTAATTATTTTCCTCCAATCACTTTAATTAAATATTTTTTAATTATTTAATTATTTTTAATTTTCTACCATGGACATTAATTAAATAATTTATAATTATTCAATTAAATTTTTAATTATTCTTTCATTCACATTAATTAAATGAATTTTAATTATTTAATTAAAATCATGCATTCCTCTCATTCAAAATAATTAAAATATTGGATGAGAGGAATGCATGATTATAATTAAATAATTAGTTAATATTTCCTCTAAAATTAAATAAATTAAAATTGACTTTTTCACTCCTCTAAAAATAAATAAAATTAATATTTTTTTATTTTTTAAATATATCATTCTATTTATATTCTTTCATCTCTAAATTTAGTGAGTTTGTTAAAAAATTGAAATAGATTGAATAACCCAAGGAATTTTATAAAAAAAATTCAAAGCTACATAAACTAGAAAAATATAAACAATGCAAACTAGCAACTTCGAGAGATATGCAATGTCAAGATGACAGAATTGCATTAAGAGCTTCCAAGATGAAAAATACAAGCTAGATAGTGAGTTTATATAGAACTAAGGAGAGGATGGAGGTGGCAAATCAACTAATAGGAATTGACCACCAATATTAAATAAAATGATGAAAAAGTAAATACTCCACCCACTCCACCCTTAAAGGGTGGTGATACCTCATCACTTTATCTCCTAGTTATTAAATGATAAACTCACTTTATTATCCTAAGCAAGCTTAATAAAAGTGTAGGAAAAACCTATGAATAAAGGAAAATAAATTATTTCACTAGAAAATTAAAAACCTACACTAACACCCCCTTAAGCATAGCTTAGAAGGATGTAAAAAATGATGGATTCTGACAAATGAGGCCCTATTATGTATCTATTTACATATCAAATTTCCTCTAAATAAAAATCCCCCCACAAATAGAGAGAACACCCCCTCAAAATAGAGAGAGAAGAAGAAAAAGATTAAGTAGCCCCCTTAAACAGGACACCAATTGCACCCCAAGCAAAGCTTGCAAATAAAGGAACTTGCTCTCAATGAAGGGTTTGGTGAAGATGTCTGCAATATGATCGGATGTCAGACAGTACTTGAGATAGATGATTTTTCATGAATCGGCTCTTGAATGTAGTGTGTGTTGATCTCAATGTGCTTGGTCCCCTAATAATGGACCAAATCACAAGAGATTTGAATCGCACTCTAGTTATCACACAAAATGATCTGCAACTTCGAGAGTGTAATTATTATGCAAATGATACAATATGGGTCCCAATAATGAGGCCATGTTAGGTACCCATGTGTGTCTTCAATAAGTGTAGCCTTGACACTTTTCACTCATTTGGGCCCTTTCTTGTGGTTTTTGGCCTATTTTGCTTAGGTTCTAAGGTGTCTTGCAAAGGTGTTGTGAAGTGTTGTAAAACATTTCCTCATTTTTCTAAGCCCCTTTAATCATAATTCATCTAAATTACCCCTTTCCAAGCCTTAGTCTAAAGTGTTGTAAGGTGTTGTAACTAGCCCTCACACTTTTCTAGGCTTGTCATCACTAAATCAACCCTTCCTTATACTATAATGACCCCTTAATGCACTTACAAGCTTTAATTTAGTGTGTTTCGGAAGACAATCTTGAAAAACATCATTAACCACATGTTAATCCCCAATAACCACTTAAAAATGCCCAGGTGGACTAGGTCGCCACCTTGAGTGACCTAGTCCCATGTGGCATAAAATTCAAATTTAACTTAAAATTCTTTCAGGATTTTGTCTCCTAAAAACTAAAGTCAATCTATGTTGTGTTATTTTTGGGAAATCAAGGCACAACTTGTATAAATAAGGGTTTTTCTCATCATTTTCACCCTAACAATCATATTATTCTCATTCACTCATTCTTCTCAATCTCTCTTCTCTCGATCTTCTCAAGCAAGCTAGGGTTTGAGCATTCCAAGTCAATAAGACATCTTTTCTGAAGCATTCAAGGGCAAATTGTTGCAACAACTCAAGATCTCTGATCATGGCAAGGTACTAACTCTATTTTTTTCATTTTCATACTTCATTACATTTTCTATTCATTTTGGTTTAGTTACCTAAAAAGGGTTTGACCAAGGCAAACCCCCATGCCCTAACAATCAACATTTTCTCCTTCTCTCCTTGTGTGTTTGCACATTTAGGTATATTGAAGACCATTGAAGGCTTTTAAGACTTTTTGAATACCTCTCCTTGTTTTCAAAGTCCAAACATCCACTAAAGTCAATTTCAGGCTCGAAAATTAGAGTTTCAAAAGCGGACACCTATGAAGAACTGAAGTGTAGACCGAGGGCTTCCGTTTCCCCTTTTGAATTTCCAGAAATACAGAAGAGAACTAAGTCGCCAACAATGGCGACCTAGTTCCACTGGACATGCCTTTCAGTGATTTTTACATATTCAAACACCCATTTGGCAGAAACAGGCTCCAAACCAGTTTTCCCAGAACTGGGACTAGGTCGCCCAGATTGGCACAAGTGTCCTAGTCAACTTCTGTAACATTTTCATCAGCAATCTAGACCTCCATCTGATCCTTCTTCATATTTTAGGTGCACCTGTTCAATCTTATTTATTTTTGTAATAGTTTGTTTATGTTTCTTAGGTCACCTTGTACATACTTGCATATCATTATGTGTTTTCATACATCTTGCATTTCCTAGGTTTCACATTCTTAGTCAGTTTCTATTTTTAGTTAATTGCATTTAGACACATTTACATCCACACACGTACCCATTCCAAATCCCTAATCCTTTGAATGAACCCTAAAATAAAAAGGTGTGAAAGAGAGCCACATTTTCTCACTAGCTTCTAGGTGAAAAACCCTAGAGGCTCATTGGGGAACCCCCTTTCCCCTTTCATTTTTGGTGGTTAAATTTGGTGAACCTGACATTTCTACACCCTTCTTTTCTGCTTTGGAGTCCATTTTCATCCTAGGTTTGCATTGCATTGCATTGTTTAAAGTTGCATTCTAGGGTTTCACATTTTTGCATGCATGAAAGTGTATATACTTTGCATTCTTGCATCTCAAATCCTTGTCATTCATCCAAGATCTGTACCTACCTTTATTCTTTTGGTCATCCACCATCATAACCATCAAAAACAATTGCAAATTTCTAGAAATTTTGAAGAAAAAAACCCTAACTGGGACTAATTCGCCATTTTGGGCGACCTAGTCCCTTTCCACATTTTTCACTGTCTGTCACAACACCAAAAACCTCATTTATGTGCTTTCTTAGGCTCCTAGTATCATATACTATAAGTCTGGAAAGTTTTTGGAACATTGGTTTTATGCTACTAGCTCAAAATCATCATTTTAGGATGGTCACTCTTAAAATAATTTCATCCTTAAATCTGAAAATGCTTACATTTCTGCACTTTTGCAGCACATTCATAAAAGTACTTTTCACTTTTGCATATACAATGTTTTTATTTTTAAAACTTTGCATTAGTTTTTTAAAAGTGCTTTTCATTCTTTCATGTACATTATTTACATTCTTAAATCTTAGCATTTATTGGATAAAAATGTTTTGTATCCTTGTATATACATTGTTTATATTGTTGAAACATTGCATGAAATGGTTACATGCATTTTTCATTTTTGGTCAAACAATGTTCATAGCTTACAAATCTAAACATGCTAAGAAAACTTTCCTATCCCCTCCCTATGAGAGTGTTTTAGTGAAAGAAGATACAACTTTGCACATTCCTAACGATCCTATTAGTTCTTCTCCTAATATCTCTGTTAGAGTAAAGTAATTAATTAACTTTACTCTCCTCTTAAGATTCCGCCTTACACACATATTAGTCATTTAATAATTAATATTAATTATTAAATGCACTCACCTTTAGGGTTAGTTTTTCCTTTTAGGTTTTGATCTCCTTTTATAAGGATTGATCTCTTGTATTTTCTTGGATGCTATTTTTCATTTTTTTGGAATACATCTTGCACATTGTGAGAGCCAAACCCTCGTCTTGATCTCTCTCGTTCTCTGTGACAAGTCTTTTGCATGCAGGTATTTTTATTGATTTTTTAACGGTTTTTTGAAAAAAACTTGCACCCCCAGTTTAAAACCCGGGCGCTGCCATTCCGCCACCTAGCGGCCACCGGGCGGCCACCTGAGCACCACTCGGCCGGGCGGAGCCACTGGTCCGCCGCCGGTGGTCTGTGCAGCCCCCATGAGCTTTGCCAGAGTCATATCCTGAACCAAGGGCTTCGGCCTCAGCCCTTGCGCGCCAGCCCCCTGGTCAGTCATGTGACCAGGGGCCGAAGGTCTTAGCCCCTGAGGGCTGTGAAATTTTATTATTTTTGCCTTTCAACCTACCTTCATGAGATCGGGCTTAAAATGGTCATTTTTTCTCCGTTTTTCGAACGAAAATAGGCATCGAAAAGCTGGTTCCGAGCCCGTTCTGATGGTACAGGAATTTCTTCAAAAATATTCAATTTGCATGCAGTTTTTCGCAGTCAAAGTTAGATGATCTTTTTGCACTCCGAGGGGCATAACTTGCTCAATTTTGCTCCGTTTTTCGAAAGCAAATAGGCGTCGGAAAGGTGGTTCTGTGCTCTTTCCAGATCTGTAGTTTATTTCACCAGAAAACTCTTCAGGTACACAAAGATTTGTCTCCATCATATACTGCTTTCTATAGTTTTTTGGCTTTCAGTTTGTACTGGGGATTAGTTTTTTGCATTGTGGGGGGGTGTTTTTTCCTACTTTCTATTATTTACATCAGAAAAACAGAATCTACAAACACCAAAAACAAAAAACCCCTTATGCATCTTTTGTCTAGTTCTGAAAGACCACTTAATAATTAAAAAAACACATTCAGAGCAGTTGAGGCACAGTTCACAGCATGGCCGACAGATCTATTGAGCTTCTCACACCGCATAATTATCACACTTGGAAGGGTTGCATGATGACACTTCTTCAGTCTCGAGGGTTATGGTCCTGTTTGGATGCGGTTCAGCCTCCATTGACTCGCGCCTTTGAGGTTATGCAGCACATGAACAATATGGATCAAGCTATGGGATTGATTGCTTTGCACATTTCAGACAGTCTCTTATTTCATCTTGAAGGGTGTCTCACACCTAGGGCCTATTGGACCAAGTTTGAGGGACTTTTTGGCACTATCAACGAGTTTAGAGCATTGCAGATTGAGGCAGAGTTGACTTCCTTGGTACCTGATTCTTTTCCCTCCATTGAGGAATTTTTGACGAAATTCAAACAACAGAGATCTCTTCTACAGGGTTGTGGTAAGGTTAAGACTGATACAGAGTGTATTTACCTAATTTTTTCAAAACTTCGTGGGAATTTTTAGATATTCTCATCTACCTTCCATTCCACTATGGATGCCTTGGGTGCACGTTTTACCATGCCTTCTTTTGAGGTGTTTTGTGATCGTTTGACATGAGAGCAGGCTAAGATATCACAGTTGGATGCTCTCATAGGATCACCGCACCAAGCGTTGGTAGCATAGTCATCTCAGGGGAAGCAGAAGCAGAAACAAAAACAAAAACCACAGACCACAGAGCATTGGAAGGATTCTAGTTCACAGAAGACTTCTGATTCACCTTCTCCTAAGGGGGAATCATCAAAGAAAGATAGACCTAAGTGTGCTTATTGCACTAAGCTAGGACATGATGAGTCCAAGTGTTATGAGAAGAAGATAGATGGATATGCAAAACAAGTTTCAGATTTGATAGCTCTTCTTGAGAAGAACCATATTCATCACTCTTCTTCATCTACTTCAGGCGGGTCTTCTTCTTCACCATCATTCCAGATAGATGGACAGGCCCCACATAAGGGTCATGCATTATGTGCAACCACTAGTTCACATTCATCTAGATGGCTACTGGATTCAGGTGCTTCACACCATATGGCATCTTCTCAGGACATGTTCTCATCTTTCGAGGCTGCATCCTCACCACACATCTTGATGGGTAATAACACTTATATGAGTGTATGTGGGAAAGGTTCTATCGATATTGATGACGGTACATTCAATGATGTACTATGTGTTCCATCTTTGTCCACTAACCTTCTCTCCATCTATCAGATTGCTCACAGTGGGACAGGGAAGACAGTTGAGTTCACACCTGATTCAGTACACATCAGAGACATTCAGACTGGCAACATTGTTACAACAGGGACAGTTGATCATTCTTCCCGATTGTATGCATTCACACACTTTGGTCCACCATCTCCCTCTCTTTCTACAAGAGAGCATGTAGTATCTAAGGAGAAGTTCAGTCACTTGAACTTATGTGTTCTTCCATCTGTTCATGAGACTAGTGTTGAGACTTCTACACCTCTTCCTCCTGTTGAGATCACATTTGTTCAGCAGGATACCTCTTCAGTTGTGACTGACATTGTTGCTCCACTCATCGAGGCATCAAGTGCAGTTGTTGAGGCCATATCTGAGGATATACCTTTCCTCACAGATGACAGATTCAGCACACCTGTTATCCCTTCTTCATTGGAGATTCCATTTCAGGATCATCTTGAGTTGTTTGATTCACCATTTTGTTATTCATCCACTCATGTTGTTGTTTCATTCTTCAGTGCGCATCATCCAGGACTTCCATTTTCACCTCACATCCAGGGATTTCCTCTTCTTCAACCGTTGGATCTGTTTCTTCCTCCGAGGCGACACATCGGTTTGATCATTGGCACAGGGGTTCTCTCATTCTGGGGGGGCTTTGGAGTCTCCACTCTCTCTCATGGGGGGGTATCTGATTGTATATCTACATATGTTCTTGAGAGAGTCTCTTGAGACATTTCATTTGTACTTTCTTTTTGCATCTCTTTTTGGAGAGGAGTTTTTTCCCACTGGGTTTTCTCCTTTTCTCCGTTTCATAGAGATTTCCTTGTACTTGGGTACCTGATCAGGCCTAGTTGCCGGGACCCAATTTTACCTTCATGCATTGTAGTTACTTTTGCTTTCTTGCACTAGTTTGTAGCTGCACTCTTGCTCATCTTAAGGGGGGGTGTTAGAGTAAAGTAATTAATTAACTTTACTCTCCTCTTAAGATTTCGCCTTGCACACATATTAGTCATTTAATAATTAATATTAATTATTAAATGCACTCACCTTTAGGGTTAGTTTTTCCTTTTAGGTTTTGATCTCCTTTTATAAGGATTGATCTCTTGTATTTTCTTGGATGCTATTTTTCATTTTTCTGGAATACATCTTGCACATTATGAGAGCCAAACCCTCGTCTTGATCTCTCTCGTTCTCTGTGACAAGTCTTTTGCATGCAGGTGTTAATCGGGGTCTATGGATTTGCATTTCTCAAATCCTACAATCTCTCCCCCTAGTGATGAAGATATTTCAGTAGAAGAACCAATCAATGAGAGTTATGAGAATCCTAGTTGTTCCTCTCCTCTTACTTCTCTTAGTGGACAAGACATTAATGAACAAGACAACATACACATAGCTAATCATGACACTAACATTTGCTCTTCTCCTGGTATTTCTCCTAGTTGTGAAGAAGATACTTTGTTGTTAGAAAACACAATTAGTTAAGGTCATGAGCATCTTAGTTTTCCCCCTTCACCTAAAAATGTCCTTATCGCGCAAGACAATTTAACCATTGATCATTCCCTTATTAGTGATGAAGTCATTTTGGAAGAACCAACCTTTGATTGTCAAGAGCAATTGGTTTGTAGTTCTCCTAAAACCCTTCCTCCTAGGGAGGATATCATGATTCATGATAAGGCTAACAATGACAATAATAGTATTACATCCTTAGAAGCAAATGAAGAGACAACCTTGGCCTCTCCCTTACTCAAGGATGTTAATATTATTCAACCTCAACTCATCCTTTACCCACCTTCAAACAAACCTTCAACTCCAAACCAACCCGAATTAATCCTTTACCCACCTAAGAATAATGTGTCACAACAATTGAGTCATAATACCATTGCTCATACACATTACACAAGAAACAATATGTGACCACAACAACCAACCTCCACTTCCTTACCTTCATCACCTCCCATATTACCTACTACCCCTCGCTTAAATTCAATTCTTAGGGAGTATGACCTTGTTGATCAACTAAGAAGTACTCCTGCTAAGATATCATTATGGGATCTCATTCAAGTCTCCCCTCACTATCACAACATGATGCAAAATTCCTTACAACAAGTACCTATCCCTTCTAATACGCAATCAAATGACATAGTAGCTATTATTTATGGCATTAATGTTGATATTGTTTTCCACCAAAGTGAGCTCCCTCCTTTGGAAGTGAAAAAACAAAATGAAGCTTTCGTAATAATCTCTCAATAGAACAAAAAATGGATCAAGAGAACTCTTGTAGATACCGTCTCTACTCTTAATGTGTGTAGTGTGATCCTTCTGGATAGGCTTGGCATTGCCCACCCAAACATCAAACTTGATTCTCTATCTATTTGTGGATTTGACAATGTCACTAACAAACTGCTCGGTGTGATCACTATACCTCTTACAGTTGGAGTGGCCACATTGGAAATAAAAATCCATGTTATGCCTCATGAACTTTCATAAAATCTTCTCTTAGGCAAGTTGTGGATTCATGCAATGAATCAAGTGCCTTCTACTCTTCATCGGAAGATGAAATACATCTATAACAATAAAGTGTACACAATTGAAGTTGACCCTGAACCTAATAATTGCTTAAACATTGAGAAATCCAAAGAGAATCGTTTCAACACCTTAACACCAACCACCCAAGTGGAACCTGTACAAACAACACTCTTAGACAATGATTGGGGTTCCCTAGACTTCACCCCTCCCTTAATGGGAGAATCCACAATCACAAACAAAGACTCTAAAAAGGGAACGATAGTCTTGTCAACATAAGACTCGACCGATCCTTCGAAACCATCCACCTCAACCACTTTAGCCAAAGATGCAACCAACAGACCCTCACCCAATTCAAAAGCACTAAAAAAATCTTTATGGAAAAGGTTATGAGCTTATGAAACAACTTGGCTATAGTGGAAAAGGATGTGTTGCTAATGAACAACGTATCCGCAACCCCATAGAGCCTCCTACGCAAGCAACTAATCATGGTCTTGGTTATTGTCCTTTATTCAAAATCACCAAGCCTTCCCCTCACACCAACCCTATCTCAAATCACCCTTCTAAACCAACCTTAGAAAGTGACCCTTTGAAACCAACAAGGGACTCTTTGCTTAATGCCCATGTCATCTTGCAATCCACTACTGATTTGGATTTTACACACTCCTCCAAAGGAGTGTACAAAATATCACAATCTATAGACCTTGCCAAAGTGTGACACCCTATACTAAGAAATACACTTCTTTGTTACAAACCAAAGGATCATCTTCTACCCTTGATCAAGAAATTATCTTGTCTAGACTCCTCCAAGATCACTTGATATCCCTTCCTCCAAGAACTTGAAAGAAATGTTGCAACAAACACTCCTTTTTTTCCTACCACCTAGTTCATGGTCATAACACTAATGAATGTAAAGCCTTGAGTAGTAAAATCCAATATCTTAAGGAGTCTGGTGTTCTCCCTTATGTAGGGGCACCTCATTCCTCTAATTGATACCGATTTTCACTCTACCTTGCATCTCACCAATCATTTCAACTCACTCTTATCCTGCACTAAGTGGGTGCAAGGGGTTAGTTATCCTTTTCCCTCATATGTCACTTGTCATTGTCTCTTTTGACTAGTCGTTAACTTTTCATGAACATATAAGAGCGAGCTTGGGATGTGGACGACATGTCTTAAGTTGAATCGCATGTGACATACTACCCTTTTTTCATGACACATCTTATCAAAAACATATGACTTGGCATAGGGCTTTCCTCACAAGCTCTCATGTCTTCCTCTTCTTCAAATTTAAAGCAATTTCTCATAGTAATGGTGTTAGCAACCGCTTTAAAGTGGGGGCATACATCGACACTCACATTTCATTGTGTGATCTTCTCTTTCTTGCGATCCCCTCTCTTGGGAACATTAGGTACAATGTTTTCCACGATGAGACATTGAATTTGTCCTCTCTTACAAACAAGATGAGACCATTTGCACTTTTCCTCTCTTGGAGACATTACACATGATGTTCCTTAAGATGAGACATTGCACGAACTAAGCAAAACCCCTTTAAACACTCCTTACATCATTTTCAAAAGTCATTTCCTTTTGTGGCGCCTTATTAAAGCTATCAAGAGGTATAAATTTGGTATGGTTTGAGTGGGGAGCCCAACCAGTGGCACGACTTTCCCCATAGCCACCTATGTTTTTCACCTTTTGGGCCTTCTCACCCGGTAGACAACCAAACATCTCGTCACCTCAGAGTGAGTACACATCTTTTCGAACAAACAACCTAGATCCGATCCACGACTAGCTGGACAAATGGTTGAAGTTTGATCCATATTTTATTTCATTCTTCTCTTTCTTCTAGTTCTTGTCATTGCATGATCATGTATCTCATTTTGCTACAAATCATTCACCCTTGAATGTGTCTTTTGCATTGATGTCGAGTTGACTTAGGATCTTGAATCCTAGGGGCTTGACCACCTCCTTCATCTTTATCATTCTTCACCATCTGCACCACTTGGCTACTTTAGTGTGATTTTGAAGCAAGTTCATTCTCTCACTAAAGTGGGGGCTAAATGTGTCACCAAAAAGTGTAGCCTTGACACTTTTCACTCATTTGGGCCCTTTCTTGTGGTTTTTGGCCTATTTTGCTTAGGTTCTAAGGTGTCTTGCAAAGGTGTTGTGAAGTGTTGTAACACATCTCCTCACTTTTCTAAAGCCCATTTCATCATAATTCATCTAAATTACCCCTTTCCAAGCCTTATTCTAAAGTGTTGTAAGGTGTTGTAACTAACCCTCACACTTTTCTAGGCTTGTCATCACTAAATCAACCCTTCCTTGTGGTATAATGACCCCTTAATGCACTTACAATCCTTACTTTAGTGTGTTTCAAAATACAATCATGACAAACATCATTAACCACATTTTAATCCCTGACAACCACTTAAAAATGCCCAAGTGGACTAGGTCACCCACCTTGGGTGACCTAGTCCTGTGTGGCATAAAAATCAAATTTAACTTAAATTTTTTTCAAGATTTTGTCTCCTAAACCCTAAGGTCAGCTTGTATTGTGTTGTTTTCGAGAAATTAGGGCACAACTTGTATAAATGAGGGTTTTTCTCATTATTTTCACCCTAACAATCCTATTCTTCTCATTCGCTCATTCTTCTCAATCACTCTTCTCTCACTCTTCTCAACAAGCTAGGGTTTGAGCATTCTAAGTCAACAAGACATCTTTTCTGAAGCATTTAAGGGCAGATTGTTGCAACAACTCAAGATCTCTCATAATGAAAAGGTACTAAATCCATTTGTTTCATGTTCATACTTCATTACATTTTCTATTCATTTTGGTTTAGTTACCTAAAAGGGGTTTGACCAAGGCAAACCCCCATGCCCTAACAATCAACATTTTATCCTTCTCTCCTTGTGTGTTTGTAGATTTAGGCATATTGAAGATCATTGAAGGCTTTGAAGACTTGTTGAAGACCTCTCCTTGTTTGCAAAGTCCAAACATCCACCAAAAGTCACTTTCTGGTCCGAAAATCAGAGTTTTAGAAGTGGACATCTATGAAGAACCGAAGTGCAGACCGAGGGCTTCCATTTCCCCTTTCGAATTTCTAGAAATCCGAAAGAGGACTAAGTCACCAACAATGGCGACCTAGTCCCACTAGACATGCCTTTCAGTGATTTTTATAGATTCAGACACCCATTTGGTAGTAATAGGGTCTAGACCAGTTTTCCCAGATCTGGGACTAGGTCGCCTAGATTGGCACAAGTGTCTTAATCAGCTACTCCAACATTTTCATCAACATTCTAGACCTCCATTTGATCCTTCTTCAGATTCCAGATGCACCTCTTCAATCTTATTCATTTATGTAATAGTTTGTTTATGTTTCTTAGGTCACCTTGTACATAATTTCATATCATTATGTGTTTTCATACATCTTGCATTTCCTAGGTTTTACATTCTTAGCTTCTATTTTCAGTTTATTGCATTTAAACACATTTAAATCCACACACACACCCATTCCAAACCCCTAATCCTTTGAATGAACCCTAAAATGAAAAGGTGTGAAAGAGAGCCACATTTTCTCACTAGCTTTTAGGTGAAAACCCTAGAGGCTCATTGGGGAATCCCCTTTCCCCCTTTCATTTTTGGTGGTTCACCATGTACAACTAATCTCTCACAAATGGAGAAAAGGAGAAAACCCAATGGGACAAAACTCCTCTCCAAAAAAGAGATGCAATGAAAATCATGTACAAGTGACAAAAGAAGTGATGTATGGAGGTCTCAACATCAATACCCCTAACAAGAATAGAGTCAACGCAAGGTTATATTCAACCATGTGAAACCTGTGAAGCATATCAAGTGCGTACTTAAGCTATGTAAGCGAGATACTTGAAGAAGATTGAGTGATATCAATCCCCAAGAAGTAGTGCAATAACCCTAAGTTTGGCATCTCATGAAGGGTGGTTTTCACTACCTAAATGGTGGATAAGTGACTTACTGTGATCAACAATTCATAAATGTAGAGAACCAGGAAGGTGTGAGTATCATCCTACTACAAAATATAGACATTAGGAAGGTGTGAGTATCATCCGATTATTTTGTTTTGTAACTCTATTATGTTGAGGACTATAGGGAATTGTATGTTGCAAATTAATGCCTTTGTTGCACAATACTGCACAAAATTGCAGTTGACATATTCCCTCTATTATCTATACACAAAACTTTGATGGATTTCCCAATTAATTTATCTGCAAAAGCCTTGGCAATGGCATAAGTGTGGGAGGTGTTGGGACCCAATTTTGAATTGTAAAATGTTGCTTCAGTCCCTTCCCTTTTTGTATGTCTTGACCCTACTTGGCCCCCCATTTATAACTAATCCAAAAAGTCTTAAGAGTGTATCTAATGAGAAATAAACAAGTTCTAATAACAATTATTGAGAATTCAATATCTATCCAAATATGACTTCGATGGATGAGATATAAGGCTTGGACTACAACAACATGAAAATCTAAAAATTTATATGCAAAATTAAAAATTAAGTTGCCTTAATATGGAATTACCATGATTAGATCCATCTTCTTTTTAATGCTACAAATCAACCAACATAACTGCATTAAACACTACCTTATGTGAACTTATAAAAATAATATATAAAGAATAACATCACCATAAGACAATAGCAATAAGGTACAAATCAACAACACAAGAGCATCACATAACATAAGATTTACATGGAAAAACCCTTGTAGGAAAAAACTCCATGACGAGAGGCCAAGTATGCATTATCTTCAAATAAATGAGACTACAATATAATTAGTTTCATTCTCATATTTGCCTCCACCATGGCAGCACTTTTGCATTTGTGAACAGCCTATTTATGCCTCAACTTGTCCTTGTACCTGCAATGAAATTCTATATTCAATTTTTGCCCTTATTTTCTACATCCAAGAGGCTAAATTTAAAGATGTGTGAAGAGGTCTAAAGCCCCTAAGGCTCCCAAAGATGACTCGTCATTCCAAATATCCCCTATTGGTTTGTTTTAATGATATCTAACTGGTTCTTGAAGTAATCTATAAAATAGCCAATTCTTATGCTCAAATATTTCAAGGGGTTGGTCAACAAACATGAAACAAATTAGACACTTTTTTCCTATGCTCTTCAAGCTCTGTAAAACCTAGGAGGGTGGTCCTTTACAATATCTGATAGAATTACACATAATTGGTAGCAAGATATTGTTAAAATAAATATGTTCTCTCAGGGAAAACCAATAATTTCAAATGAAATTCACTTAATGGGATAGATTCTTGGAGGCTTTATGCATTGTTGGCTCTTAGAACAGAAAATAATATCAAGAAATAAGTTTTTGATAATGAAAAAAACAAGTTTTAAGGGACTCGAAACCCCTTACAAATAGGTTTTAAAGGGACTTGAAACACTATCAAAAGAAAGATGCAAATAGGTAGGAACACATACAATCAACAACCCATCAACAATAGCCAAACATAAGATAAACTAGACTAACCATGCTACAAAATCCAGTTTTGAAGGGAACCGTAAACCCTTTACAACTAGGTTTATATAGGGACCTTGAACCCAATTACAATCATGTTTTTATAGGGACCAAAAACCCTAATAGAAAATACAAACTGCTTGAATTTTCTAGGAAACAAATAGTTAGCAACATCCAAACTATATCATATCAATCGCTTAGTATAGGCAGTACTGAGCCATCATGACTCCTCACCACAATAGGGGAGTAAGAGACAACCACAGAGCACTAAGGAGCATCAATCTTCAAACAACACCATCCTTCCTCATTTTCCAACTCATACTTCACCTTTAAAGGGTAGAGCTCCCCTCTATAGGAAAGGAAGAAACGAGAACCACTACTACCAAAGTCTCCACTCTCCTACACATATGAACTCCACCTCAATAGGAGCTAGTAGAAGAGAAGAGTACTTCACACCTCAATAAATAGGTTACAACAAAAAGGGAAACCTTTTTTTCAAATTTGATGACCATGGACATGTAATCAAAACTTATATTTAGACTGGTGCTTTAAACTTAGGCCATAGAGTCAAAGAGAAATGCAATTAGATCTTGAATTAAAAAATTAAACAAATTATGTGAAATCTTATATATCATTGCCTTATAATGTATCTTTCAGAATTTACAATCAACTCTTCTTAATAATCCTTGTATACATTCAAAACCCTCAAGATTTCTAATACATCAATTTAATCTATTACTTGAATAGAAGCTATATAAGAAACATTCATATGCAAAAAAATTGCAATGATGAATAGAAATGATCCTTGATCAATTTGTATTCATAAGTAAAATGAAGTATACAATATAGGAGATAATTGATTGTGAAATTATCACAATATGCTCATATACAAAACTAGTACTATTATACAAAATTAAAAATTGCATTCACAGTTCTTCCCTAGAAAACCTAGATCAGACTGATGCAAACTTAGAACATAGACTTGATGTTTAAAAAAATCTAGGATTCTTTGAAAATGGCCCTAAATTCCCTTTTATAGAAACAAGGGAGAAACAAGCTTCAAGGCATGGACAAATGTCACATTTTCATTTGACAATCTTGCCCTTTAGGATCAAATAAAATTAGGTACAACTACTTTGTTAAAGACAAAAAGGACCCTCACTAAATGAAAAAACAATTATAGCAGTTGCTAAAGGAGATATTTTTGATTTAATAATGATGAAGCAACATGGAGAAGATGAATTATGATTCTATAAGGATTCTCCATCTATTTTGAGCATATATTCCTTCTATAAATTGTTGAGGTTGATGCTAACTGAGCTACAAAAGACAAAAAGAAACCAAAACTGTAGAAATACTTGTAGATAGCTTAGATTTTCGAATTCCATATCATCATATGAGTTGGATATTAATATTTGAGCTTTGATGACATAATAGAACTTAAAGATTTAGGCAATTTATTGTATTTCTCATCCCACCCTACATAATTTCTCTTTGATGGCCAATCAAAATAAATTACCCGATTTACATTATGCAAGTATTCTAGATACATTTCATTCAAGAGTGCATTGGTTTCTCTACAAAAAGCATCTAAGACAATCTCCATAGAGATCAACCTATCTATGGTGGAATTAAGTAAATTAATGTCCATATTATGACCATCACATATGAATGCGGAGAGAGTAGGAACTAATGTACCAAAATCTTCTTTCTGATGCTCAAAAGTTTTGAGCTCCCCACTCTTATTCAAAATGCTTAGCATGACCTTCACCTCTATGCACTCAAAAGATTTAAATTTAGCTTTTATATATTGTGTTAATTTCACTATATATGACTGCATTTCTCCCACTAGTTTTGCCATATCCCATGTGGGCATAATGTTGCTAGGCATATCATCTTCAAATCTTGTTCCTTTGTATATGCCTTGTAAATTTTCAATTTTAGGGATCCATTTACTCATTATATTCCCAAGCTGCACTTGATCCTTATTTATTCTAGAATAGGAATCTTTGAGGTTTGAGTAATTTTGGTAGGAATCTTCTAACTTCCCAAGAATTTTGGATACCCTATGTTTCAAGACTTCATTCACAAAATTGCTCATCTTTTTAAGCTAATCACCTTGAGCATTATTCACTTACTCCTCTACCTTCTCAATCTTTTCTATGAGCTCTCCCTTTTCCTTTATTAAGTTTATTGCATGCTTTGATGTTGAGGTACTTGCTACTTGTGCTTCAGTTTGTGGAGGTACTGCTTATGTCTCATGCATTTTTACCTATTACATTTAGTAGTGAGTGTTACATGATATTTCAACCATTTATCTTAATCATCCTATAATTTTGTTGTTGTGACATCATTGAATTTTATAGTGTTCACAACCAATTAAGCAGCTTAGGGGTCAAAAGTATCTGATACTATTTTTATTTTTAAGTCTCCCTCATTTATTGTACAAATTCTACAACTTGAGGCTTATTAGTGTTAGGTGCAAGAACCCATATTGTTAGGGTTTCCTATTTAGGCTTGAACCCAGACCTACAGTATGCTTGCTCTATCTGTTCTTCAAAATAGAAAACCTCTTCATCTTTCCTTCTTATTGTATCAAGGGCTATTGTAGAAGAAATATCCCACTCAAGGAGCAATAGCAACCCACTTTCTCTCACCAACCTCTCCCCTCGTTATGGGTAATATTTTTAACATCAAAATTTATTTCATTTAGCACCCTCTTTATGGCCTCTTCATACTCATAAGGGTGCACCTCTACTTTTTCCTTATCGAGTCTCCTGAAACTCTTCTCTTCTAACCCTTATGATGAAATCCTTAAATTTCTTTGATTTAACAAATTCATCATTAGTGCATGTCATGGCTCTTATATCATTTGCCTCATCTCTACCCACTATTACATTTATACCTAATCTACTATAAGGCATTCTAGAAATGTTCACCCTAGGAGGAGAAGGCATCACTTGGTTTACCTCCTCTACCATGACCTCAACCTCCTCTTCTTCATCAGGACCAAGGGGATTATCAACCAAAGATGGTTGATCAAGCTTTCTTTTCTTCTATGGTTGCTCTTTTAGAGGATAATCTATAGTAGGTGCTTGTGGAGGAGATGGTGGCACTAAAGATGGTTGCTCTTGAGAAGCTAATTTTTAAGGGGTTGGTTATTTTATTACTGGTCCCTTCCTTCTTTTGACAAACACATATACAGAGGGATCCATATTAGATTGTTTGATGTGGGGTTAGTAGAAAATGGAAATGAAATATGAATTATCAAATAAGGGTTAGAACTCACAATACCCAAATCAAGAAAATGATCAAACCCCAATTACAAATGAAATATATTACAACAAGTTATAAATCAGCATAGACATAATTAAAATCAGATTCAAAACATGAAAACAAACCAAGTGCAAACCTATCATTCCATTTTAATGGTTGATGGTGTGTTGAATTGCTCAATCATTAGCTCCCATTGTTGCAAAAGCATGAATGACCTAGATGAATGATGATAAAATGCTCAAATGCGCAAGAATCAAAATGGCATGATCTTGCTCAAGAATTCAAAGTTTCTAGGTGTATGATAATGGAGGGATGAAGGTTATTTTATAGATTTTCATAATTTAGATCAACGGTTAAGATTGGATCTTGAGATCTATGCATGAGAGTATATTAAGGAAGATGAAAGGATGAGAGTAGATTAAGGAAGATGAAATTTTGAAATTTATTTGAACTCAAAATATCTCCACAATTTAAGGAAAATTGGTTTAAGATATTTTAAAATGAGGGTGAAGATTAGATCAAGAAAATGAAAGGTTGAGGATGAATGAGAAGATTGAGTTAGTTAGGATATTTTGAAAAAAGAATATTCCTTGGGAATATGCCTTTGAGAGGTAAATTAGGATAGTTAAATAATTCAAGATTATTTAATTATGGAGGATGATGATAGTCTTTGTTAAAAAGGAATATTTCATGCAAGTTGGATGGGAAGTTAGATAATTATTTAATTAAAATTATTTAATAATGAGACATTAGAGGAAAATTAGATTATCCTAATTAAATAATTAAAAAACTATCCCATTAAGGGTGAAAAGAATAAAATTAATAAAGAATCATGAATTAATTAAATAATTCTATTTTATTTAATTAATAGAGGAAATAAGGTGAAATGGTAGAAAATGATGAAAAAGGGGGAATTAATATGAAAATAATAAAAATGATGTATTATGCAATGTTAATGATGAATATGATAAAAATGTAATGTTAATGATGTGTGATACGAATTAGGTAATTTTGCATGTCTACATTTTTCCTCTCTTTGACATAGTGTACTTGCTATGTTGTTTCAAAGAAAATCATTGCTCGAATAAAAAAATAAAAAAATTCTTTGATGCTGACTATGCCCCAGCAAATGATAGAAGGCTAATAGGATGATAGGCTACCCCATCGAGAGGTCGGCCAAAACAAATCAGGTCGGGCTCACAACAAGAGTTCAAGACCGGTGTTACATCCTACCCTAGCTCACTAAAACCTACATTTTACTTCTGAGTAATTAATGTTCTGAATCTTGAGATCTTGAAAGTTAATCATGCTATGATAAGATTATGCAATGTTATGTTTTGCAATTCAAATGAATGATGATAGTTACTTGATGCTACATGTTGGATGAAATGCTATGAAATAAATTTATTTCTTTAAAAACAAATGATAATGTGAATGCAATGAAATGAACATGCTATAATGTTTCCAAGCTAACTACCATTGTTTTCTGGAGTGATAATGCAGGAGTGATCCGAGCACCCAAAAGAGAAGAGGGGGAGTATCACCTAGGAGAAGGGTGACGTTGTGGATTATTTGGTTACACTATCTGAGCTAGTGATGGTCAAGTATTGTTCAATAAACCTAATAAGTCTAGGGGATATTTCTTGCATGCTTAGAGGTAAGACAACTTGAGTCAACTTGTTGTATTACCCATTCTATTATGAATGGTTGTTTTAGGGTTTATTAGCCTTCTTGTTTCTATATATATGCAAATATACATATAAATATGTTTCCTTGTGAGAAAAGTCAACATATGTATACATGGATTGTGTATATGCGTACATGGAAGCATATGCACATACGTAGATGAAACTACACACCTATATACATGCATGTATGTTCAAGCACGTATAAACCAATACATGCATGCATATGCATATTCATATTTATATTCACATTATTCAATGAACATAATGGTGTGATAATTTCATTACGATAATGATGCCAAGTTTTGACATATCATTTGACATCGTATTTCATGCAAATTATGTTCCTTTTCTAAATAGTTATTATCATCCTATTAAATGATATTTAAACTGATTAATATAGTTGTGGAGTTGATATTGTAGCTCAATTCCTTGTAAAAGGAAGAGCTCTTTTATAATGAGTTGGCTCGACTCATTATTGAGGAGAATGTATTTTTCTACAATAAAAGGTGACAAATATATTTTCTAATGCCTTGTTCAAATGACAATATGTGATCAAGCCTTAAGTCATGGTTACAATAGTTGTAACGATGAGATATATTGGTAATTCAAATGCAAGAAGGCCGTAAGAGCCATGGTTTAATATTTTGAAGTCGACGTATAGTTTTTACATCGTGTTAACCTTTCTTTGGAAATATCAAGCCACAGGAAAAAATGTTAGAGTATTTCATATGTTTTGTAAATCTTGATTAGCCGTGACATATAGTTGAGAAATGGCAAAACTGAATAAAAGTTCAAATATTGTGTAAACATTCATGAGCCACAGATATCATCAAAGGTTGTGCTTATTATGTATAATTGAAATATTCACATGCATCAACTTTAGTGTCCATCTCAAACATGGGTGGAGGAAAATCAGTTCAATAACTACCATTTTAAATCGATTCTTGTCCTTATCATCATCGAGCCATTCTTTGGCAAGAGAAGTGATTGCGGTAACTGTTGGGGAGATATTTTACCACTACTTAGCAACCAATTGATAACTAATCTTGCTCATTCGAATCTAAGATTATTTATATGCTAATTTTGTATGGAAGAGGGGTTGGTTGATAATACAATTGATGATTATCTGAGTCAAGTTATCCTTTTAAGTGTAAGAGTAAGTAGTGTTAGAGAGACATTAGGGTATCAAAGAACTTTATAGCCATAAGAAGGGGAATAATATTATCTTGATAGTAGAATAACTTGTGTAGGGTATAGAGGTGAGGAGAGCCACATTTCTCTTGAGTAGAGTATAAAGTTTGACTTTAGTTGCATAACTAGGCAGTGAGTAGTTGCATTGATCTTATTCATTTAAAATCAAGCTATGCTATGCACTAGGAAATGAATAGTAAGGGTAGCTCCATAATACATAACATACTTGATAGTCCTTTTCGAATGAATGTTGAATTATTCTTGAGCCAATAAGGTGAGTCCTTGCATTTTGAGAGTCGTTATTTTCAGTTAAGGAAATCCATTCTTATTTCACTCTCAAAAGATTTGCATATAATTGAAATGTGTTTACTGCATATAGTGGAATGTTAGTTCCTCTCATCTTGTTAGCTAAAAGCATTGCAGGATGTAAACATATCCATTTTGAACCCATGACAGAGCACAAGCTAATATATGTTATTTTGTTGATTCTTGAGGGTTACACTTAAATCTAGTAAGGTTAGGAGAACATAGAAACTAAATCTTTATTTTTTTAAAGTTTTGAACTTTGAGTATAGAATGAAAGTAAAGATGAACTGAATTAAAAGTGTAGTTAGGGATAAAAGTGGCAAGATTTCCCTTACAACAAAGGATAGATTCCTTGCTTTCTTTATTTTGTGAATAGGTTTGAATTTTTGAAAGGAAAGTTTGTTTTGTTGTAAATACCAAACCCTCACAGGGCTTCATACTAAGTATAATAACACCCACTAGAGGGTTTTGTTGAAAAGGAAGTTCCTTATAATCCATGACCATTAAGGTCAATATAGTTGTTTTGGCAAGAGAATGCCAGGTAGCTCGCTACATGGGAAAACCCTTGTATTTTGGTTATCTTGAACCAATGGAAAAATCCAAGACTTGAAAGTTATGCCAAGTAATGTGAGGTTTCGAGAAGGGGCTAATATCTTATCAAATCCATTGAGTTATGTTTAGTATGGAAAGTTATGTTGTGTTACAAGCTCATTGTAATTGTTTATTGGGCAGACCAGTTAGTTCCAATATACCCTAGGTCAGGAAAGGTATTCCAAGTCGAGTAGGGTGGGTGAACAAATGACTTCACTCTTAGTAGCAATTGTATCTATGATAAAAATATTATAGCCATAGTGAATGTAGTTGTCTCTGCATGCACTTGTCGGTTCACTATGACCCAGATATTTAGCTAGTCAAAGATGTTGTACATAGTTGGAAGGTATCCATAGTTGTGTGACGGTATTAGTTAAGGTACAACACCAGAGCTCGGATGGAAAAATTAAGAGGGTACCTGACTAATCCATTCATTGAAGGGCAAGGCCACCTCTAGTTAGTAAGGTGTGTGGGGGATCGCTTCAGTCCATGGTTGGAGGTAAAGCACCTAGGTGATACTCTCCCTCTTATAGATGACATGTCGAGTCTTGGAAGATAGTAAGAAACCAAATATGGGATCTCTGACATTATTTTATTTAAGTTATTATGTATAGCTTACTTAATTTAAATCATTGAATTGTGATGCAAAAGTAAATAATGTTAATATTTTCAGTTGGAAAAGTATTTATGGATGCTTTGATATATCTAAAGGGAAATAGTATGCAATAGCATGTTTCTTTTATTAAAAGGAAAAAAGAGAGTATCTTTTACCTTGAATATCAGTTATTAATTGTTTGGTGAAAAACTCATGGTAATAATATTTTGTAAGAAGGAGATGGTAGTTACACATGGTATCAGAGCAACTCGGTTGAGCACTCAGACCTATGATCTCACTATGTAAGTATTGTGCTCAACATTAAGAGACTAATGTTTGGAAAACCCTGTGCTAGAGATGGTGTGAACCAAGAAAATCACCAAGAAGTCCTTTGTTGGAAATGAATGATACCTTAAAGAAGGGACTAATGTCAACGGTGAAGTGGAGTGGTTTATGATGTGTAGGCTATCCCCAGCGTAATAAATAAGGATGTCACCAGGAAGTCCTTTGTTGGTAATGAATGATACGGTGGAGGGAATAATGTCACCAGGAAGTCCTTTGCCGGTAATGAATGATACCTTAAAGCTAAGAAGGAGCGAGAAGCTTTGACACAAATGATTGAAGGGACTAATGTCTTTTCCTAAGGCTCAGGTTTGGGTGTTATCCTTTCAAGTTGGGCTATATTATGTTCTTATACAACTTGTTGAGCTTGGTTCTCTATTGTTTCTATTTTCCTCATGGGTTAAGGAAGTGTGGGTTGGTTTAAGCTTATTGTTTTTCTCACAAACCCAAAGATTGATGATGTTTGTGGGTTTCTCGATGCCTGGTGAGCCGATGGTTGTAGTGGTTTATGATGTGTAAGCTATCCCTAGGGTTATTCTGCATATTTCTTCTTTTACGACAAAGACTTATTTTGTGTTGGTGATTATGGATCACTTATGAATGGGGTTGTTACAAAGTCTTATTCTGAAGTCTCACTCTCTTTTTTCTATCGGCTAAGGCATATTCTATATTTTTCTTGGTCTAGAACTAGCTATGCCTATAGAGGGTGTGTTTCTTCTCCTTTCCAAAGTTATTGATTGCTCTCTGGATCTACAGTTGGTGTCTTCTTTGGAGGTGGAGATTGCTCCCATTGAGGTAGAGCTCTCTTATATTGAGGTGAAGGTGGTTGTTGTAGTTTTGGTGGGGAGTTCTTTTCTCTTTTTCTTGGCCCTATCGAGGTGATTCTTGTGTGGGTAGAAGAGTGAAGGCTTTGGAGGTTGGGGCTCTCATATCTTCCTCTCCTATAGAGGGGAGCTCCCTCCTATTGAGGTGTAGGTGGGGTTGGCATTGGTGAGGTGCTGCTACAAGAAAGTTGATGTGCTCCAGTGTTCCTTTGTATTCTCTAACTCCCCTATTGACGTGGGGATTAGGGATTTTCTGGTGTTTTTGTTTAGGGGGTTGATGGTGTTTAACACCAATAAGATGATTGTTTTTCTTAGCTCAAGGGTTTCTTCCTTGAGCGGTTGGTTTGTTGATGCCTAGCTGATGCAGGTGGGTTCTCTATTTAACTAAGGGTTCTAGGACCCAAAATTTTCCTGGTTGTCAAGGGACCTTGGTCCCTTGTTTTCCTTTTTGATGCAACTTGTGTAGTCTTGTTTCTATGATTATTTAGTGCTACTATTGGGCTTCTATTGATTTGTGGTTTATCTTGTTTAACAAATTTATTTGCATGGATAGGGTTACAGATCTCTTCTAAACTAGTTTATAATGGGTTTTGAGGCCCCATCAAGACCCGTTTTACCCCTAATAAAAAATGGTGAAGCTTGGTTGGGGGATACATAAACCTTCTCACATGCCTTGAGTCGTGTTAAGGATGAAAGGGAGAAACTAAAGTAGGCCGCTAAGTTCTCTTCAAGCTTACAAGTTGATTTGGCTAATAACCCATCTTCTTTGAGGCCTGTACCTAGCAAGTGCAACATGAACAATCCTTTTAAGGAACCAAAATGGTTGGAAGAGCACCTGTGTGTGCATCAAGCACACGAAGTTATAATAATTAGTTTTGATGAATTAGAGGGATATACCCCTCTCTCTCATGACTAATAAGATATTTCATGTTGATTCTATGCTAATAAATAAGGATTTCTAAATCCACTTCGATTAATAAAATTTACAATTGTGTGTTCAAATCTTTCACTTTTCAAATTGAAATGGATTTCCAATGAATTAGAAAATTTGTATGCAAATATGAGTTAAATGAAAAACTAATAAAACCTCAAACTGTAAATTTTAGGTAGAAATGTAAATCAAGAATGGTGTATACTTGAGGTAATCAAGAATAGATCCATGAGGTCAGACAAGCCTCTAGTAATGTAAAGGAAAATTTAGACCTGATTCTAACCCTATTACAAGAAATAAGATAAAGGGTTAACCATTTAGAGGGTGAGGTTAGAAGAAGATTTGGAAAGGAGTCCACTTTTGAAGGTGAAACAAGAAGTCGCCATGTAGACACAACCTAGAGTGAGCGAGGAGGGACTCACTCAAAATCTAGTTTTGTCAAGATGAAGGGGGATTAGCTAGCTTGAGAGCTATCAAGAGATATGAAAAAGGTAATCCCTCCTAAATTTGACGGTATAGTTTGTGGGGATGCCACCGAAGCGTGGTTGACGAAGATGGAAAAATATTTCAAAATATGTAATTATTCTAAGGTAACAAAGGCTATCTAGGGGGATTACCAATTGGTGGTGAAGCATCCACATGGTAGATGAACAAGAAAATGGAACTAGGGGTGAACTCACAAAAATTAACTTGGGATGATTTTGTGGCCATATTTAGAAAGAGGTGGCTACTTCAGTTATACTTTGATCAAAAGCTAACAGATTTATAGAATCTAAGGCATGGTGAACTATTAGTAAATAAGTATTGGGAGAGGTTCACCCATATCCTTAAGTATGTTCCATAGTATCAGATGGATGAATGATTCCACATCCAAAAGTTTATAATGGGGTTGAATTCCCATATTGGGGGAGAGTTAGATATACATGGTCCAACTACCATGGACCAAGTATATGAAAAATCCATCAAATCTATGGTGACATACAAGGAAAGGAGTCAAAAAAAGTTTAACTGGTCTCATCCTCTCAACCCTTCAAAAGGAAGGGAGAAAAACAAGAATTTCAAAGGAAAGGTGATAGGTTCACCATGGAAACAAAAATTAGGATTGTAAGGACATAAGGAACAAAACAAATAACCACAACAATAATGGGAATAAGAACACAAAAAATGTAGGGAAATAATTTGAGAGATGGGGACCACCCAAGCGATGTTTCACATGTGGTGGAGATAACTATGTCAACCAATTCCCCAACAAAGCACCGAGACCTCCACCCTGAGGGAATCCTCTGCCATCTCAACAAACCGCTTTCTAACATCAGATACATGTGACACTAGATAACAAATAGGCGAAATACTAGATTATGCCTAGAATAGAAACCATAGGTATGTTATTTGGTGCACCCATTTCAATTTTGATAGATATTGAAGCAACAAAATGTTTTGAGTCTCTTAAGGTGTTAAGTAAATTCTCTAGAAAGGTTGGCTTCATTCAAAATTCTTAGTCAGTAGAATACGCCAATCACTCAAGAGCTCAGGTAGAGCAATGTCTATTTGAGGCTAGGGTAGAATTGCCAAGCTTTTCAACAAAAGTCAACTTGTATGTGGCCCCCTTAGGTTCCTACTATAGAATAGGGAAAAAGTAAGGTAAAAGGCATGAATCAACAAAAATCAAACCCTAGAGCCCTTAAAACAATAATGAAGCACAAATGAGCATAGAAACATAAAATATGAAGTAATATTATCAATATTTATATGCCATCGTTGATTCACCTCCATTTTACTTCTCCATATTGCTTTATATGCTTGATTGCCCTTAGATTTTGAGTATGCAACGATAAGCCTAGTGATAATGATAGAAAAATATTGAAGATTGTACTTGTCTCCTTAAATAACATGTACTTGAATTAGCAGTTGAATTAGGAATGAAATGATAATGATAGGTCTCTTTTATAGAAAACCAAATTTGAATGAAGGTTTAGGATTGAAAGCCAATATGACATAGAATTCAATGGCCAAGATTGCTTGAGAAGTAATGAAATAGGGTTAGGGCAATTATAGGGTTTGGTTAAGGATGGGCAGTGGAGATTAAATTATAAAATAATTCAATCAAGGGTGGAAATTAATTGAGACGTGAAGAGATAAGAATGACATAGATAAAGAGGTTGTTGGAGTAAATTAAATAATAAAATTTATTTAATTTAGAAGGAAAAGTGAATAATTAAATAATTCAAAACAATTATTTAATTATAGAAGAAAAGGGAAAGATTGAATTTTTAATTGAAATAACAATTTAATTAAAAGTGGAGGAAAAGAACAAAATATTAAATAATTATTTAATAGTGGAGGGAAAGGTGGAAAATAATTAAACAAATATAATTTATTTAATTATGGAAGAAAAAGTGGGCGGATGGGAGGGCGCCTTTCCACACATTTTGTTGTGGAAAGGTCGAGGATTAGCAATGGTAGGTGATGATGAATTCATATTGGTTGGTGGATAATTTTGGCTACCGCCCCTATGAAATTGCTGACGAAGGTCACTTGCCATCTGGATGGTACTGGTGCCAACGTGGGGTGTTGATGTGGAGCTATGTTGATGTTGGCAAAGAAATGTTGCCTCATTGAGCACGCCAAATCCGTTTGTCTTTTCGCCATCATGAGGATGTAAGGATTTTTATAAAGCCCTCATTTGGGAGATTGGGTTGTCACTTCATATTCGTCTTTGGGACTTGGTTTGATTATTCATATATGTAAGTTGGTGGTTTCATAGTGAAGACAAGTTGGTTCATTACACAACATATTTAATACTTGCTAGTTTAATAATGGTTCAACATGATAGAAGTGCTTATCACAATATTAAGTTTCCTTTGGGGGTTTCATTGCTTTTCATCATTGACCAAGTAAAGTATTTGTGAGGTGAAGGTTTTTTTTCGCAACCAGTGGCTTGATGGGTGAGTGCTCCAAATTCATTGTGATAATGTCTATAGAGACATTGACAAACATTGGAGCGAACACTCCAATTTAGTTGGAAAACTCGGTGTGTCAAATGCCATTTAGAGGAGAGGTCACAAATCAATGCCTTAAGTAGATTCTTAAAAAATATGACCCTCTCATTCTTGTTGCGGTGAAAATAATAGTGGGTAAGGATTTTCTAAAGAATGGTGATACTTTCAAGGTGGAAAAAAACATATCATCTAGGTTCTTGGCGGTAGTGTTGGAAATAAAGATGGTGAAACAAGATGCAGAAGCACTATTACAGAAAATCTTCCATTCGAACCTGCTTGTGGGCTTAGAGAAAATTCTTCTCATTGCATCTCTTGGCATGGGGGTGCCTTGGCCTCAAGATTTTCCCTCATTTTATGTGTCAGGGGAGGTTGTCAAATACTACCCATTTGTATTTGACCTGAAAGGGTTGACACTGGTGGAGCATAAGCAACTAGCAGTAGTTGGTGCAGATTACCTCTAGAAGGAGTTGAATCTTTCTCAGTCTTTCAACTGTAGCAGGGTTCCTAATTTCAAGATCTTCGCGACTACTAATGGGTTCCTTGGTTAGGAATGACTCTTCAACTTGTGGGTAGGTTTATCTTTCCAATGTTTAAGTGAATAGGTCAAAAATATTTTATTTTTCTATTGGTGAATACTTAGTCTAGGTGATAATGTATACGAGATTTGGGCTTAGATGGGAATTTTGGTATAATATGCTTCCATGTTTTATTTTAGTATGGGTAGGGATACAATGAAATTCGTTAAGCAACCCTGCGTGGTCATAAATTACTTACTTAGGGTGGTTGGGTCTCTGGTGTTGTCAGGATGGTTGGATGATTTATCAAGATGGACACTATGTAAATTTTTTGCTAAATCAATACAATACAACTCTTATAAAAAAAAAGTTATGGAAGAAAAAGCTAATGAATAATTAAACAATTATAATAATTATTTAATTATAGTAGAAAAGTGAAAATGAATAATTAAATAAATAAGAATTTGTTTAATAGAGAGAAAGGAATATTAGTGATGTAATTAAATAAATATAATTTATTTAATTAATCAAAAGGAATAGTAAAAGGAAAAAGTGAATTAATTAAATAATTAAAATTATTTAATTAATAGAAGAAATATGACTTTAAATCATAATCAAATAATTAAAAATATTCAATTATGTAGGGGAAGAAGGGAAATTGATGGTGAGAAATAAGGTTTGCAGGCTTAGGATATTTTTCAATGTCTACATTTTGCCCCTCTTTGATACAATGCAGTTTATCGTGTTGTGTCAAAGAAATTCAATTCAAAAAATATGCCCTAATGTGTCATGGTGAAGGTGGGATAGACCTATCCCCCCTTGGATTTTTTTTGCAAATTTTGATAGTGGATGGATGCAAGGATTGATGAAGAGAAATATTAGCGAGAGGAAAATGTTAGTACAAAAAGAAGATGAATGTAGAGGGATTGATATTTTGCTTGATAGATATTAGGCTTGAATGATTATCATCATTGGGTGTTAAAAATATGGAAAATGGACAATAAACACCATGATATGACATAGACCGAGGTGTGCAAAGTTATCCACTTACAAAACAGACAAGGAATGCCATTATTCATACTAGGAGCAAAATTTCCCTAGTCTTTTTGTCAAGACAATCCATAACCAACAATCAAAGAAGAGCAGGTCATTAGACATCATCGCTCCTCTAAATCCTTCTCCAAACATCCTCAAGGTAGCTAGTAACATGAGCAAAACAAATCAATAAAAGATAAGACAAAACGGTCCAACAAAGTCAACAACCATTTAAATTGTTTGCTAGAGTTTGTTTGTTAATAAGATTGATGAGGTTGATTGGTTGACTGATTGACAATTCCTAGTTTCAAGAAAGGAAACATGTCATATAAGCTGTCAAGTCTAGTTTCAACCATGCAACCACCTGTATAAGGCAAATGATAAGGTTGATGAATGATGATGTCCAGTTTCAGGAAGGACACATCTTGTATAAGACAAATGATAAGGCCGGGTTTGGTTTCAAGAAATGAGACAAATCGTATAAGACATCGAGTCTCATTTCGAAAATGCCACCTCTTGTATATGACCATTGTCTGACTGGTTTGACACTGATTTGATGGTTTAGGCAATTGATCTATTTAGTTTGAAGACTAGTTCGATGGTTAGTTTGTTGGATTTGTGATTTGATTGAGACTTAGATAATTGTTCGTGACTGACCAAAGTGTTTGATTTATTATGTTATGGACAATGAAGAACTCGATAAATCCTAAAGCACCGACCTAGGGCCTCAGGGGCTTATCAAAGATGGCCTTGCCTACATAACAATGTGTAGAGACCTCGTAGTTTGACAGACTTTTGACCTTGTTTTATTTTATCATGGATTGAATCATGATTGACTTTATTCAACAAACCATAAAGGACTGACCTAGTGCCTCAGGGGCTCATTGATTGATGTCCTTGCCAACATTATACATGCAAATACATTGTAGTTCGACTGACTTTGACTATCATGACCAACTTTGACTCTTTTTTTGAGATTTTTGAAGGTTATTTGAATGCTTTTGGATTTTTGACATGTTTTTGAGGTTTTTTGATATTTTGATTTTTTATGGTTTTCTAATTTTTTTGTCGTTTTTGAAGTTTTCTTATTTTTTTTGGATTTTTTATGGTTTTCCAAATTTTATTTTTTATTTTTTTATTTTTGACATAATGACCTCTAATACCAAGTTTAGGATCCATTGAAGACATGAGTTAAGTACTTGCCCCCAGTCAGGTATAGGACCAATTTATTAGTGATGAAATTGGATAAGCCTTATTGTGGATGGGTACAAAAGGTGAAAGGATGTGAAATGTCAACCGTTCCAGGCCATGGGAAGGACAACAAAGAATTATTATGGATGATGTGTGAAGAGTGTGAAGGTGATTTTATTATGAGCGAGGGGTGAAAAACCAGATAAAATGATGGTAGATGATGGAGCAAAGACTGACTACACATGGTGCATGTTTGCTAGGTTTTCACCATGGTACTTATCCAAAGTGCCACCGAAGTGGTTTTCACTATTGGAAAAATTATTTCTCTTTACTATTTTCTTAATTTTTTGATTTTTTTGGTGTCACCAAGATGCCTATTTTCCAAGTTTTCATCAAGGTGACAATTTTTATTTTATTTTCATTTTTTTTGTATTTTTAGGTTTTAACGTAGCTCTCTAAAGTTAGGTGTAGAATTTGCATAAGTGCAAGCTATTGATAGGATCCGACAAGGGTTCACCCTCAGGAGTCAAGAGCTGATATGCTCCAAATCTGTATATTGTTGTGATGATGTATGGACCCAACCAATTAGGCTCAAACTTGTTTTTATTTTCTCGTTCTACTTGATTGTTAGGATTTTCCATTAAAACCAAGTCACTAATGTCAAAGTGTCTGGAAAAAACCTTGTTATTGTAGCTATGGCAGAGATAATTTTGATAATCTTGTAAATGGACCAATGTATTCTATCTTTTCTCATTTAACAATTCCAACTCATGTAGTCTGGATACACGATATTCTTCATCATCGATAAGCCCTTGCATGGATACCCTCAAGGAAGGTAACTCGACCTCGATAGGTAAGATGGCCTTAGAACCAAAGACTAATGAATATGGAGTGGCTCCTATGGGAGTACAAATACTAGTGTGGTAGGCCCATAAGGCGGGATTGAGTTGAAGGTGCCAGTCATGACCAACTTCATTGATAGTCTTCTTGAAGATTTTGATGATGGTTTTGTTAGATACCTTGGCTTGGTCGTTACCTTGTGGATAGTATGGGGTGGAAAAGTGTGTTGGAGTGAAAAAGAAACTGAGAGGAGGGGTGAATCAATGCCTTTAACTATTTTGACAAATTTTACTCAAACTGAAATAAAATAGATTTATGTTCTCATTTCTAAATGATAAACTCATTCATGTATTGAATGCAATCACATATAGTTGAAATGAGAAGTATGATAGCGAAACATAGCATATTAAAGCATTCATGTAATGAATCAGATGAACCACAGATAAGAAAAATGACACAAGATATGTCGAGTGGAAAACCCTCCTGGGGTAGAAAAACCACTCCTAAACTGCTGCCTTTCTAGGCTTTTATTTTAATAACCACTTTTAACAATGCCTTATAGGCTGATTTCTAAGCACCAAATCAAGGAGCACCAACCCCTTTTATGTTTTCAGTAAGACATACAATGATACAAAGGATCTCTCTGTTTCTCTCTTTTCTCTCAAGAGCCTCTTGACAGACAATGCGTAAAATCCTCAAGGTTCAAGAATGAACCTTCAGAATTCTAATCATTATCAAGTCTTAAGACAACTTTATATTGAACACATATTCCATATTTCCAATCTCAAAACTCAAAATTTCTTCAATACAATGGCTGTGATTTACTCACACTGGTTTTCACTATATTTCACAACCAATTCTCATAGTTCTGAAAAAATAGTTAACACTATCTATCTGTTTTTCATGAATCTCGAAAAAACTTATCTCTCTATCTTTTCCTTCTTACATATATTTCTACATTACATCTCAAGAAATTACAACACTGTAACTTGTCTCATATTTTAAAATCAACAAAGGTAATTTTTTAATGTTCCAATCTTCTATTGAATCATGTTGCCAGGTATTGCAATGATTCGGAGAAATGTTCAGCATAGAGGTTTTCTTGTGACATAATGGTCAAGGAATATGCAATATGTAGAAAGAAGACTAAACCCTGTCCACACACGGAGCCTGCACAGGAAATGCTAACTGAAACAACATTAAATCAACAATATTCCATGAACACAATACCCTCGAATACTGTTGTAACAACAATGTAACCGAAACCCCAATTTTGTGCACTCAAAAACAACTATCACCGAAGCCAAGTGAAACAACAAAATGATTTGCAAAAAGCATGATTACCCACTAAAGAAAAACACAACCTCTTAAAGCAGGAGCATAAATGATATGATAAAATATATGGGTATGCATTTTAGATTATAGTAACCGACAAGCATTATTTCTGACCACGAACAAATAAACCCATTTTATCATTTTACAAAAAGAAGCAAACACTTGTCTTCTATTATTTGAGCCAATAGCATTAACGATACTTCAAAAGATAGTTGATAAGGTGAATACCTGAGGAGAACGATAGAGAGATTGTCATGGAGATATTTACCAGACCGATAGAGAGCAAAATGGCAAAGACTTCTTCCAATTTCAAGCCTTCACCCAAAGACAAGAGGCTAACACAACTATCGACCAAGGCAAGGATCTTTCAGATACCCCCATTCATTGTCAAAGAGTTGAAAAATTCCAACAAACACTGTGTAACGGCTGTGAGAAGATCTCTATGATGGTGGCCAAGATAGGGTTCGAAACCCTCGAACATGTGAAACATAATATGATTTCCCTAAACTTTCCAATGCAAAGCAGCCGATGACTTTCCAAGTATTGATAAATTTTGAAGTCTAAAAGGATTGAAGTCATAAGAAGAAACCCATAATGCATTCTAAAAACTACGGACAAACCAATGCAATGCATGCCGAAAAACTCATTACCACCGAATGCATACAAACCATCGATCATCATTATCAAAGTTCAATTATTTATCAAGTAAGAATATTGACACAATTATATCATTAGAAATTTTCCATGAATACTCAAAAAAAAATTTGATTACCTTAGCCATCATTGTTACCAAGAAATCAAAAACCATGTCACTTTCATAGTGGCTTTTAAATAATGAAAACCTTATACCTGCTGTCGGTCTTGAGGCCTAATGGAATATTTAACATAAGACCCGATTCCATGCAAATGTAATGATCAATTTATTGACCTTTATTCAAAGTTGATTGCCATGACATAATGCCCAATGTATCCAATGCCTTATGAAATGAAATAAAGGCTAATTCCATGCCAATTTCAATATACCATATGCCCATGCCATTATAATTGTTTAAGGAAACCCGATAGAGTTTTCTTAAAACTAAAAAACCAGCTACATTTGATAATTCCAAGAACCAAGATAACTGAAAGCATTACTTGAAAGAGTCTAAATAGAGAATCACAATAACATATAAACCTATAGATCACTATAGCACAAAATGTTAAGCAAGAATTATACCACCTGAACATAGAAACATTATCATCCTGTAGACAAGATTCCTTGTAATCTGCACATGGATTCAAGAGATCATTGCCATCAAAACCAACATCATAATGCCAAAGTAAGTGTGCCAAGATAGAATAGAAATAGTGCAACTGAATAATCAACCACAAAGATGCCAATTTGAAACACAATATTGTCATCAAGGACAAATAGCAAAAGAGAAGCTCAACAAAGTGATGTTGGATATGGAATTTATCGCATAATTGGTGGACATCCTGGTTCTTAGAGGGATGACTGTTATTAGTGATAATGGACTATGAGACACCATACCAAAAATTGATGTAGTTAAGAATGAATTTAGATATTTGTTTGCTAGTAATGTACGTCATGGGATTAACTTTAATCCATTTGGTGAAGTACTCAGTCATTGTGATGATGAACTTATGGCCATTAGATGAAGTGGGATGGATTTTACCTATGAGGTTGATTCCCCATTGGGAAAAGGGCCATGGTGATGTGATCGGTTGTAGTTCTTGAGCTAGTGTATGTACAAGGTCTCCATGAATCTAACATTATTGACATTTCTTGACAAAAATAGTATGCATTGTGTTCCATCATGGGCTAATGATATCCATAACACATGATCTTCTTAGCTAGAGTAGGACCACTACAGTGAGCTCCACATATACCCTCATGTACTTCTTGTAAGGTTATTTGTGCTTCATCAGTATCGAGACATCATAGGAGGGTGTTGTCTAGGATTTGGCAATAAAGGGTGCCATCAATGATGGCATATTTAGAGATCTTATGGATGAAATTTTTGCATTGAATGGAAAATAGGTTAGGGGGAATAACTTGGTCATGTAGGCAGTCATAAAAATCTTTGTACCAAGGGGAGTTAGGACCAACAAGTTCACATACCATATCAAACTCGAGGATATCAAAGGCAGGGATCAATAGTTGTTCTACCAAGAATTCATATTGCAACACATTATCTGGAATGTCCAAGAGAGTACAAATTTTTTCCATTGTATCGGCTACCTTATTTTGGATTCGAGAGACCTACCAAAAGATGATGTCATCAAAGTACTACTTAAAACTATCAAACATCCATTTATAAGGAGTGAGCTTCTCATCCTTGGTGTCATAGTCATCATTAAATTGTTGGATAACCTGTTGTGAGTCACCATATAATTGAAGGCTTTTGATCTTCCATTTGATAGCCATGCAAAGTCCTGTGAGTAGAGCCTTATATTCTACTATGTTGTTGGTACAAGAGAAATTAATTTTGAATGACTTAGGTATGGTATCTCCTTGAGGGGTAACAAACAATATGCCTACTCCTGAACCATGACTTGTGTGGGATCCGTCAAAATATAACTTCCATGTGGTTGATGTTTCTAGCATGAATATAGATTCATCGAGGAAATTTGAAACCAATGGATGATCTGCTTTTGTAGGTGCATTTGCGAGTTGTTCAACTATAACTTGTCCTTTTATTTATTTTTGTTCAATATACTTAATGTTATATTCACTTAGTATCATTACCCCTTTGGCTAATTGACCTATCAAAGCCGCTTTGCTGAGAAGATAGTTTAAAGGATCTATTTTGGTTACAAACTTCATTTAATGGTTCAACATGTAATACCTAAGTCTTTGAGTGGCAAAAACCACTGCAAGGCAGGAACATTCGATGGGATTATAGTTGAGCTCATATCCCACAAGCGTATGACTAATATAATAAATTACTCTTTCTCTTCCTTCATCATTGTTCTATGCAAGTAATGCCCCAAACACTAATGTGGTTACTGATATGTAGAGCATGAGATATCTTCCATCAATAAGAGGCATTAGGACTAGTGGTGTTAATAAATAGTCTTTTATTTGTTGAAAATCATATTTACATATATCTATCCACATAAATGGTACTCCTTTTCTTAGCAAGTGCTAGAATGGTTGACACTTATCTGCCAGTTGTGTGATGAACCTTCAGATGAACATATTCTACCTTGGAGTGTTTGTAGCTAACTTATGTTCATTGGTGGTGGCATGTCTATGATAGCTTTGACTTTGGAAGGGTTGACTTCAATGCATCTTCTAGAAACAATGTACCCCAGGAGCTTTCCCAATGTTGCCCCAAACACACATTTCTTTGGATTTAGGCACCATACTTTATATTCTTCTAGCCTCTTGAACATCTTGTCTAACACTCATAGATGATCACCTCTTGTTAATGAATTGGATAATAGGTCATCCACATAATCTTCCATGAGAGTGTGCATGAGGTAATGAAAGATCATGGTCATGGTGCATTGGTATGTTGCTCTAACATTTTTCAATAAAAAAGGCATGATGTACTAGCAATATGTTCTCCAGGGACATGTGAAAGTTGTCTCATGTTGATCTTTGGGTGCTATCTCGATTTGATTGTATCCCAAGAAACCATAGCATCTTGTAGCCTGCTCTTAAAACCACTATAATGTCAATACTTGGTAAGGGAAGGTCGTCTTTTGGACATGCCTTGTTTAAGTCTCAAAAATTAGTACATATGTGTACTAGATTAAAAATCCACTCTGAATAATCAATAGGTCAAATTAAGCCAACATCCAATATCTTCTTTAACTCAACCTTGACCAATAGGGCAATTTATGGACGCATTTTCCATAGTTTCTACTTGACTTGTTTAGCATCAGGAAATAATGACAAGTGATGTAAAACCAACTTGGGGTCCAAACCAGGTATGTCAGCGTAAGACCAAGCAAAGTTGATTTGTTTGTCTATGAATAAGGCACAAAAATTTGGCTACTCCGTTTCTGTCATAGAAGCTAAAAAGTGGATTATCTTAGGATTGTCATGGATACTCATATTGACTTCCATAGACTTCTCTACTAACATGGGTGATTTCTCTTGGTTTATGGGAAGTAAGTCCAACCCTCCATCCTTGGGCACCTTAGAGAGGTTTTCACCCTTGGATGCATCCTTTCTTTTTATTTTTTCTTGATCTAGAGGCATCTTTCGGTTTTCACCTAGAGACCTTTCTTTTTTATTTTATCATTTTTACTTTTGCAACTGGAGGGGTGGACAAACTCCCCAAAGTAGGCGATGTTATCAAGATCTATAGTAAAGCCAACTTTATGATCTTTGTAAGGAATGCATTCATGTAATCCCATAAACTCAACGATTGCTTCATCGTTTTCAAATATGTCTAAGGTGGTCAGTCCTTGCTGGTCCCATTTTATAAATTGTGGGTATACTAGAGGCATGTCATCATCAATATTGTCAAGGTTCAGTGAATGGGTCGATAGGGTGAAAAAGGAAGTGTTTCCAAGATCCCAAAAGGAATCAATCCAAGCTTTGCCTTTGGTCAAGGGGTCAAATAGGTCAAGTTCCTTGAATGTATCGGCTAGGTCATAGTCACTAGATGTGGAAGAGTTCCACTCCCACTCATTAGAGTCGGTCTCAGTATGGTAGTCCTTAGACGTCTTGATATCTTTTGAAGCACTCAATTCCTCACTCGAAAGTACCTTAGTACTAGGAGATTTCACTTTTAACAGTTTGAACCCTCGCCCTAAGTTCTTTGGTTGCTTAGACGGTAGTAAAGGTTCTGTCATCCCATTTTTGTGAAAACCAAGTCCGTTGTGTTCATCATAACCTTCACATTTCATGATCTCAGAGCCTTTGTCATATTGTTTATTTGGGAGTTGCTTGGGTTCAATGTCTTCTTCTTCCTTATATAGCCATGTGGTGATGCCTTCTTCATTGATGGCCTCTTTACTTAATTCTCCCCATTTCATGAAGGCTGTGGAAGTAGATGCTCGAATAGTGACATTGGGTTCCTTTTTGACAACTGATGGCTTGCCATAAGATTTAGGTGATGCAGGTAATTAACTGACACAATAGGATGTCTTCATATGATACTCTCCACACACCTTATCTAGACCTAGATCTTGGGATCAAAAGATGGAGTTTTGGAAGTGGATGCTTTGTTCAAGGTGGAGGGATCAACATTATGAGATGAAGCATATGATGAGGCTTCTCAAATTATTGGCACTTGTTGTTTAGGTGTTCCTATTAGATTCTTGTAATAATGAAAAGGGTCAGGATCACCAGCTATTGTGATTTCAGTTCCATTGTAGGGAAACTTTAAGCATTGATGGTAGGTGGATGGAACAAATTTGATAGCATGAATCCATGGTCAACCAAGAAGGAGATTATAAGGGAGATCCAGGTCCAACAGTTGGAATGTGGTATCCAATATGGAAGGGCCAACTCTGATAGGTAGTGAAATGAGACCCTTGGAAGAGAAATCTTCATTGTCATAAGATTTTATGATAACACTCTTTGTTGTATCCACACAAGCTTAAGAGAAACCTAATGTCATAACCAACTTAAGAGTGCAAATATTCAATCCCACTCCACCATTAACTAGGAATAATCTAATTTTATGTTTAGTAATGTAGACTTCTAGATGTAGAGGGTCGTTATGGTTGGACTTTTGAGATGAAAATTCTTGGTCAAAAAAGGTGATGTTGTGGGTTTTGGCCAAGTATCCCACCATTGCTTTGAATTGATCAACATCAAGGTCGGTAGGTACAAAAGTGTTGGAATGCCTTATCTAGGATAGATTTGTGCTCAAGGGATATACGAAGTAACTCAAGGATAGATATCTATGTAGTTGTCTTCCCCAAATGGTCTAAGAAGTTATATTGGGTCTTTTGTTGTTGTTTAGGGGGAGCACCTTGTAGGGTCACCTTGGTTAGTTGTATGGTTATTGCACATTCTGGTGGCTTCTTGATGGTAATGGTATTGACATGGTTATCCAGGACTCAAATATGATTCATAGTATAGTCATAGGCGACATGGGTGAAGTTGGCTTGGTTGTTGGTATTTATACCCGAACTGGAGGCTTTCCCTATCCCATGGTCATGCAAAGGATTTTTAAAAATGGTATGGTCACTATTGGAGGTCAGTTGTTGGTTATCTACTTCTATGACATCATTTTCAATTAGGTCCTGAATTATATTCTTCAATTGTTTGCATGAAAATTTTTTGTGTCCTTTGATACAGTGATAATCGCAAAAAGGCATTGTCATCCCACCATGAAGGTTTGAAAGGCCCTAGGTCATAATGTTTTACCTCAGGAAGTTGGATGACCTTGTATTGCAAAAATTGTTTCAAGACATATTGAAATGGTTCCTCTAAGGGAGTATACTTGCATCTTGTTGGAAAGTTCCTTTGAGGGCTATGCTCTTGGTTATTCTGAATGGCGTTTGTTGTTTGCTCTAGGACATGTGGTGGATTATTAGATGAATTAGGTCCTTTAAGTGTGATTTTAGGACCAACTTTGTGTATGGCCTTTGCATCAACAACTCTGTCATTTGTGACATTCTTATTGTGAGTCCAATACTTATTTTTGTCATTTAAGGTATTTTGGATGTTCTAATTTTTATTGAAAGGTTTGATTTCTTCTTTTTCAATGAGTGCCTTTTCAAGGGTAGTGCCCTTTCCCATAAGGTCAGAAAATTTAGTGCAACAATGGACTTGTAATTGATATTTATGTTCAATGACAAAGTTTTCTACGAATAGGACAACCCTTTGTTTCGCAGGCATCTTGCAAGGACATCGACAAGCCAAACTCCTCCATCTTTGGAAGAATGCTATAAATGACTCATATTCCTCTTATGTTATATGAAATAATGTGGATATGGTAATTTCATTTTTGATGTTATAAGTAAATTGTGTTACAAATTTATTGGCTAGTTTTTTCCATGTTCTTATGCATGTAGGTAAATGGGAAAACCATTCAAGTTCTTGTCTTGCGAGATTTCTTGGGAATAATCTCATGAGATATGTATGTTTGGATGTGATGTCTATGAAATCCATGTGGAATTCCCTCACATGTTCAATGGAGTTCCCCTTTCCTCTATACTTGGTAAGGTTTGGAATAACATAGTTGTGAGGAAATGGAGGCATGTATATGCTTCTATCAAAGGGGTATTGATATGATTCTTGTGTTGAGTAAGTTTTCTTTGTCGATATTTGCATCTTGTACACTTGTTTGTGTAATGCAAGCATTTGGTTTGTCAAGGCATTGAATTGAGTCAAGGATGTGTCCACTGTGTTTGAAATTGCATTGTGATATGGTCCCATGTTTGAGGTTTGTAATCCAATATTTTGGGTGGATAAGTTGGTGTTGATGCCAAATGTGTGTGATGGGTTTTGGTTTGGAATGTTATGGGTGAAAGTTGGAATTTGGTTTTGGATATTGGAAGTGAAATTTGGAATATGGTTAATGTTTGGAGGATTCGTATTGTATTACATTTGTAATGGGCTTGAGCTTGTTTGTCCATGTGGATTTTGGTTGCCATATTGGTGAAAAGGCCCTTGTGTGTTGCTTTGTAGGGGAATACTTGTAGTAGGACCTTGTGATGTGTTGGTGTTCAAGTTCCAATTGGTATTTGGTGTGGTGTTTGTTTGTGGCTTAGGTCCACTGATGTAAAGCTTTCACATTTTTTTGTTTGACCTTTTTTTACCATTAAAAAAGGATTGGACGATGAAGCACCCATAGCATTAGATGTCGAACCAAATGGATTAAATGTACTACTATGGGGGGTGTCATAGCTTGTGAACCTTGTGTTCTAAATAGTGGTGTTGTATTGAATGTTGTTGCATTATGTGTTGTCCCTCCTAGTGGCATGGTAGCATGTATTTGTGGGATAGTGTGATTAGGAGTAGATGTATTATGTCATTGGTTTTGTTTAGTCCCATTGATAGGTGTTGTGGAAAGTGTGATAATGTCAAAACCATGAGGAATTTTTTCTCCACTTTATAACTATTTTGTTAGGAATTGTTGTGGGTCTTGTGCTACCATTTCATCTACAAACCATGCCACACTAGGGTCTTGAGATCCTACCTAAATCTCTTCTTTAGTTAGAGGTCTTTGTATGTATTTTATTATGAACCTTTCAAAGGGATTGATAAATGATGACCATGTCTTAGGTGTCTCATTGGAAGAAGACCCAAGCTTCATGTTTCTAGTGGGATTAAAGAAAGGGTCTTCATTAATGTAATCCATTTTTTTTCTTTTCCTTTGTAATATTTTTTGGACCATAAAAGACTTACAAACGTGATAAATGGATATCATGTCTAAGGAATGATAATGCAATAATAAGACTTAGACTAAGGTATGTAACTATGCAATATTTTTGTGGTTTTCAATATATAAGAAATGTCAAATGATGAATGCAACTATGGCCAAGATTAGGTGCAAAGTGATAATAAATGAAATTAAGATGTGATAATGTCACTTATGATCCAAAATCTATGGTAGGACTTAAGACTAAAGTATCAAAATGTGATGTTGTGATGAAGAGTATGGTATGACTAATGCTATGATATGAAGACTAAGCACTTTTGTGAACCTAAGAAGAGGTTACTAACCAAACTAAGATAGTCCAACGTAGCAAATCTGATTCTCAAGACCTTAAAGAGGACAAAGACTAAAGTGATGATGATTGACAAAGTGGACCTCAAACTAGACTTATGATTTTTAAAGGACCAACTTAAATGACAAGGACTTGATTGATGAAAAGACAAGGTTAAGACAACCTAAATTTGTGATAATGATCTAATCAAAAGTATGATGAGTCTCCTAATCTAAGTCTGCAAAAAGTGTATGCAACTAATAAATGACCAAGGGTTTAATTTTAAGATGTATATGTAACTAATGCAATGATAATATAAATGAATTGAGTGAAATGGCTAATCCGAAATGTGCAAGTCTATAGTCTGATGAGATGATTACAGTCAGGAATTGATCCAAAATAAGACCACGTCAACTAGAAAATGCAGTTCATGGTCTGCCTTGCTAATGGGGTTCACTATTTTCAAAAAATGTAGTGCTCTGTGATGCAATTATGGTTTACAGTCTTTAAATGTGATGAACAGTGTGTTTGACCCTAGTATGAATTTTTTTATTGATTTTTCAGCTTGGGTTTTTGTGAAATGTAATTTCAAATACAACAAACAATCTAAAAACAAGTCTTGGTTGTTGAGTGACCAAATTTTGTGAGTGCAATGTGTATGTTCAAGGGTTATTCACCCCAATTTCCATAGGTCTAAACACAATTCGAAGACACTTCACACACATAAAACACTTCCTATCCCTAAAATCAATGGCCAATGATAGTAAATCTCATGCCGAAAACTTATAATCTCCTTCGAAATAAGTGGAGGGACACCTTTAGGGGGTGTATGCACTCTTGTATTTATGAGAGAGGATAGATAGGGGCCTCTAGGACTGGAAGGATGATCCAATCACCCTCTCCTTGGAAAGCTACAATTAAAACAAGTAGCTTATGCTAAGTTGGGGATTTCTATCTCATCTCAAGGGAGCCATATGGTGAGTAACTTTGAGGTGCAATGCTAGAACTTTTCACTGAGAATGACACCAATAAATAACTCAATCAATAAGGGTGGGCCTCTAACTATTTGTCTTCTATCCACTGCTTGGGGACTTACCGCATCATGAGCGTTCAACAATCCACTTAAGGCTTTAACCAACCCTACTTGGGTACTTAGAATACCACAAGAGTACTTCCCCTTTTGAATTGGAATTGTAGGTGAAGGCTAATGACAATTTGGACTTGAATTTCATCTTATCCTTTTATATAGCGGCCCAAGGGAAAAATTGCTTTCGTTCACCAATGAGTTCTCTATACGAATGTGTCTAAATTGGTAGGCTCTTCTAAAGGGTTATAACAAAACCAAGACAAATACAATGTTTTTGATCTCCAAGGTCATACAAATATGTGAGGAGAGAGCATACACATGTATTTTCTCAACTATCAAGTGTTTATTAACCTTTTGAAAACCAAATGTGTGTTGTGACAATGAAAGTGTTAAGAAGTGTTTTTGATTCCCAAGATCACATAAAGTGTGAGGTAAGAGTATACAAACCTCAAAACACAAGCAAGATCACAAGAAAAAACAAACAATGGTTCTTTTTATCCCCAAATTGAAAGTGTGATAATATAAAGACACTTGGTCCTTTTTTTAATCCAAAATGAGTGAATATGTAAGTTATTGTTCTTTTTAACCTAATGAGTGTGTCTAATCAAAAGATATTGACTTATTTTGAGCCCAAAATCAAAAGTGTTCCTATCTTAAACGAGGACAAACAACAAACCTACAAAATATGGATTAGTAATTCCAAAGGCAAATATCTCCTCCAAACGTAAGTCATACGTTGCCAACCAAAAATCAATAGCACAAGAAACCTCTAATCTACTAAATGGAAAAAGTATAAAATGAAAACCCCTAATTAAGAATAGCAGGAAAATGCAGCTCAGGATGTCATAGATGCGATTCACTATTTTGGAATAGATGTGGCAAACTAGACAACGACTGTGGTGAACCAAAAAGTGACTGCACCACATGGTCAAAAATAATTGTGGTGAATCTCTAGATAGATGCGGTACATGACCTAAAAACTGCAAAAATTCTCAAATCTGGCAAAATTTAGAAAATATCGGAATAGGAATGATGCAATTATTATGTCAAAATGTGAAAATAAAACCCAAAAAGATGAGAAATGACAAAGAATCCCAAAAATTGACTAATAAGACTATTTTCCCTATATTCAAACAAATGTAGCTCTCAAGATGATGAATGTGAATTTTTGTCTTCACAAATGTGTCATAGGATCTATCGAATGCATCGTGCCATACTACGAATGTGTCGTACTATCTCTCAAATGCATCGTTCGCCCTTACAGTTGGGTCGTAAACCTGAAACTCAAAAATTCTTAAAAATTCCTTCAAATCCGGTTTGTTCACGTTAGGTTCACCAATGTAGAAGAGGGTGAAATTAAGGTAAAAGGAATGAATCAATAAAACTCAAACCCTAGAGCCCCTAAACCAACAATGAAGCATAAATGAACATAAAAACATAAAATATGAAGAAATATTCCCAATATTCCTATGCCATGGTTGATTCGACTCCATTGTGCTTCTCCATCTTGCTTTATATGCTTGATTTCCCTTATATTTTGAGTATGCAACAATAAGCCTAGTGATAATGATAGCAAAATATTGGAAATTATACTTGTCTCCTTGAATAATATGTACTTGAATTAGGAATGAAATGACAATGATAGGTCCTTTCATAGAAAACCAAATTTGAATGAAGGGTTGGGATTGAAAGCCAATATGACATGAAAATCAATGGCCAAGATTGCTTGAGAAGCAATGAAATAGGGTTAGGGAAAAGATAGGGTTTGCTTAAGGATGGACATTGGAGATTAAATCATAAAATAATTCAATCAAGGGTGGAAATTAATTGAGATGCGAAGAGATAAGAATGACATGAATAAAGAAGAGTTGTTGGAGTAAATTAAATAAGAAAATTATTTAATTTAGAAAGAAAAGTGAATAATTAAATAATTTAAAACAACTATTTAATTATAGAAGAAAAGAGAAAGATTGATTTTTTAATTAAAATAACAATTTAATTAAAAGTGGAGGGAAAGGACAAAATATTAAATAATTAAAATAATTATTTAATAGTGGAGGGAAAGGTGGAAAATAATTAAATAAATATAATTTATTTAATTATGGAAGAAAAAGCTAATGAACAATTAAAAAATTAATAATAATTATTTATTTATAGTAGAAAAGTGAAAATGAATAATTAAATAAATAAGAATTTATTTAATTAATCAAAAGGAAGAATAAAAGGAAAAAGTGAATGAAGTAAATAATCAAAATTATTTAATTAATAGAAGAAATATGACTTTAAACCATATTCAAATAATTAAAATTATTCAATTATGTAGGGGAAGAAGGGAAATTGATGGTGAAAAATAAGGTTCGCAGGCTTAGGACACTTTTGAGTGTCTACACCTACGATGTCATATTAGGAATCAATTGGCTATGGAAGCACAAGACAAAGGTGGATTGTTTCACCAAATCAGTAGATTACCTAGATGACATAGGAAATAAAGTGTTCCTACAAGGAACCTCCAGGGAAGTCAAATTGAGGCAAATATTGGCCATGCAACTAAAAAGGGCCAAGCAAAGAGGTTGCAAAATTTTCACAGTCAATATGGAGGAAATAGAAGAGCCAAGGGATAGTAAGGAATTCATTTTCTTTACTTATTTAATCTTCTACAAATCCCAAAAGATTCAGGGAGAAGGAGATAGAGAATATTTGGATAAGAAGGGTTCACATTTGGACAAGTACCCCTTTCTCTGAAATTTGAGGACGTATTTCTAGATGAGTTGCCTAGGTTACCTCCCAAGAGAGAGTTTGACTTCTCCATTGACATTATATTGAGATCAGAGCCAATTTCCAAAGCTCATTACCAAATGACCACCATTGAATGATGGAGTTGAAAGCACAGATACAGGAGTTGTTAGAAAAAAGGTTTGATAAGGCCTAGTGTCTTATCATGGGAAGCATCAATGGTTTTTGTCAAGAAGAAGGATGGAACATTAAGATTATGCATTGATTACCATATGCTTAACAAAGCCATGATGAAGAACAAGTACCCATTATCACACATAGATGATCTCTTCGATCAAATGCGAGGGGCAACCGTTTTCTCTAAGATTGATTTGCGATCAAGGTACCATCAACTGAGGCTTAAGGATGAGGACATCCATAAAATAGATTTTCGAACAAGATACGAGCATTACGAGTTCACAGTCTTTCCTTTTGGATTAAAAAATGCACCTACAATGATTATGAACTTGATAAATAGTGTGTTCAAATACTGTCTGATCAAATTTGTACTCCTCTTCCTTGATGGCATTTTGATATACTCTAAAAATGAGGAAGAAAATTATCAGCATTTATAGTTTAGTTTTTTCTCTAACAGTTAAGGGAGCACAAACTATATGGAAAACTATCAAAGTGCTCATTCTTCCTAAAGGAAGTATAGTATCTAGGGCACATTATCTCAGCGGAAGGAATTGCAGTAGATTCAATAAAGATAAAGGCTGTTTTAGAATGGTTGATGCCGAAAAATATGTAGGAAGTCCAAAATTTTATGGGGCTAGCTAAGTATTATAAAAAATTTGTAGCCAATTTCTCAAGGATTGCATGTCCCATTACCTCCCTCTAGAGAAAAGGTAAGAGATTTGTATGGTTAGATAAATGTCATGAGGTATTTGACTTACTAAAAGAAAAGTTGACTACAACACCAATCTTAAAAGTGCTTGATCTTGAGGGACATTTTGTAGTCACCACTGATGCCTCAGGTGAAGGGTTAAGAGGTGTGCTCATGCAAGATGGGTGATTAATCCCCTATGAATCCTAAAAGTTGAAAAAATATGAGTAGAATTATGCACCGCATGACCTTAAACTGGCCACGATTGTGCATGCGCTATAGATATGGCATCATTATTTGTTGGGAAGACCTTTTGAGTTGAGATTCGATGACCAGGGTCTTAGATACTTGTTCACTCAACCCCACTTGAATTCTCGATAGAGAAGATGGTTGGAGTTGATATCAGATTATGATTTTGAGATCATTTATATTAAGGGCAAGGAGAATCGAGTAGCGGATGCCCTAAGTAGAAGGAGGCATATCTCCTCAATGATCTTGGTAAGAACTAATTTTAGAAGCCAAGTGTTGCAATAGTCTAGTGGGGATGAATACTATGAGCAAGTTAAGCAAGCCCTAATGGGTAACCCCCAAGATCCTAGGTATGGTAGTTTCCACTTTGAATCAGATGAGTTACTAAGATATACAAGGAGGATGTACATTCCAAACTCAAGAGAGTTAAGAAACACAGTTTTGAGAGGTTCATACCACACCTTACTCATGGAATCCCGATGTGACAAATCTCTTGGAAGATGTCAAGCCCTTATACTTCTAGAAGGGAATGAAAAGGGATTCCATAAGATATGTGGCAGAATGTCTAGAATGCCAGAGGGTGAAAGTTGAACATCAACACCCAACAAGATTATTATACCCACATGAAATTCTTGAGTGGAAATGACAAGTAATTAGTATGGATTTTGTGTAGGGTCTTCCCATATCAAGAAACATGCACAACACAATCTTGGTAGTGGTGGATAAGCTTACAAAGGTAGAACACTTTATCCCTAGGAATTTGACTGATGGGGCACCAACCATGGACTGCAAGTTTGTGCAGGAAGTATTCAGATTGCATGGTGTTCTTGAGAAAATTATCTCAGATAGGGATGCAAGGATGACCTCAAGATTTTGGAAAACCTTATTCACCTTCCTAGGAACCCAACTAAACATAAGTTCAACATACCATCTAGAGACAAATGGTTAGATAGAAAGGATGAATCAGGTACTAGAGGATCTGTTAAGGGTATATTGCATGGATCAATAATACAAGTGGGAGGATTACCTTCTACTTGTGGAATTTACCTAAAATAACTCATATCACTTTGTGATTAAAATTCCTCCATTTGAGGCATTGTATGGAAGAGTGTGTTGAACTCTTATAAGCTAGGACAAGCTAGAAGATAAGATTAATCTCGTTCCATAAATTCTCTCAAAAATGGAGGAACAGATCAGAATGATCAGAAAAAGGCTGGCTGAAGCCAATGGTAGGTAGAAAAGCTACACTAATTCCAAGTAGATACCTAGACATTTCTCACTATGAGAAAAGGTCTTATTACAAGTCAAGCCTCATAATACTACTATTAAGTTTAGAAAATCATCCAAGCTAGCTCTTCAATATGTGGAACCTTTTGAGGTTCTAGGGGAAATCAATACAATCGCTTACAAAATTTCTCTATTACTACCTCTTGCAAGGATGAATAATGTTTTTCATGTCTCTTACCTTAAAAAGTATATGCCTGGCAATAACCATATGATTGATCGGAATGCACTGTAGGTTCTAGATCTAGGAGTGGTCACAATCAAGCCACTCAAGGTGCTTGAAACGCGTAGGCTTCACCTATGCAATAGAGATGTGATTCAATGCAAGTTTGAGTGGGACCAATATACCGATGATAGTGCCACCTGGGAAGATTACCAAGATATAAAGCAAAGATTTCCTCATTTACTACAAGAATTTGAAAATTGAGAAATAAGACTTTTTATTTTCTTTTTTATGTTATAAAACTATACATCATCGGGGACGATGACTCTCGAGGGGGCGATATGTTTACATCCTACCCTATTTCACTAAAAACTACTTTTTAATTTTGATTAATTAATGTTGTGAATCTTGAGTTCTTGAAAGTTAATCATGTTATGATGAGATTATGCAATGTTGTGTTTTGCAATTCAAATGAATGATGATAGTTACTTGATGCTATGTGTTGGATGAATGTTATGAAATGAATTTATTTTCTTTAAAAATAAATGATAATGTGAATGTAATGAAATGAACATGATATAATGTTTCCATGCTAGCTACTATTTCTTTTTGGAGTGATAATGCAGGAGTGATCTGAGCACCCCAAATAGAATAGGGGGAGTATCACTTGGGAGAAGGGTGACATTGTAGATTATTTGGTTACACCATTTGAGCTAGTGATGTTTAAGTATTGTTCAACAAACCTAATAAGTCTAGTGGATGTTTCTTGCATGCTTAAAGGTAAGCCAACTTGAGTCAACTTGTTGTATTACCCATTTTGTTATGAATGGTTATTTTATAGTTTATTAGCCTTCTTGTTTCTATATATATATGAGTGAATATACATACAAATATGTTTCCTTGTGAGAAAAGCCAACATATGTATACATGGATTGTGTATATATGTACATGGACACATATGCAAGTACGCAGATGAAACTACACACCTATATACGTGCATGTACATTCACGTATGTATAAACCAATACATGCATGCATATGCATATTTGTATGTATATTCACATTATTCGATGAACATAATGGTGTGATAATTTCATTTTGGAAATGATGCCAAGTTTTGATGTATCAATTGACATCATATTTCATGAAAATGAAGTTCCTTTTTTGAATAGTTATTATCATCCTATTAAAAGATATTTAAACCAGCTAGTGGAGCTAATATTATAGCTCGATTCCTTGTAAAAGGAAGAGCTCTTTTATAATGAGTTGGCTCGACTCATTATCGAGGAGCATGCATTTTTATACAATAAAAGATGGAAAATACATTTTATAATTCCTTGTTCAAATGACAATATGTGATCAAGCTTTAAGTCGTGGTTGTAATAGTTGTAACAATGAGATTTATTGGTAATTCAAGTGCAAGAAGGGTGTAAGAGACGCAGTTTAATATTTTGAAGTTGGCTTATAGTTTTAATTCATGTTAATATTTCTTTGGAAATGTCAAGCCACAGGTAGAAATATTAGAGTATTTCTTACATTTTGTAAATCTTGATTAGTTGCGACATATATTTGAGAAATGGTAAAATTGAACATAAGTTCAAACATTGTGTAAATATTCATGAGTTGTAGATATCATCAAAGGTAGCGCTTATTATGCATAATTGAAAGATTTTCACGTATCAACTATAGCATCCATCTCAAATATGGGTGGAGGAAAATCAATTCTATAACTACCATTTTAAATTGATTCTTGTCCTTATCGTCAATGAGCCATTCTTTGGCGAGAGAAGTGATTACGGTAACTGTTGGGGAGATCTTTTACCACTACTTGGCAACCGATTGATATCTAATCTTGCTCATTATAATCCAAGTTTATTTAGTTTGCTAATTTTGTATGAAAGAGGGGCTGGATGATTATAAATTGATGCTAAATGATGCTAATTGAGTCATCATCTTTTAGCTAAAAGCATTGCGAGATGTAAACATATGCATTTTGAACCCATGAGAGATCATGAGCTAATATATTTTATTTTGTTGATTCTTGAGGGTTACACTTAAATCTAGTAAGGTTAGGAGAACAAAGAAACTAAATCTTGATTTTTTTTTAAGTTTTGAACTTTGAGTGTAGAATGAAAGTAAAGATGAATTGAATTAAAAGTGCAGTTGGGGCTAAAAGTGGCAAGATTTTCCTTGCAACAAAGGATAGATTCCTTGCTTTGTTTATGCTAAACATTTGTGAATTGATTTGAGTTCTTAAAAGGCAAGTTTGTTTTGTTGTGAATGCAAAACCCTTGTAGGGCTTCATACTAAGTATAATAACACCTAGTAGAGGGTGTGGTTGGAAATCAAGTTCCTTATAATCCATGACCATTTAGGTCAAGGTAGTTGTTTTGGCAAGAGATTGCTAGGTAACCTGCTACAAGGGAAAAACCCTTGTATTTTGGTTATCTTGAAGCTAAGACCCAAAAGTTACACCAAGTAACGTGGGGGTTCGAGAAAGGGCTAATATCTTATCAACTCCATTGAGTTATGCTTATTTTGGCAAGTTATATTGTGCTAGAAGTTGTTTGTGATTGTTTATTGTGTGGAAAAGTTAGTTCCAGTATACACTAGGTTAGGAAAGGTATTCCAAGTCGCGTAGGGTGGGTGAACAAATGACTTCATCCTTAGTAGTGATTGTATCTATGATATAAATACTAGCATGGCAGTCGCGAGTGAAACCCTGTATTTTGGGGGATACATATAGGCAATTAGGCTCAAAACATCTTCATTTGTACACTTAGTCTTTAGAGATTTTTACCTCCCTCAGAGCTCTTTGCTATCAGTCAAGTTAGAGCTACCTTCACGATGGCTTACGTACCTCATGGCCCACATTGTGCATATATACAGGAGCAAGCCTGATAGTACATATAACTTTAATTTCAACTTGCATTTGATTTTTACTGCATTTATTACTAGCCAAAGGTAGGAAAACAAACACGTCGATCTACGGATCAACATGTCTCGAACCTGATAAGATGCATTTGCAATCATAGTTTGTCGCCTTTGCTAAGGGTTGATGCATTTTCACTGAAGCGATGCATGGATATCAATGCATTTGAAGACATTCTCACATCTAAATTTGGGGGTGGCACATTTGAAAAATGGCCTGCATTTGACTGTTATGCATCAACATGTTTTCTTAAAGTGACGTGTTTGCAATTTTATGTCAAACACTTAGGATTTTTACCAAATTTTTACAAAATCAACATCATTGGCTTCCTGATTTCAGTTGGTACTACACCCTATTTACTGCAAAGAGTGATGACCACACATTATGGACTAGATGGCTTGGTTGTGAGAGCTAGATGTTCAGTTCTTGGTTGGGGTGTGTCTATTCCACATCACATATATGCCTAAGATTCATGCACACTGAGTGATGATGACAACGCTAGTGGAGAGATGGAGATCAAACACATGCACTTTCCACCTACCTATAGAGGAGTGTACCATCACATTGGAGGATTTCTAGTGCATCTTAAGGGTGCCTATTGATGGTGCTCGAGTAATATATGATATGGATGTACGTACCAAATCTATGGAGGGACTTCTTGATGATGATCGACTTGATGCTATAAAAAAAAGCTATATTTTTTGTAATTCCATGTTTGTGTGCCTAATATTGTATTATGCTTAGCTGCACTGATCATGAGACCATTGATTCCAGATAGGAGGTCTCACAGATTCTTAGTTGGATGAGAATATGTTATTGAGGGCATGATTATGGAGGGTATTATTTATGCGTGGGGACCTTGTATCCTTGTGCACTTATACCATGATATCCATTAGGTATGATATTTCTTGGCTACTAGCTTATTAGTTGGGGTGATATTGCTTCTTGTATGGAATTGGGATCAAATAATCATTACATAACCCATTGGAGAGTCTGAAAGGGATTCTAGAGATCCATTGGTTTACAAGTATGAGAGTCAACTCACTTAAAGGAAAATTAGGAGACTACACTATTGGAGGGGGATCTTTGATGATATGGTCAAGTTTATCTGGAGGCCATACTTACAAATTAAGGTATTTGAATGACTATTTGCATCTACCTTTATGTAGGCAAACAAAGTGGCTTCTAGGCCTCACGACACATATCATTGATTGATTCCTGTCGAACCGAGTCATGAGACAATTCAGAGAGATGTAGGTAGTTCCACTAGATGATTATCACATTGTTTTCACTTAGATGGCTAGGGATATTTCTCATTGGGAGGCATAATTATGCCTCATGTAGCATTGGGAGAGGTTACATAGCTAGTTCCATAACTATTGGGTTGGATAGGTGGTTTGGATGATCCTAACACCACACTTGATTATACAGCATGGTGGGTGTAGAGGTGTCCTGTATGATTCACTTAATTATAAGAGGGAGAGTTGGTAGGGATCGTAGGATGCGCCAGAGGGCAGAGTAGGAGGTGAGATAGGTTATACCTATTGTGCCTATAACACACACACCCTGTTTGAATAGGGGCCCCCCTCTTTTTCTTTTCACCTTTGTGGAGTTGGTTTGCCTTTGTCTCATTTTGTGTGCCCCTATTTTTGAGCCTAAGTTGGTCATGAGCAATAAAATTGTCAAATACCTTGTGGCCAATGTCACCCACTCATATTTCACCAGGTCTCGGGCCTTAGAAAAACTTGACATGCAGACTTTCATCCTCTAGAAGCTATGAAATACGTCACCCTAGGTGGGCCCACCATTGCGGGTCTCCTTATGCAGAGGTTCATCTCTTCTCTACCGTTCCTTGTGTCTATCACCCCACATTTGGCCACAAGGTAGCACCCACATTAATCTTTTTCGCATGACCCTTTTTCGAACATCCTTTGATGCATGGGTTTCCGCTATTCCATCTCTCCTTCTACCTGTCATACTTGTATTTAATGCCATCATTAATAGCAGGTTAGTCTATAAATAGAACACTCCCAACTATCATTTTTATTCACAATTTTCAAATTTGAAGGAGGAGACATTTGCACATGCGGAAGAATCTTTAAGCGATTGAATCGTGACCACATCCGCTAGTCACGAGGTAAGCACCCAACCTCTGCCATGAATATTGATCTATAGCAAACTAGCTAGGGTTTTGGATTAAACAAATTTCTAAATAACAAAACTTTAAAGAATCAAACATTGATTTATTGAACAATGCCACCATCATGGTGTGCAATGCAGGTTCTAAACTAAGATTCACGTTGGGAATTCTATTGAAATCGATAGGGTTAAAGACAACCTTCAAAACCTTTGGCCCCACTCTCAAACATTAGCAAAAGTGAGGAGCACCCAGCCTCCACCATGACTGTTGATCTATAGCAAACTAGCTAGGGTTTTGGATTAAACAAATTTCTAAATAACAAAACTTTAAAGAATTAAACATTGATTTATTGAACAATGCCACCATCATGGTGTGCAATGCAAGTTTTGAACTAAGATTCATGTGGGAAATTCTATTCAAATTGATAGGGTTAAAGAAAACCTTCACAACCTTTGTCCCCACTCTCAAACATTAGAAAAAGTGAGGAGAACCCTTGGAACAAGTCAAAATGCCCTCGCAGATGATGCAAAATCTATCCCTTCCATCGTCATGACTAACTATGAAACCCCCCAGGGCTTCCCACTGTCTAAAACCTGCATTCACATTAAATTTAAACCTTGAGAAAATGATTGAACTCCTAGGGACTTTGCAGTTTTCTTCTTGTGGGAATCCATGGTGGGAACTCTATTGTAATTATGTCCTTCTTAGCAGCCAATCCAATGAAGTTATCCACTTCGTGGACTGCACCCTTATCATTTCCCTAGGAGTACTCAATCAGGTGTTTTCCAAAATTGACCAAGTTATTGGGACAATGTGAATCCCCATGGGCGGGTCATCGTTCCTTCATTTGTCCTTAACAAAAATTCATAAGCAACCTCCTGATGTGCGGTTCCCGCAATGTCCCCCTCTGCCACTATCAAGTGAAATCACAATTTTACGGGCTCAAGTCAAGTACCTTTATGGATCCACCAATGTGGGCCGCTTTATGCGGAAGGTTTTCTCATCAACACCGTTCTCAATGGTAAATCCAATGTGCCTTCCCACAGTCCATTCCTTGCACTCGTAGAGCGCAACATCAAAGTCAAAGTGGCAAATTTTCTAAGTCAAAGTAGGTAAACGGGTTCGCCCTTGCAAGTGTCCACCTTTGGAAGACCATCCCATGCTGCTTTTGCTAATGAAAAAGTCCTTGTGTCGCTCTGCCCTATGGGTCCCACATGCCTTATTTCCTCAAAGAAAAGTTAAAATTTTAGGTCAGACAATCCCTATGAGTCTGTTCATGCAAACTGCCATTCGTAGGAGGCTGCTACCTCTAGGCTGCTTCTTAATGGCAAAACATCACTACCTCTCTACCATGTGGACCTCGAACCAACTAAATACATTGACATAACGAAGACACAAAGGCAAAGTTATGAGTTAGGACTCTCCAGCGGGTCCGCCCATGCGAGTCGCCGATATCAGAATGCCATCCCCTTAAAGCTATTGTATAACAATGATGACCCAACAACCCTCCACTACTCGGCTTCCATGTGCTGAATTTTTGCACTTCATGAATGACCAAGTTTTCAACTAAAATGACCAAGCTCAACCCCTTATGTGTGTCGATGGAGTTAGAACCAAAATTAATCAACGATAAAGACATGGCAGGTCCTGCAATGAGGAATTTCGCCTATGGAAGGTCATCTCCTTTTGACCATCCCTTAATAGTAAAACACCAACGACGACCACACTCATAGCTTATGCCTCTTTCACACCTGCATCAGCTTCAAGGCTTGATTTAGTGGAGGGGATTGACTCCAAGCATCTTCTTCACCAATTTTAATACATGCCTAATAACTTTACACCAAATTTGCTTAGTAATCATTTATTGTAGAAATCTATAGTCGGGTGGTCTTCTATGAAATTCCATTTGCCTTGTGTCGTTCCCTAATGACATTCACCTTGGTGGCTTTCGCAAGGTGAAAACCCGCACTGCAAAAACTGCATTTCAACAAATTGCCCAAATGAGCCTCAAATGATAAAATATGATGAATTTTATGATATTTCAAGGGTGTATGGATGTACTAGTAGACTTGTTTGCCCAGTCTATTGGGAGGAAATTTGGCATCCCAACCTTTAACCAAATGGAGGAAGTGGCAAAGGAATTTTAGTTGAACATCTGAAAAGAGGACCCCATCGGGTGCAAAAGGACAATACCAAATTCCACTGGGCCAAAATGATAAGTGAGAATTTGCATAATCAATTCATGACGGTAAAGAAGACTTTGTAGTTGTACATGACCTCATACTTGGTTTATCTCTTGGCCATAAATTTCTCGTACAAAAGATTATATTGTGTTGGGGTACTGGGGACAAAGAAGGGGCAACTCAAGGTGTATGACTACTACCCCTAGCTCCAATACAAAAAATTCAAGAAAGATTACAAGAGGGTAAATGATTCTTTCATTGGGCACATCATTGGAACCTTGGCAGAAGAATATCACACAATGCTAAGGCGGTCATAAAGGGCTTTGGATATTTTTTTATCCAATTCCCAACATTCACATACATTAGAGCAGAAGGATTCTTAGGAAGATCCTACCGGGTTGGGGTACTGGGGATGAATAAGGAACAACTCAAGGTGTATGACTGCTACCCTCAACTCCAATACAACAACTTCAAGAAAGATTACATGAGGGTAAATGATTCCTTCATTGGGCACATCATCGAAACCTTGGTAGGAGACTATCACACAACACTAAGGCGGTCATAAAGGGCTTTGGATATTTGTTCATCCAATTCCCAAAATTCACATACATTAGAGCAAAAGGATTCTTAAGAAGACCCTACCGAATGCCCTACTACCTAAATGATAGAATGGTGTTACTGGAGATTACTTAGCAATTGAAGACTGCTCATAGTTTGCTGCATAATAAGAACTATGTAGGGGTTCCATATCCCCTCACATTTGGACAAGGAATGTACTCTTGCCCTACTGCCCCACGCACTAAGTACTCTGAGAAGGAGCTGGTAGAGTATAATTTTGAATTACATACAGATAGGGGAGTCTTGGATCCCATTAACAAATTGAAGAATCAAGTTGGAAGGAAATAAGCCCACCAACACACTTAGAATATTTTTGGGTGAATTGTGATGATGAAAGAGAGGTCTAGAGATGACATTATATGAGAAAGACCACCGAATTTGTAAAATCTATCAATTTATACCCTATATCGAATCATATTGTCGAGGATGACAATATTCTTGATGAAAAATATAATGCTTTGGTAAATGTGTCACTACCAGTAATCAACTGGGCCTAAGAGGAGCTCATTGATTTGTATATTATCACCTGCTCTATAGAACAACAAACCAAGTAGTGGATAGATGAGAAAATAGCTCAATTGTATGAGTAGGGTGCAAAACTAACAAATAGAGAGCTCAAAGATGAGCTTGAAAGTGAAACAAACAATGGTGTCACTATAAGATCTTCAGGTGAGGCTCCTAAGTCTCCATTGGTCACAAGATCGAGAAAAAGAAAGGATATATCTAAGTGGAAGCCCAAGCACAAAGTATATACAAGAAAATCAATAGAGGGGCAACCCCCAAAGAAAGAAAAAAATATAGGAACCTTTATTCTCAAGATGCCCACCATTCAAGAAGAGGGACATCGACAATAAGAAGTGTAAGAAGCTGAGCAACCTCACTCACCACCACCCACTACCATTGCACTCCCATCTACCTCCGTTGTTGTGCCATCCCCACTTGCCGTGGACACCTCTGTCCACCTCACTTCCGATTCCCCAACTACTCCCATGTCACATCTCAGACTTTGATGTTGCTTCCTTTTGCTTTATGTGGAACTGATATATGACTGAATATGTGTGGTAGAACAAATAATAAACAATATGGTATTTTGAGAGATGAAATAAGAAAATGTTTGTTTTAATTTAGAAAAGGTTGAAATGCATTGAATATAGTTTTATTTTGAAAAAGATGCAAAATAGAAAAGTGCTATTTGGATTAATGAATATTATTGCTTCAATTTATATTTTCTTGGATACTAATCTATTAATGGGTTCCTGAGTTTTGCTTGAGCTACAGGTTGTCAAAGACCAAGGGTGTGGTTAAGGAAGAGGAGGTTAGCTTCCTGGCAGGGTAAAGAAGGAATGGTTCTCTCTCACACACACGAGCACTTAGTAACATGTAGATGCATTTAGTATTTAATTTAGTTAATTATTTATATTGTTTGTACTTTAAAATGTGAAATAAAAGTGCAAAGAAATAAAATAATTAATTATATTTTAATTAAAAATTTCATTTTGCAATTAAATGACAATTCTTTGTTATTTAGGATAATTATTTTATTTGTAATTAAATGATATTTCTTTATTATTTATTGAGGATAATTATTTCATTTGCAATAAAAATGTCATTTCTTTATTATTTATTGAGGATAAATATGATGCATAAAAATAAATCTTGTTTTATTTTAAAATTAGATTATTGGAAAACTTGAAAGAAAATCTTTAAAAGAGGGAAAAACTATAAGGGAAACACAATAGTTTTTCTTTATCTTTCTTTTTCTCTACAAAACAATAATTGAAAATGGGTGTCGGGAGAATGTTTTTGGAAGTACACTAAATTAAGAATGGTGGAAAGTAGGGGAGAAAAACAAGAGAGGGGAAAATAAGACAAAGAGGAAAATCTTCAGAAAGTGATTTCCAATAGATCAAAGATGGGAAAGAGAGAGGAAACAAGAAGATGAAATCCAAATGAAAAGTGATATCCAAATTTTCAATTCTTTTCCAATGCATTTCAATTTCAAAATGAGTAAATCGATGATTATTTGTGGAAAGATTTAATCCTCCCTTGAAACCCTTTTGAATGCCAATTGCAAATTGAGCTTAGTGTTTTAATGTTTTATTTACCATATGTGATTCAACATCATAGTTGTACAAATCTTCATTTTTCCTATTCTTTTTATATAAAATTATATATATTTATATAAATACATATATATAAATATTTATAATATTATATATATATATGTACCTTGCTGTTGTAAATTTTAGAATTGAATTTCAAACATACTGAGCCAAAAATTTCAAATTTCCTTTTAAGCTAAATTTATGATTCTAGAATGTAATAATATTACATATTTACATATATACAAAATTGTATATATATATATATAATATTATTATTATATTTATATTTTGGATAGATTAAAAGTAACAAATTCTGAATCGATTTAATTAAATTGTTGTTGTAATAGAGAGGGAAACACATTTTTTTTAGAGGACTAAGCCTCCCCAACCACACACCCCCTATGAGGAAGGTTGCTCTGTGGAGGCAACACTCCCTCCATAGGAGCTGCTAGCTTCATAAGGGCCAAACTTGCTTTATTAAACTTCGATTTCTTTTAAAAATTTGCTTGGTTGTGTTTTTGTATATATATATATATATATATATATGAGTGTGTATGTGTATGTATGGGTATATATTTATACATTTAGCACACTGTAAAATTTAGTAGAATATACATAGTTGTAGATGTATTCTGGCATGGGCACTGAACACTATTTTGTTTGTAAGTGTAATTTTTAGAATATGAATATATATATATATTATACATATGTGTATATCTTCATGTATAGAAGTAGACCTAAATTTCAAAAAGAATAGATATTAAATCTGACTTGGAATGATATATATTTCCTTCTTAAATTTATATATTTTTGAATTAAATTGGTATATTTTTGTATATAAATATGTATATATATATGAATATAAATATATATATATATATATATACGAATATAAATATGTATATATATACGAATATAAATATGTATATATATACGAATATAAATATGTATATATATACGAATATAAATATGTATATATATATATATATATATCTGTGTGTGTGTGTGTGTGCACATACATGAATGGGCAAGTTTTACTTTTTTCTTTAAATGTACATGTTTCTAATTGGAAGTACTTTTTTCAAATATATACAAATCCATTATATTTTAGAGATTAAACCATTTAAATTGGAAGTGGAGTATTGGATACTTTGGAAGCAAGTAGAAAAGTGCACATATGCAATAATTGCTTTAATCCTTTGGAGTGTAGTGGTTTGATTATAATGAGTTCACGGTGAAATGTAAAACTAGGTGTAAAATTTATCTTCTTGTGAATTATTTTCTTATGCAACCAAATAGTGACTCTGGAGATATAATGTGTTTTCCGAAAGAATGTTTGAATTAGAAAATGCTTGAACCTTATGCAACTTGTGAGAAAATTTATAATATTTACACATTTCATGAGAATACTTCTGAGATAGGATGCCGAATGTGGATTCCTAGAGACGACAGTTTACCTTTTCTTAAACTACCATTTATATTTTAATGCTTGGCCAAGCTACTATACCAGTGAAATAGATGGATAAAAAGCCTATAATTATATGTTATATATGTCTCTACCACATCCTACATGCAAGTAATATGTTATTCTAATATAGGAATGCATATAGGAATTAGACACACATCAAGAGATTCCCTCCTACTTTATTGTTTTAGGTTGCTAGGCTCCTCATGCAAGGTTGGTGCTTTCTTCGAGTTAGGAAGAAATCCGGGGAAGTCTTATACTTCATGGTTGGGAAGAAAAGGCACTTTAACCTCACTCTTGGCCTCAACTTGCAGAAGACCAATGGTGTCATGGTGGTTGAGGATCGAAGATTCTTTATGCTATGGATGTACTTCTTTTATTACTTTTTGTATGGCTTACATAGCCAATTTGTAAAATATAACTTTACTTCATGGATGTAATTATTGATGAGAACTTATTTATGTAACATTGAAACAGATGTATTGTAACACCCTCTTGTTGTATGTAATTGTAATTCATTATTGAACTTGCCTTAGAGCATTTATGGAAATTTAGTGTTAAACATGTATCACTTTTTCCTTACTTGGAATGTGCATTGCTCTTGGCAATATTTTGTTTAGTATGTGAGTTTTTTGAGCTTTACATTTTGGTATCAGAGCATCTAGGTTAAACTCTAGGGCCTACGCCTAATTACACTTAATGTTATGTTTTCCAGAGTAATTCTAATGGATATTAGGACTTATCATCATGGAGGAGGATCTTGTGGTGATATGAATGATAGGTTGGATCAAATCTTAGCCCTGTTGAGTCGACAGGAGGCCAAAATTGATAGCCTGGAACAAGAAAGGTGAATAGGCCAACGAGGGTTGAACTCTGGTGGAAATGAAGGTAATACAAATGGAGAACAACTAGAGACTGAAGGAAACCTAAGTAAGCAAGGAAAGGTGGCTGAAGAGTTGGGAAAGGACCTCAAAAAGGTCACCTCGCCAAAATTTGATGGCAAAACATTTGGGGACGAGGTAGAAGCATGGGTGATTGAGACGGAGAAGTATTTTTCCTTGTGAAATTCATCCAATGAGACTAAGGCTAAATGGGGATCATATCAACTCACTGGTGAAGCTACCACTTGGTGGGATAATGAAAAGGTAAAGAAGTAGTTTTTGCATGGTATGGTAACTTGGGAACAATTTATGCAGTTGTTCAAGAAAAGGTGGCTACCATAGTTGTAATTTGACAAAAAGATGAATGAATTCTAGAATGTCACTCAAGGGGGAATGAGAGTAACTCAATATTGGAAAAAAAAATCCCACTTGCTCAAATATGTACCTTAGTACCAGCTTGATGAGAGGTTTCGGGTTCACAAATTCATCCTGGGGCTTAGACCTCAAATTGGAGATGAAGTAGACATTCATTATCCTTCCACCATGGATGAGGCTTTTGAGAAAGCAACCAAGCAAGAACAAAAGTTACAACAAATTGCAAATTACAGAAGGAGAAAAGATGCTAAGTATGGTAACATGAAATCTCAAGGAAACAATCAGAATAATAGTAATCATAATTAGTACAATCAGGGCAATAACAATAACAGGAAGATCAAGAATCTCAAGAGGGGTAACAATTCTCAGGACCACAATGATGAAAATTAGAACAACAATAAGAGGGAAAATTACAATAACAACAACAATAATAGGAGAGATGTTTCTGACAAACCTAGAGCACCCTGAGGAGGTTGTTATACATGTGGCGGTGAGCACTATGCTAGTGTGTGTCCTGAAAGAGTGAGTAATCCAAAGATCAGGAATCAACATCACATCCATGCGGTGGTTGATAGTCGCCAAGCTGACTTCCAGGCTACACCAATCCAACTTTCGGGTAAGCTTTTTGGATGCCTTGTTTCTATCTTAATTGATACCAGAGCAACTGAGTGTTTTGTTGATCCTCATGTTATTTCTAGATTATTTGTTAAGTCGAGATATATGGATAATTCATGGAAGTTCCAATATGGAAATCGGGTAGAGAGAACCATGGAGCAATGTCTAGCTTGCAACGAACTTGAAATTACCAGCTTTGAGACACATGTCAACTTCTATGTAGCACCCCTGGGGTCATATGACGTAATCTTGGGAATAAATTGGCTTACTAAACATAAGGCCATCATTGATTGTGGAGAAAAAATAGTGAAATGTTTAGATGATCAAGGTAACCGTGTTGAGATTCATGGTTTAAACAGACCTTTAGAACTCAGGTAGATCTCTGCCATACAACTGAAAAAGGCTAGTAGAAAAGGGTGTGCTATCTATGCAATAAAGGTCAGGGATCTCGATAGCTTGGATTCATCAGCTAATGACCATCCTATTCTAAAGGAATTCCATGATGTTTTTTTTGATGAGCTAACTAAACTACCACCTAAGCGAGTATTTGATTTCTCAATAGACTTGATACCTAGAGTTGAGCCTCAATCTAAGGCACCATACAAGACAAACACTACCGAATTGCATGAGTTGAAGGTCCAGTTACAAGAGTTGCTTAACCAAGGTTTTATAAGGCCAAGTGTGTCTCCATGGGGAGCACCTGTCATATTTGTGAAGAAGAATGATGGGACCTTAAGGTTGTGTATTGATTATAGAATGCTAACAAGGTTACCATCAAAAACAAATATCTGATCCCTAGGATTGATGATCTGTTCGATTAGATGAAAGGGGCTAAGGTATTCTCGAAGATTGATCTGAGGTTAGGATACCATCAACTAAGGATAAAAGATGAAGAGATTTTCAAAACTGCTTTCAAGATGAGATACATGCACTATGAATTCACAATGTTACCATTTGGGCTAACCAATACTCCAACAACTTTTATGAATTTGATGAGCAACATCTTTCGAGACTGCCTGGATGACTTTGTCCTAGTTTTCTTGGATGATATCTTAATATATTTTAAATTAGAGGTAGATCATGACAAACATTTTGAGGATAGTGTTGCAGCATTTGAGGGATCATAAGCTTTATGGGAAGATGTCTAAATGTGCTTTCTACTAAAATGAGGTGCACTATTTGGGACATGTTATTTTAGTTGATGGGATGGTAGTGGACCTAGATAAGATCAAGGCAATCATGGAGCGGCCAACACCGCAAAATTTTTCAAAAGTCCAGAGCTTTATGGGACTTGTCGGCTACTACAGGAAATTTGTCAAGGGGTTCTCAACAATCGCAACACCCATCACCGCACTCCAAAGAAAAGGAAAGGAATCTGAAGGGAGTGATAAGTGTGAAAAGGATTTTAGGTTTCTAAAGGAGAAACTTACTTCTGCACCTATCTTGCTTGTGTCGGATCCAAATAGGCACTTTATAGTGATAACATATGATTCAGGAGAGGGTGTAGGAGCAGTCCTTAAGTAGGATGGATAGGTGGTGGCATACGAATCCAAAAATCTAAAACATGAATTGAACTATGCACCACACGATTTGGAGTTGGCTGCCATAGTGCATGCTCTTCAAATATGGAGGCACTACCTTTTGAGGAATCCTTTCGAACTAAAAAAAAATCATTCAGGAATGTAGTATATTTTTACTCAACCCAACCTAAATGCTCATTAGAGAGAATGGTTGGAATTTTTGAGTGAGTATGATTTTGGCATTGACTATATAAAAGGAAAATAAAATAGAGTAGCAGATGCCCTAAGTAGGAGGAGACATCTTGCAACTATGGTCACTATAAGGTCAAATTTTAGGTAGCAGGTGATTCAAGCTTTGCTAGGAGATGAGCATCATGAAAGGGTGAAACAATCCCTAGAGCAGGATCCTTCGGATCATAGATATGTCAGATATATGTTTGAGATTGATGGACTCTTGAGGTACCAGGGATGGATGTATGTTCCTAACTCAACAGGATTGAGGGAGTTAGTGCTAGAATAATTTCATAATGCACCGTATTCAGGGCACCCCAGTGTGACCAAAATGATAGTGAGACTCAAACCATTATATTTCTGGCCAAGACTTAAGAGAGATGTTACTGCTTTTGTAGCCCGATATTTGGAATGCCAACGAGTTAAGGCTGAGCATGTGCATTCGATGGGACTTCTATATCCACATAGGGTACCAAAGTATAAATGATAGGTAATCACTAGGGATTTTATTCAGCGGTAAACTATGACCAAGAAACGACATGATGTCATCTTGGTTGTGGTAGATGAATTGATGAAAGTAGCCCACTTCATTCCTAGAAATCTTTAGGATGGATCCTTTGTCTTAGTGAAGAAATTTGTGCAGGAGACTTTCTAGTTGCACGAAGTGCCAGAGATGATCATCTTAGATCGTGACATTTGAATGACTTCTAGGTTTTGGACTACATTGAATTATTCTTTGGGAACCAAATTTAATTTTAGTTTAGCTTATCATCCTCAGACAAATGGTCAAACAAAGAGGATGAATTAAGTAGTAGAGGATATCCTTAGAATGTATTGTATAGAACAACATAAGTGGGAGGAGTACCTACCTTTAGTGGAGTTCGCATATAATAACTCCTATCACACCTCTTTAGGAATGGAACCTTTCGAGGCTTTGTATGGCCACAAATGTCGTACACCTATCAGTTGGGATAAGGTGGAGGACATGATTGTCATTGGGCCTGAGATGTTGAGGGAGATGGAGGATAAGATGAAGCTAATCAAGAAAAAGTTGAAACAAGCTTTAGATCACCAGAAAAACTTTGCTGATAGGAACAAAAAATTTAGATTGTTCTTAGTGGGAGATAAGGTCTTCTTGAGGGTTCAGTTGTAGAAGAGCTCAATCTCATTTGGCAAGAGCTCTAAGCTTGACCCTAGATATGTTGGGCCTTTTGATGTTTTGTAAGTTATCAATCTGGTTGCATATAGGCTTGCTCTACCACCGGCTCTATCCCATATACATAATGTCTTCCATGTTTCTATGCTTAATCCATACCATCTAGATGTTACTCATAATCTTGACTGGCATGCATTGTAGGTTCAGGATCTAGGGGTGGTGCTAGTGGAGCTCATCAAGATTCTGGAAAGGTGCAATGTTAAGTTGCAACACCAAGATGTGGTGCAATATAAGGTCTAGTGGGACCAATACTCAGTGGACAGTGCCACCTCGAAGAATGCAAAGGATATTGATAGATCTTTTCCACATTTGAGATTCTAGCATACTTTTTATTTCCTACATATTATGACTTATGATACACTGAATGTTTAAGACTCTGTTGTGTGGATGTTTTTTAATAAGGCATCGAGACGATGTCTCTTCCAAGTGGGGAAGGATGTCATGTCTCAGAATTTTATGCCGCTTTATTTTTCTTTATGTGGAATTGATATATGACTGAATGTGTGTGGTAGAAAAAATAATAAATAATATGGAATTTTGAGAGATGAAATAAGAAAATGTTTGTTTTAATTTAGAAAAAAATGAAATGCATTGAATATAGTTTTATTTCGAAAGAGATGCAAAATAAAAAAAATGCTATTTGGATTAATGAATATTATTTCTTCGATTTATATATTTTTGGATACTAATCTATTAATGGGTGCCCGAGTTTACTTGAGTTGCAAGTTGTCGAAGACCAAGGGTGTGGTTAAAGAAGAGGAGGTTAGGTTCCTGGCAGCGTAAAGAAGGAACAATTCTCTCTCACACACACGAGCACTTAGTAACATGTAGATGAATTTAGTATTTAATTTAGTTAATTGTTTATATTGTTTGTACTTTAAAATGTTTAATTAAATTAATTTGTAGTGAAATAAAAGTGCAAAGAAATAAAAGAATTCATTATATTTTAATTAAAGATTTCATTTTGCAATTAAATGTTAATTCTTTCTTATTTTGGATAATTATTTTATTTACAATTAAATGGTATTTCTTTATTATTTATTAAGGATAATTATTTCATTTGAAATTAAAATGGTATTTCTTTATTATTTACTAAGGATAAATATGATGCATAAAAATAAATCTTGTTTTATTTTAAAAATAGGTTATTGGAAAACTTGAAAAATCTTTAGAAGAGGGAAAAACTATAACGGAAACACACAATAATTTTTCTTGATCTTTCTTTTTCTTTGCAAAACAATAACTGAAAATGGGTGCCAAGAGAAAGTTTTTGGAAGTACACTAAATTAAGAATGGTGGAAAGAAGGGGAGAAAAACAAGAGAGGGGAAAACAAGAAGAAGAGGAAAATCTACAGAAAGTGATTTCCAACAGATCAAGGATGGGAAAAAGAGAGGAAATTGTTGGCAAGAGACATTGCGCAAGTCATCTCGTGTTGTCATTGATGGAAACCCTAGTCAGTAATCCCATCCACACCTTAGTAAGTGCTTATACTAGAAGTTAGATTGAAGATATGTGTTATCTATCAAAGCTAAAATAGGGCATCCGACAGAGTTGTGTACATTGACTCATATGTAATTTCCTATTATCATTTTGTGTTGTGGATCTCAGGGAAGGTCTTTTGATGTATGAAATATCTTGTCTTTGAATCATCAGGCTTCAGACTAATTGGTGGGCAAGTTAGAAGATCTAGTTTATTGATTTTTCAGTTTAACAGTGCAGAAAGGCCAACTAGATGAGTGTAGCGTGTTACAATTATTTGAGGCATAATTGTTTAAGGTGTTTTGTGTTCGAGATATGCTGTTTTGGATCCTTACTATGTTTTGGCCGAAATTGTTTGATTCACATTGATAATTGTCTATGGATTGGGCCAACAGTTTGTGCACATTTCATATTTTGTTCAAGCTGACATGCAATTGTTCTAATATGTAGTTGCAGATATATATAATCGATTATTCATATCATTTTGACATATGATGAGAGAATTAGAAGGATTATAGATCGATTATGCAAAGTTTCACTTGAGCAAAACAAATATTGGTGATTCGAATTAAAGCAAACATAGTTTCAAGAGCAGAATCAGAAAAAATGTGAAGAATGTGACCAATGTGCTTAACTAGAACTATAATCAGGCATTAGTAGATGCTATCTCATAGTTCATCCACTCCAGTTGTCTTCTGAATGTGACTGTAAGAAAGTGAGTGATTTAGAGAAAAGGGGACTCTAAACTAACACAAATTCAATTATCTTTGCAAGAAAAAAACTCTAACACTTTTAACAAATGATTTTTCTCATAATCTTCCACTATGTTTTTATGAGAGAAGCAAATAAAGTATTTTTGACATAATTTTCAGATAACAACCCCAATCCACTATCTAAAACATGTTTTGGATACCCATTTGGGGTTTTTACAACATATAAAATTTTCAAGCTAGGTTACTTTGGAAAAAAACCCTCAAAATTCTGCTGATACGCTTGAAACTAGGCCTAATTAGGCTTAATATGCATGCAAATGAAAGGAAACGTCACCTATAACTTTCAAAAATAAAATAATTACGTCAATATCTCTAGTGAGACTCAATAGGACCTTATTATAGAACTTTCCTCAATTTTATATCAAAATCCAACGGTTTAAATAAGATTTATGCCATTTTTACCAAAATTGGAAACCCTAGGACAAATTCAGACCTGTTTTAGTAAATTTGCAATAACTTTCTCATATATCCATAAAAATGAATGAAACCAATTCCAAAAGAAATATAATTAATTCTTATATCAATAAAAATTAATTTCAGATCCGTGCAATATCATAAAGATCCGTACAACTCAATGGAGCAGCAACTTTTGCAGCCAGATTACACATAAAAATATGTCTAATTTGTATCTTATTCCTCCAAACTGCTCTCCCACACCTTGGGTCATGTTTTAAAACATGTATTTATGAGTTAAAAATGGTTCATAACCAATATTTCACATTACAACTGCTCAAATTCCCATTTTGTGCAACATTGACCCTTCACATTCCATAATTTTGCACTTTTGCAACTATGACAATTTTTGACAATTTTTACATTATTTGCAATATGACTCCAAAATGACCACCTAAACCCAAGAATGGACTCATAAATATTCAAAATGGTCCAATTGAACTTATTACATGATTAAAATACCCAATAAAATAGAATTTTACAAAATGGCCTCATGTAGGCATGAAATTGACTAGGTGATCCTGCACCGTACTCCTAGAGAAAAGAAAATTCAAGTCCCATTGAATGCTGGTCTTCTGATTCTTTCTAGTCTTCCAATTCTTTTGCAAATTTAATTCCTCTTTGTAACTCTTCTTGGGTCCTTCTTCCTCTTCTTCTTCTTATTCCATCTTTCTTTCTAGTCTTCCAATAAAGTGTACACATTTGAAGTTGACCCTGAACCTAATAATTGCTTAAACATTGAGAATTCCAATGAGAATAATTTCAACACCTTAACACCAACCACCCAAGTGGAACCTATACAACCAATGCTCTTAGACAATGATTGGGGTTCCCTAGACTTCACCCCTCCCTTAATGGGAGAATCCACGATCACAAACAAAGACTCTGAAAAGGGAATGATAGTCTTGTCAACACAAGACTCGACCGATCCTTTGAAAGCATCCACCTCAACCACTTTAGCCAAAGATGCAACCAACGAACCCTCACCCAATTGAAAAGCACTGAAAAAAGCTTTATGGAAAAGGTTATGAGCTTATGAAACAACTTGGCTATAGTCGAAAAGGATGTGGTGCTAACGAACAACGTATCCGCAACCCCATAGAGCCTCCTACGCAAGCAACTAATCATGGTCTTGGTTAGTGTACTTTAGTCAAAATCACCAAGCCTTACCCTCACACCAACCCTATCTCAAATCACCCTTCTAAACCAACCTTATAAAGTGACCCTTTGAAACCAACAAGGAACTCTTTGCTTAATGCCCATGTCATCTCGCAATCCACTACTGATTTTGATTTTACACACTCCTCCAAAGGAGTGTACAAAATATCACAATCTATAGAGACTTTCCAAAGTGTGACATCCTATACTAAGAAAGACACTTCGTTGTTACAAACCAAAGGATCGTCTTCTACCCTTGATCAAGAAATTATCTTGTCTAGACTCCTCCAAGATCACTTGATATCCCTTCCTCCAAGAACTCGAAAGAAATGTTGCAACAAACACTCCTTTTGTGCCTATCACCAAGTTCATGGTCATAACACTAATGAATGTAAAGCCTTGAGTAGTAAAATCCAACATATTAAGGAGTCTGGTGTTCTCCCTTATATAGGGGCACCTCATTCCTCTAATTGATACTGATTTTCACTCTACCTTGCATCTCACCAATCATTTCAACTCACTCTTGTCCTGCACTAATGGGTGCAAGGGGTTAGTTATCCTTTTCCCTCGTATGTCACTTTTCGTTGTCTCTTTTGACTAGTCGTTAACCTTTCATGAACATATAAGAGCAAGCTTGGGATGTGGACGACATGCCTTAAGTTGACTCGCATGTGACATACTACCCTTTTTCATGACACAGCTTATCAAAAACATATGACTTGGCATAAGGCTTTCCTCACAAGCTCTCATGTCTTCCTCTTCTTCTAATTTAAAGCAATTTCTCATAGTAATGGTGTTAGAAACTGCTTTAAAGTGGGGGCATACATCGACCACTCACATTTCACTTTGTGATCTTCTCTTTCTTGTGATCCCCTCTCTTGGAAACATTAGGTACAATGTTTCCCATGATGAGACATTGAATTTGTCCTCTCTTACAAACAAGATGAGACCATTTTCACTTTTCCTCTCTTGGAGACATTACACATGATGTTCCTTAAGATGAGACATTGCACAAACTAAGAAAAACCCCTTTAAACACTCCTTACATCATTTTCAAAAGTTGTTTCCTTTAGTGGCACCTTATTAAAGTTATCAAGAGGTATAAATTTGGTATGGTTTGAGCGGGAAGCCCAACCAGTGGCATGACTTTCCCCATAGCCACCTATATTTTTCACCTTTTGGGCCTTCTCACCCGATGGACAACCAAACATCTCGTCACCCCAGGAGTGAGTACACATCTTCTTTTCGGACAAAGAACCTAGATCCTATCCACAATTAGTTGGACAAATGGTTGAAGCTTGATCCATATTTTATTTCATTCTTCTCTTTCTTCTAGTTCTTGTCATTGCATGATCATGTATCTCATTTTGCTACAAATCATTTACCCTTGAATGTGTCTTTTGCATTGATGTCGAGTTGACTTAGGATCTTGAATCCTGGGGGCTTGACCACCTCCTTCATCTTTCTCATTCTTCACCATCTGCACCACTTGGCTACTTTAGTGTGAGTTTGAAGCAAGTTCATTCTCTCACTAAAGTGGGGGTAAATGTGTCACCAAAAAGTATAGCCTTGACACTTTTCACTCATTTGGGCCCTTTCTTGTGGTTTTTGGCCTATTTTGCTTAGGTTCTAAGGTGTCTTGCAAAGGTGTTGTGAAGTGTTGTAACACATTTCCTCACTTTTCTAAGCCCCTTTCATCATAATTCATCTAAATTATCCCTTTCCAAGCCTTAGTCTAAAGTGTTGTAAGGTGTCGTAACTAATCTTCACACTTTTCTAGGCTTATCATCACTAAATCAACCCTTCCTTGTGGTATAATGACCCCTTAATGCACTTACAATCCTTACTTTAGTGTGTTTTAGAAGACAATCACGACAAACATCATTAACCACATGTTAATCCCCGACAACCACTTAAAAATGCTCAGGTGGACTAGGTCGCCACCTTGGGCGACCTAGTCCCATGTGGCATAAAAATCAAATTTAACTTAAATTTTTTTCAAGATTTTGTCTCCTAAACATTAAGGTTAGCTTGTATTGTGTTATTTTCAAGAAATTAGGGCACAAATTGTATAAATGAGGGTTTTTCTCATTATTTTCACCCTAACAATCCTATTATTCTCATTCACTCATTCTTCTCAATCACTCTTCTCTCACTCTTCTCAAGCAAGCTAGGGTTTAAGCATTCTAAGTCAACAAGACATCTTTTCTGAAGCATTTAAGGGCAGATTGTTGCAACAACTCAAGATCTCTCATCATGGAAAGGTACTAAATCCATTTGTTTCATGTTCATACTTCATTACATTTTCTATTCATTTTGGTTTAGTTACCTAAAAGGGGTTTGACCAAGGCAAACCCCCATGCCCTAACAATCAACATTTTCAACTTCTCTCCTTGTATGTTTGTAGATTTAGGCATATTGAAGATCATTGAAGGCTTTGAAGACATGTTGAAGACCTCTCCTTGTTTGCAAAGTCCAAACATCCACCAAAAGTCACTTTCTAGTCCGAAAATCAAAGTTTTAGAAGTGGACACCTGTGAAGAGCTGAAGTGCAGACCAAGGGCTTCCATTTCCCCTTTCGAATTTCTAGAAATCCAAAAGAGGACTAAGTCACCAACAATGGCAACCTAGTCCCACTAGATATGCCTTTCAGTGATTTTTATAGATTCAGACACCCATTTGGTAGTAATAAGCTCCAGACCAGTTTTCCTAGATCTGGGACTGGGTCGTCCAGATTGGCACAAGTGTCTTAATCGGCTACTCCAACATTTTCATCAACATTCTAGACCTCCATTTGATCCTTCTTCAGATTCTAGGTGCACCTCTTAAATTTTATTCATTTATGTAATAGTTTGCTTATGTTTCTTAGGTCACCTTGTTCATACTTGCAGATCATTATGTGTTTTCATACATCTTGCATTTCCTAGGTTTTACATTCTTAGCTTCTATTTTCAGTTTATTGCATTTAAACACATTTAAATCCACACACACACCCATTCCAAACCCCTAATCCTTTGAATGAACCCTAAAATGAAAAGGTGTGAAAGAGAGCCACATTTTCTCACTAGCTTTTAGGTGAAAACCCTAGAGGCTCATTGGGGAATCCCCTTGCCCCCTTTCATTTTTGGTGGTTCACCATGTACAACTAATCTCTCACAAATGGAGAAAAGGAGAAAACCCAATGGGACAAAACTCCTCTCCAAAAAAGAGATGCAATGAAAATCATGTACAAGTGACAAAAGAAGTGATGTATGGAGGTCTCAACATCAATACCCCTAACAAGAATAGAGTCAACGCAAGGTTATATTCAACCATGTGAAACCTGTGAAGCATATCAAGTGCGTACTTAAGCTATGTAAGCGAGATACTTGAAGAAGATTGAGTGATATCAATCCCCAAGAAGTAGTGCAATAACCCTAGGTTTGGCATCTCATGAAGGGTGGTTTTCACTACCTAAATGGTGGATAAGTGACTTACTGTGATCAACAAGTCATCAATGTAGAGAACCAGGAAGGTGTGAGTATCATCCTACTGCAAAATATAGACATTAGGATTAGAATGGCATCAAGTGAATCCTGGTTTCAGAAGGAAGGAGTCCATCTTGGCATACCAATCCTGAGGGGCATGTTTGAAGACATAGAGAGACTTCCAAAGATGACACACAAGTGAAGGATCCTAAATGAACCCATGTGGTTGCTCCATGTATATCTCCTCTTGAAGATCATCATGAAGAAATACACTCTTCACATCCATCTAATGAACTTCCCATCTATGTGATGCAGCGATAGTAAGGATAAGTTGGATGGAATTCATTTTGGTGAATGGTGCAAAAGTCTCAGAGTAGTTATTCTCGAGAACCTAGGAGAATCCTTTGGTAACCAAGCGAGCCTTATGCTTATCAATCGACCCACCTACTATAATTTTTTCTTAATAGACCCACTTGCATCAAACAAGTTACCTTCCTTTAGGAAGTGGGACAATGTCCCAAGTGTGTTCCATCTCCAAGGAATTAAACTCTTCTTGCATCACTACATCCCACTCAAGGACACCAGAAGCTTCTTGAAGGGACTGTGGATCAAAATTTTTAGCAAGGAAGAGATGTGGAGCCTTTTTGAAACTATGATCATGTTTTATGATTTGAAGGATCCACTAGCCAATCCCTTGTTGACTAAAATGTTTGACGAGACCAAAGAGGCCCTATAGTTGGAGAAGGAGAATTAGGAGAATCATCATCCTTTGAAGGTGGGATTTGTGAACCCTCATCATCACTACAATCATCTAAAGTGAAGGAAGAGGACTCCTCATCAAGATTGGAAGGATTATGATCCTATAAAGAATTATCATCATGATGTAAGGTCCCCAATTTGATGATGGCTGGAGAAGTGTCAAGATTAGAACTAGAAGGACTCTCCTCAAAATGAACACTCCTCTCAATAAGCAACTCATTTGTAGTAGGATGGAGAATCTTGTAGCCTTTGACATCATTTGGGTATCCAAAAAAAATTCAAGGCTTCCTCTATGGATCCATAACCTTGTGTTTCTTTACTGATATGTGGACCCATGCACTAGATCCAAACACTAAAAAGTGTATAACTAAGTATTTTTTTAATACACCAAGCTTGAAAAGGAGTTAACCCCTTCACAGTTTTGTGAGAAACTCAATTTTGGATATAACACACATAGTTAATGTCTTCTACCCAGAAAGGTGGTGCAAAGTACTTGGAGTGAATCATATAATTGGCCATCTCTTTCAAGGACCGATTCTTTTGTTCTGTAACTCTATTATGTTAAGGACTATAGGGAATTGTATGTTGCAAATTAATTCCTTTGTTGTACAATACTGCACAAACCTGTGGTTGACATATTCCCTCTATTATCTATACACAAAACTTTGATGGATTTCCCAATTAATTTATCTGCAAAAGCCTTGGAAATGGCATAAGTGTGGGAGGTGTTGGGACCCAATTTTGAATTGTAAAATGTTGCTTCAGTCCCTTCCCTTTTTGTATGTCTTGACCCTACTTGGCCCTCCATTTATAACTAATCCAAAAAGTCTTAAGAGTGTATCTAATGAGAAATAAACAGGCTCTAATAACAATTGTTGAGAATTCAATATCTATCCAAATATGACTTCGATGGATGAGATATAAGGCTTGGACTACAACAACATGAAAATCTAAAAATTTATATGCAAATATAAAAATTAAGTTGTCTTAATATGGAATTACCATGATTAGATCCATCTTCTTTTTTATGCTAAAAATCAACCAATATAACATGCATTAAACACTACCTTATGTGAACTTATAACAATAGTATATAAAGAATAATATCACCATAAGACAATAGCAATAAAGCACAAATCAACAACACAAGAGCATCACATAACATAAGATTTACATGGAGAAACCCTTGTAGGAAAAAACTCCAAGATGAGAGGCCAAGTATGCATTATCTTCAAATAAATGAAACTACAATATAATCACTTTAATTTGCATATTTGGCTCCACCATGGCAACACTTTTGCATTTGTGAACAACCTATTTAAGCCTCAACTTGTCCTTGTACCTGCAATGAAATTCTATATTCAATTTTTGCTCTTATTTTCTACATCCAAGAGGCTAAATTTATAGATGTGTGAAGAGGTCTAAACCCCCTAAGGCTCCCAAAGATGACTCATCATTCCAAATATCCCCTATTGGTTTGTTTTAATGATATCTAACTGGTTCTTGAAGTAATCTAAAGAATAGCCAATTCTTATGCTCAAATATTTCAAGGGGTTGGTCAACAAACATGAAACAAATTAGACACTTTTTTCCTATGCACTTCAAGCTCTGTAAAACCTAGGAGGGTGGTCCTTTACAATATCTGATAGAATTACACATAATTGGTAGCAAGATATTGTTAAAATAAATATGTTCTCTCAGGGAAAACCAATAATTTCAAATGAAATTCACTTAATGGGATAGATTCTTGGAGGCTTTATGCGTTGTTGGCTCTTAGAACAGAAAACAATATCAAGAAATAAGTTTTTGATTATAAAAAAAACAAGTTTTAAGGGACTCAAAACCCCTTAGAAATAGGTTTTAAAGGGACTTGATCTATCAAAAGAAATATGCAAATAGGTAGGAACACATACAATCAACAACCCATCAACAATAGCCAAACATAAGATAAACTAGACTAACCATGCTACAAAATCTAGTTTGGAAGGGAACCGTAAACCCTTTACAACTAGGTTTATATAGGGGCCTTGAACCCAATTACAATCATGTTTTTATAGGGACCAAAAACCCTAATAAAAAATAAAAACTGCTTGAATTTTCTAGGAAACAAACTGTTAGCAACATCCAGACTATAGCATATCAATCGCTTAGTATAGGCAGTACTGAGCCATCATGACTCCTCACCACAATAGGGGAGCAAGAGAGAACCACGAAGCACTAAGGAGCATCAATCTTCAAACAACACCATCCATCCTCATTTTCCAACTCATACTTCACCTTTAAATGGTAGAGCTCCCCTCTATAGGAAAGGAAGAAATGAGAACCACTACTACCAAAGTCTGCACTCTCCTACACATAGAAACTCCACCTCAATAGGAGCCAGTAGAAGAGAAGAGTACTTCCCACCTCAATAAATAAGTTACAACAATAAGGGAAACCTTTTTTTTAAATTTGATGGCCATGGACATGTAAGCAAAACTTATATTTAGACTGGTGCCTTAAACTTAGGCCATAGAGTCAAAGAGAAATGCAATTAGATCTTGAATTAAAAAATTAAACAAATTATGTGAAATCTTATATATCATTGCCTTATAATGTCTTTCAGAATTTACAATCAACTCTTCTTAATAATCCCTGTATACATTCAAAACCCTCAAGATTTCTAATACATCAATTTAATCTATTACTTGAATAGAAGCTATATAAGAAACATTCATATGCAAAAAAATTGCAATGATGAATAGAAATGATCATTGATCAATTTGTATTCATAAGTAAAATGAAGTATACAATATAGGAGATAATTGATTGTGAAATTATCACAATATTCTCATATACAAAACTAGTACTGTTATACAAAATTAAAAATTGCATTCACAGTTCTTCCCTAGAAAACCTAGATCGGACTGATACAAACTTATAACATAGACTTGATGTTTACAAAAATCTAGGATCCTTTGAAAATGGCCCTAAATTCCCTTTTATAGAAACAAGGGAGAAACAAGCTTCAAGGCATGGACAAATGTCACATTTTCATTTGACAATTTTGCCCTCTAGGATCAAATAAAATTAGGTACAACTACTTTGTTAAAGACAAAAAGGACCCTCACTAAATGAAAAAACAATTGTAGCAATTGCTAAAGGAGATATTTTTGATTTAATAATGATGAAGCAACATGGAGAAGATGAATTATGATTCTATAAGGATTCTCCATCTATTTTGAGCATATATTCCTTCTATAAATTGTTGAGGTTGATGCTAACTGAGCTAAAAAAGACAAAAAGAAACCAAAACTGTGGAAATACTTGTAGATAGCTCAGATTTTCGAATTCCATATCATGATATGAGTTGGATATTAATATTTGTGCTTTGATGACAAAATAGAACTTCAAGATTTAGGCAATTTATTGTATTTCTCATCCCACCCTACATACATTCTCTTTGATGGCCAATCAAAATAAATTACTCTATTTACATTATGCAAGTATTCTAGATACTTTTCAGTCAAGAGTGCATTGGTTTCTCAACAAAAAGCATCTAAGCCAATATCCATAGAGATCAACCTATGTATGGTGGAATTGAGTAAATTAATGTCCATATTATTACCATCACATATGAATGCAGAGAGAGTAGGAACTAATGTACCAAAATCTTCTTTCCACAGCTCAAAAGTTTTTAGCTCCCCACTCTTATTCAAAATGCTTAGCATGACCTTCACCTCTATGCACTCAAAAGATTTAAATTTAGCTTTTATATATTGTGTTAATTTCACTATGTATGACTGCATTTCTCCCACTAGTTTTTCCATGTTCCATATGGGCATAATGTTGCTAGGCATATCATGTTCAAATCTTGTTCCTTTGTATATGCCTTGTAAATTTTCAATTTTAGGGATTCATTTATTCATGATATTCCCAAGCTGCACTTGATCCTTATTTATTCTAGAATAGGAATCTTTGAGGTTTGAGTAGGCTTGGTATGAATCTTCTAACTTCCCAAGAATTTTGGATACCCTATGTTTCAAGAATTCATTCACAAAATTGCTCATCTTTTTAAGCTAATCACCCTGAGCATTATTCCCTTCCTCCTCTAGCTTCTCAATCTTTTCTATGAGCTCTCCCTTTTCCTTTATTAAGTTTCTTGCATGCTTCAATGTTGAGGTACTTGCTACTTGTGCTTCAGTTGGTGGAGGTACTGCTTATGTCTCATGCATTTTTACCTATTATATTTAGTAGTGAGTGTTACATGATCTTTCAACAATCTATCATAATCATCCTATAATTTTTTTGTTGTGACATCATTGAATTTTATAGTGTTCACAACCAATTAAGTATCTTAGGGGTCAAAAGTATCTGATACTATTTTTATTTTAAGTCTCCCTCATTTATTGTACAACTTCTACAACTTGAGGCTTATTAGTGTTAGGTGCAAGAACCCATATTGTTAGGGTTTCCTATTTAGGGTTGAACACAGACCCATAGTATGCTTGCTCTATTTGTTCTTCAAAATAGAAAACCTCTTCATCTTTCCTTCTTATTGTATCAAGGGTTATTGTAGAAGAAATATCCCACTCAAGGAGCAATAGCAACCCACTTTCTCTCACCAGCCTCTCCCCTCCTTATGGGTAATATTTTTAACATCAAAATTTATTTCATTTAGCACCCTCTTTATGGCCTCTTCATACTCATAAGGGTGCACCTCTACTTTTTTCCTTATCGAGTCTCCTGACACTCTTCTCTTCTAACCCTTATGACAAAATCCTTCAATTCCTTTGATTTAATAAATTCATCATTAGTGCATGTCATGGCTCTTATATCATTTGCCTCATCTCTGCCCCCTATTACATTTATACCTAATCTACTCTAAGGCATTATAGAAACATTCACCCTAGGAGGAGAAGGCATCACTTGATTTACCTCCTCTTCTTCATCAGGACCAAGGGGATTATCAACCAAAGATGGTTGATCAAGATTTCTTTTCTTCTATGGTTGCTATTTTAGAGGATAATCTATAGTAGGTGCTTGTGGAGGAGATGGTGGCACTACAGATGGTTGCTCTTGAGAAGCTAATTTTTAGGGGGTTGGTTATTTTATTACTGGTCCCTTCCCTCTTTTGACAAATACATATACAGAGGGATCCATATTAGATTGTTTGAAGTGGGGTTAGTAGAAAATGGAAATGAAACATGAATTATCAAATAAGGGTTAGAACTCACAATACCCAAATCAAGAAAATGATCAAACCCCAATTACAAATGAAATATATTACAAGTTATAAATCAGCATACACATAATTAAAATCAGATTCAAAACATGAAAACAAACCAAGTGCAAAACTATCATTCCATTTTAATGGTTGATGGTGTGTTGAATTGCTCAATCATTAGCTCCCATTGTTGCAAAAGCATGAATGACCTAGATGAAGGATGATAAAATGCTCAAATGCGCAAGAATCAAAATGGCATGATCTTGCTCAAGAATTCAAAGTTTCTAGGTGTATGATAATGGAGGGATGAAGGTTATTTTATAGATTTTCATAATTTAGATCAACGGTTAAGATTGGATCTTGAGATCTATGCATGAGAGTATATTAAGGAAGATGAAAGGATGAGAGTAGATTAAGGAAGATGAAAGTTTGAAATTGATTTGAACTCAAAATATCTCCACAATTTAAGGAAAATTGGTTTAAGATATTTTAAAATGAGGGTGAAGATTAGATCAAGAAAATGAAGGGTTGAGGATGAATGAGAAGATTGAGTTAGTTAGGATATTTTGAAAAAAAGAATATTCCTTGGGAATATGCCTTTGAGAGATAAATTAGGATAGTTAAATAATTCAAGATTATTTAATTATGGAGGATTATGATATTATTTGTTAAAAATGAATATTTCATGCAAGTTGGATGGGAAGTTAGATAATTAAATAATTAAAATTATTTAATAATGAGACATTAGAGGAAAATTAGATTATCCTAATTAAATAATTAAAAAACTATCCCATTAAGGGTGAAAAGAATAAAATTAATAAAGAATCATGAATTAATTAAATAATTCTATTTTATTTAATTAATAGAGGAAATAAGGTAAAATGATAGAAAATGATGAAAAAGGGGGAATTAATATGAAAATAATAAAAATGATGTATTATGCAATGTTAATGATGAATATGATAAAAATCTAATTTAATGATGTGTGATACGAATTAGGTAATTTTGCATGTCTACATTTTGCCTCTCTTTGACACAATGTACTTGCTATGTTGTTTCAATGATAATCATTGCTCGAATAAAAAGATAAAAAAATTCTTTGATGTTGACTATGCCCCAGCAAATGATAGAAGGCTAATAGGATGATAGGGTACCCCCTCGAGAGGTCGGCCAAAAAAAATCAGGTCGGGCTCACAACAAGAGTTCAAGACCGGTGTTACATCCCACCCTAGTTCACTAAAACCTAATTTTTACTTTTGAGTAATTAATGTTGTGAATCTTGAGATCTTGAAAGTTAATCATGCTATGATAAGATTATGCAATGTTATGTTTTGCAATTCAAATGAATGATGATAGTTACTTGATGCTACGTGTTGGATGAAATGCTATGAAATAAATTTATTTCTTTAAAAACAAATGATAATGTGAATGCAATGAAATGAACATGCTATAATGTTTCCAAGCTAACTACCATTGTTTTCTGGAGTGATAATGCAGGAGTGATCTGAGCACCCAAAAGAGAAGAGGGGGAGTATCACTTGGGAGAAGGGTGACGTTGTGGATTATTTGGTTACACTATCTGAGCTAGTGATGGTCAAGTATTTTTCAATAAACCTAATAATTTTAGGGGATATTTCTTGCATGCTTAGAGGTAAGACAACTTGAGTCAACTTGTTGTATTACCCATTTTATTATGAATGGTTGTTTTAGGGTTTATTAGCCTTCTTGTTTCTATATATATGCAAATATACATATAAATATGTTTCCTTGTGAGAAAAGTCAACATATGTATACATGGATTGTGTATATGCGTACATGGAAGCATATGCACATACGTAGATGAAACTAAACACCTATATACATGCATGTATGTTCACGCACGTATAAACCAATACATGCATGCATATGCATATTCATATCTATATTCACATTATTCAATGAACATAATGGTGTGATAATTTCATTACGATAATGATGCCAAGTTTTGACATATCATTTGACATCGTATTTCATGCAAATTATGTTCCTTTTCTAAATAGTTATTATCATCCTATTAAATGATATTTAAACCTATTAATATAGTTGTGGAGTTGATATTGTAGCTCAATTCCTTGTAAAAGGAAGAGCTCTTTTATAATGAGTTGGCTCGACTCATTATTGAGGAGAGTGTATTTTTATACAATAAAAGGTGACAAATATATTTTCTAATGCCTTGTTCAAATTACAATATGCGATCAAGCCTTAAGTCATGGTTACAATAGTTTTAACGATGAGATATATTGGTAATTCAAATGCAAGAAGGCCGTAATAGCCATGGTTTAATATTTTGAAGTTGACACATAGTTTTTACATCGTGTTAACCTTTCTTTGGATATATCAAGCCACAAGAAAAATGTTAGAGAATTTCATATGTTTTGTAAATCTTGATTAGTCGTGACATATAGTTGAGAAATGGTAAAATTGAATAAAAGTTCAAATGTTGTGTAAACATTCATGAGCCACATATATCATCAAAGGTTGTGCTTATTATGTATAATTGAAAGATTCACATGTATCAACTGTAGTGTCCATCTTGAACATGGGTGGAGGAAAATCAGTTCGATAACTACCATTTTAAATCGATTCTTGTCCTTATCATCATCAAGCCATTCTTTGGCAAGAGAAGTGATTGCGATAACTGTTGGGGAGATCTTTTACCACTACGTAGCAACCAAATGATAACTAATCTTGCTCATTCTAATCTAAGCTTATTTATATGCTAATTTTGTATGAAAGAGGGGTTGGTTGATAATACAGTTGATGCTTATCTGAGTCAAGTTGTCCTTTTAAGTGTAAGAGTAAGTAGTGTTAGAGAGACATTAGGGTATCAAAGAAATTTATAGCCATAAGAAGGCGAATAAGATTATCTTGATAGTAGAATAACTTGTGTAGGGTATAGAGGTGAGGAGAGCCACATTTCTCTTGAGTAGAGTATAAAGTTTGACTTCAGTTTCATAACTAGGCAGTGAGTAGCAGCATTGATCTTATTCATTTAAAATCAAGCTATGCTATGCACTAGGAAATGAATAGTAAGGGTAGATCCATAATATATAACAAACTTGATAGTCCTTTCCGAATGAATGTTGAATTGTTCTTGAGTCAATTAGGTGAGTCCTTGCATTTTGAGAGTCGCTATTTTCAGTTAAGGAAATTCATTCTTATTTCTCTCTCAAAATATTTGCATATAATTGAAATGTGTTTGTTGCATATAGTGGAATGTTAGTTCCTCTCATCTTGTTAGCTAAAAGCATTGCAGGATGTAAACATATGTATTTTGAACCCATGAGAGAGCACAAGCTAATATATGTTATTTTGTTGATTTTTGAGGGCTACACTTAAATCTAGTAAGGTTAGGAGAACATAGAAACTAAATCTTGATTTTTTTAAAGTTTTGAACTTTGAGTATAGAATGAAAGTAAAGATGAACTGAATTAAAAGTGTAGTTAGGGATAAAAGTGGCAAGATTTCTCTTACAACAAAGGATAGATTCCTTGCTTTCTTTATGCTAAAAATTTGTGAATCGATTTGAATTCTTGAAAGGAAAGTTTGTTTTGTTGTAAATACCAAACCTTCACAGGGCTTCATACTAAGTATAATAACACCCAATAGAGGGTTTTTTTGAAAAGGAAGTTCCTTATAATCCATGACCATTAAGGTCAAGATAGTTGTTTTGGCAAGAGAATGCTAGGTAACTCGCTACATGGGAAAACCCTTGTATTTTGGTTATCTTGAACCAATAGCAAAAGCCAAGACTTGAAAGTTATGCCAAGTATTGTTCGGGTTCGAGAAAGGGAAAATATCTTATCAAATCCATTGAGTTATGTTTAGTATGGAAAGTTATGTTGTGTCACAAGCTCTTAGTAATTGTTTATTCAGCGGAACAGTTAGTTCCAATATACCCTAGGTCAGGAAAGGTATTCCAAGTCGAGTAGGGTGGGTTAAAAAATGACTTCACTCTTAGTAGCGATTGTGTCTATGATAAAAATACTATAGTCATAGTGAATGTAGTTGTCTCTGCATGCACTTGTCGGTTCACTATGACCTAGATATTTAGCTATTCAAAGATGTTGTACATAGTTGGAAGGTATCCATAGTTGTGTGACTGTATTAGTTAAGGTACAACACCAGAGCTTAGATGGAAAAATTAAGAGGGTACGCGACTAATCCCTTCGTTGAAGGGCAAGGCCACCTCTAGTTAGTAAGGTGTGTGGGGGACCGCTTAAGTCCATGGTTGGAGGTAAAGCACCCAGGTGATACTCTCCCTCTTGAAGATGAAATGTTGAGTCTTGGAAGATAGTAAGAAACCAAATATGGGATCTCTGACCTTATTGTCTTTAAGTTATTATGTATAGCTTACTTAATTGAAATCGTTGAATTGTGATGCAAAAGTAAATAATGTTAATCTTTTCAATTGGAAATGTATTTATGGATGCTTTGAGATATCTAAATGGAAATAGTATGCAATTTAGCATGTTTCTTTTATTGAAAGGAAAAAAGAGAGTATCTTTTACCTTGAATGTCAGTTATTAACTATTTGGTGAAAAAATTCATGGTAATATTTTGTAAGAAGGAGATGGTAGTTACACATGGTATCAGAGCAACTAGGTTGAGCACTCAGACCTATGATCTCAATACGTAAGTATTGTGCTCAACATTAAGAGACTAATGTTTGGAAAACCCTGTGCCAGAGATGGTGTGAACCAAGAAAATCACCAGGAAGTCCTTTGTTGGTAATGAATGATACCTTAAAGAAGGGACTAATGTCAATAGTTAAGTAGAGTGGTTTCTGATGTGTAGGCTACCCCAACGTAATAAATAAGGATGTCACCAGGAAGTCCTTTGTTGGTAATGAATGATACGGTGAAGGGACTAATGTCATCAGGAAGTCCTTTGCTGGTAATGAATGATACCTTAAAGCTAAGAAGGAGTGGGAAGCTTTGACACAAATTATTGAAGGGACTAATGTCTTTTCCTAAGGCTCAAGTGTGGGTGTTATCCTTTTAGGTTGGGCTATATTATGTTCTTATGCAGCCTGTTGATCTTGGTTCTCTGTTGTTTCTATTTTCCTTATGGGTTAAGGAAGTGTGGGTTGGGTTAAGCTTATTGTTTTTCTTTCAAACCAAGAGATTGATGATGTTTGTGGGTTTCCTGATGCCTGGTGAGCCGATGGTTGTAGTGGTTTATGATGTGTAGGCTATCCCTAGGGTTCTTCTGCCTGTTTCATCTTTTGCGGCAAAGACTTATTTTTTGTTGGTGATTATGGATCACTTGTGAACTGAGGGGTTGTTACAAAGTCTTATTCTGAAGTTTCTCACTCTTTTTCTTTTATGACTGAGGCATATTCTACATTTTTCTTGGTCTAGTATCTAGCTATGCCTATGGAGGGTGTGTTTCTTCTCCTGTCCAAAGTTATTGATTGCTCTCTAGATCTATAGTTGGTGTCTTCTTTGGAGGTGGAGATTGCTCCCATTGAGGTACAACTCTCTTCTATTGAGGTGACAGTGGTTGTTGTAGTTTTGGTGGGGAGTTCTTTTCTCTTTTTCTTGGCCCTATCGAGGTGGTTCTTGTGTGGGTAGAAGGGTAAATGCTTTGGAGGTTTTTTTCTCTCATATCTTCCTCTCCTATAGAGGGGAGCTCCATCCTATTGAGGTGTAGGTGGGGTTGGCATTGATGAGGTGCTTCTATAAGAAAGACGATGTGCTCTAGTGTTCCTCTGTGTTCTCTAGCTCCCCTATTGACGTGGGGATTGTGGATTTTTTGGTGTTTTTGTTTAGGGGGTTGATGGTGTTTAACACCAATAAGATGATTGTTTTTATTGGCTCAAGGGTTTCTTCCTTGGGTGATTGGTTTGTTGATGCCTAGTTGATGTATGTGGGTTCTCTATTTAACTAAGGGTTCTAGGACTCAAATTTTTCCTGGTTGTCAAGGGACCTTGGTCCCTTGTTTTCATTTTTGATGCAACTTGTGTAGTCTCATTTCTATGATTATTTAGTGCTGCTATTGGGCTTCTATTGATTTGTGGCTTATCTTGTTTAGCAACTTTCTTTGCATGGATAGGGTTACAAATCTCTTCAAAACTAGTTTATAATGAGTTTTGAGGCCCCATCAAGACCTATTTTACCCCTAATAAAAAATGGTGAAGCTTGGTTGGGGGATACATAAACCTTCTCACACACCATGAGTCGTGTTAAGGATGAAAGGGAGAAACTAAAGTAGGTCGCTAAGTTCTCCTCAAGGTTACAAGTTGAACTGGCTAATAACCCATCTTCTTTAAGGCCTGTACCTAGCAAGTGCAACATGAACAATCCTTTTAAGGAACCAAAAGGGTTGGAAGAGCACCTGTGTGTACATCAAGCACACAAAGTTATAATAATTAGTTTTGATGAATCAGAGGGATATACCCCTCTCTCTCGTGACTAATAAGATATTTCATGTTGATTCTATGCTAATAAATAAGGATTTCTAAATCCACTTTGATTAATATATTTTACAATTGTGTGTTCAAATATTTCACTTTTCAAATTGAAATGGATGTCCAATGAATTAGAAAATTTGTATGCAAATATGAGTTAAATGAAAAACTAATAAAACCTCAAACTGGAAACTTTAGGTAGAAATGTAAATCCATAATGGTGTGTACTTGAAGTAATCAAGAATAGAGCCATGAGGCCAGACAAGCCTGTAGTAATGCAGAGGAAAATTTAGACCAGATTCTAACCCTATTACAAGAAAAAGATAAAGGGTTAACCATTTAGAGGGTGAGGTCAAAAGAAGATTTGGCAAGGAGTCCACTTTTGAAGGTGAAACTGGAATTCGCCATGTAGATACAACCCAGAGTGAGCGAGGAGGGACTCACTCAAAATCTAGTTTCGTCGAGATGAAGGGGGATCAACTAGCTTGAGAGCTATCAAGAGATATGAAAAAGGTAACCCCTCCTAAATTTGACGGTATAATTAGTGGGGATGCCACCGAAGCGTGGTTGATGGAGATGGAAAAATATTTCAAAATCTGTAATTATTCTAAGGTAACAAAGGCTATCTATAGGGATTACCAATTGGTGGTGAAGCATCCACATGGTGGATGAACAAGAAGATGGAACTAGGGGTGAAACCACAAAAATTAACTTGGGATGAGTTTGTGGCAATATTTAGAAAGAGGTGGCTACTTCAGTTATAATTTGATCAAAAGCTAATGAATTTATAGAATCTAAGGCAGGGTGAACTATTAGTAAATGAGTATTGGGAGAGGTTCACCCATCTCCTTGAGTATGTTCCATAGTATTAGATGGATGATTGATTCTGCATCCAAAATTTTATAATGGGGTTGAATTCCTAGATTGGGGGAGAGTTAGATATACATGGTCCAACTAGCATGGGCCGGGTATATGAAAAAGCCATCAAATCTATGGTGGTATACAAGGAAAGGAGTCAATTTTTTTTTAACTGGTCTCAATCCTCTCAACCCTTCCAAAGGAAGGGAGAAAAACAAGAATTTCAAAGGAAAGGTGATAGGTTCACCATGGAAACAAAAAATTAGGATTGTAAGGACATAAGGAATATAACAAATAACCACAACAATAATGGGAATAAGAACAAAAAAAATGTAGGGAAATATTTTGAGAGACTGGGACCACCCAAGGGATGTTTCACATGTGGTGGAGATCACTATGCCAACCAATGCCCCAACAAAGCATTGAGACCTCCACCCTGACCACCCTGAGGGAATCCTCTGCCATCTCAACAAACCACTTTCTAACATTAGATACATGTGACACTAGAAAACAAATAGGTGAAATACCAAATTATTCCTAGAATAGAAACCATAGGTATGTTATTTGGTGCACCCATTTCAATTTTGATAGATATTGAAGCAAAAAAATGTTTTGAATCTCTTAAGTTGTTAAGTAAATTCTCTAGAAAGGTTGGCTTCATTCAAAATTCTTGGTCAGTAGAATATGCCAATCACTTAAGAGCTCAGGTAGAGCAATGTTTGTTTGAGGCTAGGGTAGAATTTCCAAGATTTTCAACAAAAGTAAAATTGTATGTGGCCCCCTTAGGTTCCTATTGTAGAATAGGGAAAAAGTAAGGTAAAAGGCATGAATCAACAAAAATCAAACCCTAGAGCCCTTAAAACAACAATGAAGCACAAATGAACATAGAAACATAATATATGAATTAATATTATCAATATTTCTATGCCATGGTTGATTCACCTCCATTGTACTTCTCCATCTTGCTTTATATGCTTGATTTCCCTTATATTTTGAGTATGCAACAATAAGCCTAGTGATAATGATAGTAAAATAATGAAGATTGTACTTGTCTCCTGAAATAGCATGTACTTGAATTAGCAGTTGAATTAGGAATGAAATGATAATGATAGGTCTCTTTTATAGAAAACCAAATTTGAATGAAGGGTTAGGATTGAAAGCCAATATGACATGAAAATCAATGGATAAGATTGCTTGAGAAGTAATGAAATAGGGTTAGGGCAATGATAGGGTTTGCTTAAGGATGGGCGGTGGAGATTAAATTATAAAATAATTCAATCAAGGGTGGAAATTAATTGAGATGTGAAGAGATAAGAATGACACAAATAAAGAGGTTGTTGGAGTAAATTAAATAATAAAATTATTTAATTTAGAAGGAAAAGTGAATAATTAAATAATTTAAAACAATTATTTAATTATAGAAGAAAAGGGAAAGATTGAATTTTTAATTGAAATAACAATTTAATTAATAGTGGAGGAAAAGAACAAAATATTAAATAATTAAAATAAATATTTAATAGTGAAGGGAAAGGTGGAAAATAATTAAACAAATATAATTTATTTAATTATGGAAGAAAAAGTAGGCGGATGGGAGGGCGCCTTTCCACACATTCTGTTGTGGAAAGACCGAGGATTAGTGATGGTAGGTGATGAAAAATTCATATCGGTTGGTGGATAATTTTGGCTACTGCCCCTATGAAATTGTTGATGAAGGTTACTTGCTATTTGGATGGTACTGGTGCCAACGTGGGGTGTTGATGTGGAGCTCATGTCGATGTTGGCAAAGGAATGTTGCTTCATCGAGCACGTCAAATCCATTTATCTTTTCACCATCATGAGGGTGTAAGGATTTTTATAAAGTCCTCATTTGGGAGATTGGGCTATCACTTCATATTCATCTTTGGGACTTGGTTTGATGATTCATATATGTAAGTTGGTGGTTTCACAGTGAAGAAAAGTCAGTTCATTGCACAACATGTTTAATACTTTTCAGTTTAATAATGGTTCGACATGATAGAAGTGCTTATCACAATATTAAGTTTCCTTTGGGGGTTTCATTGCTTTTCATCATCGACCAAGTAAAGTATCTATGAGGTGAAGGTTTGTTTTTGCAACCAGTGGCTCGATGGGTGATTGCTCCAAATTCATTGTGATAATGTCTATAGAGACACTGACACACATTAGATAAACACTCCAATTTAGCTGGACAACTCAGTGTGTCAAATGACATTTAGAGGAGAGGTCACAAATCAGTGCCTTAAGAAGATTCTTAAAAAATATGACCCTCTCATTCTTGTTGTGGTGAAAATAATAGTGGGTAAGGATTTTCTAAGGAATGGTGATACTTTCAAGGTGGAAACAAACATATCATCTAGGTTCTTGGCGGTAGTATTGGAAATAAAGATGGTGAAACAAGATGCAGAAGCACTATTACAGAAACTCTTCCATTCGAACCTGCTTGTGGGCTTAGAGAAAATTCTTCTCATTGCATCTCTTGGCATGGGGGTGCCTTGGGCTCAAGATTTTCCCTCATTTTACGTGTCAGGGGAGGTTGTCAAATACTACCCATTTGTATTTGACCTGAAAGGGTTGACACTGGTGGAGCATAAGCAACTAGCAGTAGTTGGTGCAGATTACCTCTAGAAGGAGTTGAATCTTTCTCAGTCTTTCAACTATAGCAGGGTTCCTAATTTCAAGATCTTCGCGACTACTAATGGGTTCCTTGGTTAGGAATGACTCTTCAACTTGTGGGTAGGTTTATCTTTCCAATGTTTAAGTGAATAGGTCAAAAATATTTTATTTTTCTATTGGTGAATACTTAGTCTAGGTGATAATGTATACGAGATTTGGGCTTAGATGGGAATTTTGGTATAATATGCTTCCATGCTTTATTTTAGTATGGGTAGGGATACAATGAAATTCGTTAAGCAACCCTGCGTGGTCATAAATTACTTACTTAGGGTGGTTGGGTCTCTGGTGTTGTCAGGATGGTTGGATGATTTATCAAGATGGACAATATGCATTTTTTTTGCTAAATCAATACAATACAACTCTTATGAAAAAAGAGTTATGGAAGAAAAAGCTAATGAATAATTAAACAACTAATAATAATTATTTAATTATAGTAGAAAAGTGAAAATGAATAATTAAATAAATAAGAATTTATTTAATAGAGAGAAAGGAATATTAGTGATGTAATTATATAAATATAATTTATTTAATTAATCAAAAGAAATAATAAAAGGAAAAAGTGAATTAATTAAATAATTAAAAATATTTAATTAATAGAAGAAATATGACTTTAAACCATAATCAAATAATTAAAATTATTCAATTATGTAGGGGAAGAAAGGAAATTGATGGCGAGAAATAAGGTTTGCAGGCTTAGGACATTTTTCAATCTCTACATTTTGCCCCTCTTTGATACAATGCAGTTTATCATGTTGTGTCAAAGAAATTCAATTCGAAAAATATGCCCTAATGTGTCATGGTGAAGGCGGGATAGACCTATGCCCCCTTGGAATTTTTTTGGAAATTTTGAAAGAGTTTTGATTTTTTTTGAAAAATTATTCTGATAAGAAAATCTGATAGTGGATGAATGCAAGGATTGATGAAGAGAAATATTAGTGAGAGGAAAATGTTAGTGTAGAAAGAAGATGAATGTAGAGGGATTGATATTTTTCTTGATAGATATTAGGCTTGCATGATTATCATCATTGGGTGTTAAAAATATGGAAAATGGACAATAAACACCATGATATGACATAGATCGAGGTGTACAAAGTTATCCACTTACAAAACAGACAAGGAATGCCATTATTCATACTAGGAGCAAAATTTCCCTAGTCTTTTTGTCAAGACAATCCATAACCAACTATCAAAGAAAATAAGGTCATTAGACATCATCGCTCCTCTATATCCTTCTCCAAAAATCCTCGAGGTAGCTAGTAACATGACCAAAACAAATCAATAAAAGATAAGACAAACCGGTCCAGCAAAGTGAACAACCATTTAAATTGTTTGCTAGAGTTTGTTTGTTAATAAGATTGATGAAGTTGATTGGTTGACTGATTGATAACTCCTAGTTTCAAGAAAGGAAACATGTAATATAAGTTGTCAAGTCTAGTTTCAACCATGCAAGCACATGTATAAGGCAAATGATAAGGTTGATGAATGATGATGTCTGATTTCAGGAAGGACACATCTTGTATAAGACAAATGATAAGGTCGGGTCTGGTTTCAAGAAATGAGACAAATCGTATAAGACATCGAGTCTCATTTCGACAATGCCACCTCTTGTATATGACCATTGACTGACTGGTTTGACACTGATTTGATGGTTTAGGCAATTGATCGATTTGGTTTGAAGACTAGTTCGATAATTAGTTTGTTGGATTTGTGATTTGATTAAGACTTAGATATTTGTTTGTGGCTAACCAAAGTGTTTGATTTATTATGTTATGGACAATGAAAGACTTGAAAAATCCTAAAGGATCGACCTAGGGCCTTGGGGGCTCATCAAAGATGGCCTTGCCTACATAACAATGCATAGAGACCTCATAGTTTGATAGACTTTTGACCTTGTTTTATTTTATCATGGATTGAATCATGATTGATTTTATTCAACAAAACCTAAAGGACTGACCTAGTGCCTCAAGGCCTCATTGATTGATGGCCTTGCCAACAGTATACATGCAAAGACATCGTAGTTCGACTGAATTTGACTATCATGACTGACTTTGACTCTTTTTTTGAGATTTTGAAGGTTATTTGAATGCTTTTGGATTTTTGACATGTTTTGATTTTTTTGTTGTTTTTGAGGTTTTTTGATATTTTGATTTTTTATGGTTTGCTAGGTTTTCACCATGGTACCTATCCAAAGTGCCGCTGAAGTGGTTTTCAGTAGTGGACAAATTATTTCTCTTTACTATTTTCTTAATTTTTTGATTTTTTTGGTGTCACCAAGATGCCTATTTTCCAGGTTTTCATCAAGGTGACAATTTTTATTTTTATTTTTCATTTTATTTTTGTATTTTTAGGTTTTAACATAGCTCTCTAAAGTTAGGTGTAGAATTTGCGTAAGTGCAAGCTATTGATAGGATCCGACAAGGGTTCACCTCAGGAGTCAAAAGATGATATGCTCCAAATCTTTATATTGTCGTGATGATGTATGGACCCAACCAATTAGGCTCAAACTTTTCTGTCTTTTCTCGTTCTACTTGATTGATAGAATTTTCCATTAAAACCAAGTCACTAATGTCAAAGTGTTTGACTAAAACCTTGTTATTGTAGCTATGGAAAAGATAGTTTTGATAATCTTGTAAATGGACCGATGTATTATATCTTTGCTCATTTAACAATTCCAACTCATGTAGTCTGGATACACGATATTCTTCATCATCGATAAGCCCTTGCATGGATACCCTCAAGGAAGGTAACTCGACCTCGATAGGTAAGATGGCCTTAGAACCAAAGACTAATGAATATGGAGTGGCTCCTATGGGAGTATGAATACTAGTGTGGTAGGCCCATAAGATGTGATTGAGTTGAAGGTGCAAGTCACGACCAACTTCATTGATAGTCTTCTTGAAGATTTTGATGATGGTTTTGTTAGACGCATTAGCTTGGTTGTTACCTTGTGGATAGTATGAGGTTGAAAAGTGATGTTGGATATGGAATTTATTACATAATTGGTGGACATCCTGGTTCTCATTTGATGACCGTTATTAGTGATAATGGACTACCAGACACCATACCAAAAAATGATGTAGTTAAGAATGAATTTAGATATTTGTTTGCTAGTAATGTACATCATGGGATTAGCTTCAGTCCATTTGGTGAAGTACTCAGTCATTGTGATGATGAACTTATGGCCATTAGATGAAGTGGGATGGATTTTACCTATGATTTTGAGTCCCCATTGGGCAAAGGGCCATGGTGATGTGATTGGTTGTAGTTCTTGAGCTAGTGTATGTACAAGGTCTCCATGAATTTGACACTGTCGACATTTATTGACAAAATAGTATGCATTGTGTTCCATCACAGGCTAATAATATCCAAAACACATGATATTCTTAGCTAGAGTAAGACCACTAGAGTGGACTCCACATATACCCTCATGTACCTCTTGTAAGGTTGTTTGTGCTTCATCAATATCGAGACATCATAGGAGGGTGTTTTCTAGGCTTTGGCAATAAAGGGTGTCATCGGTGATGGCATATTTAGAGGTCTTATGGATAAATTTTTTACATTGATTGGAAAATAGGCCATGGGAATAACTTGGTCATATAGGCAGTCATAAACATATTTGTACCAAGGGGAGTTAGTACCAACAAGTTCACATACCATATCAGACTCAAGGATATCAAAGGCAGGGATCAATAGTTGTTCTACCAAGAATTCATATTGCAACACATTATCTGGAATGTCGAAGAGAGTATCAATTGTTGCCATTGTATTGGCTACCTTGTTTTGGATTCGAGAGACCTACAAAAATATGATGTCATCAAAGTACTATTTAAAACTATCAACAATCCATTTATAAGGAGTAAGCTTCTCATCCTTGGTGTCATAGTCATCATTAACTTGCTGGATAATCTGTTGTGAGTCACCATATAATTGAAGGCTTTTGATCTTCCATTTGATAGCCATGCAAAGTCCTATGAGTAGAGCCTTATATTCTGCTATGTTGTTGGTATAAGAGAAAGTAGTTCTGAATGACTTAGGTATGGTATCTCCTTGAGTTGTAACAAAAAATATGCCTACTCCTGAACCACGAATTGTGTGGGATCCGTCAAAATATAACTTCCATGTGGTTGGTGTTTCTAGCATGAACATAGATTCATCAGGGAAATCTGAAACCAATGGATGATATGCTTTTGTAGGTGCATTTGCGAGTTGTTTAGCTATAACTTGTCCTTTTATTTATTTTTGTTCAATATATTGAATGTTATATTCACTTAGTATCATTACCCATTTGGCTAACCGACCTATCAAAGCTGCTTTGCTGAGAAGATAATTTAAAGGATCTATTTTGGCTACAAACTTCATTTAATGGTTCAACATGTAATACCTAAGTCTTTGAGTGGAAAAAACCATTGCAAGGCAGGCATGTTCGATGGGATTGTAGTCGAGCTCATATCCCACAAGTGTATGACTAATATAATAAATTACTCTTTCTCTTCCTTCATCATCATTCAATGCAAGTAATGCCCCAAGCACGTATGTGGTTGCTAATATGTAGAGTATGAGATGTCTTCCATCAATAAGAGGCATTAGGACTAGTGGTGTTAATAAATAGTCTTTTATCTATTGAAAAGCCTCTTTACATATATCTATCCACATAAATGGTACTCCTTTTCTTAGCAAGTGCTAGAATGGTTGACACTTATCTGCCAATTGTGTGATGAATCTTCGGATGAATATAATCTACCTTGGAGTGTTCGTAGCTAACTTATGTTGATTGGTGGTGGCATGTCTATGATAGCTTTGACTTTGGAAGGGTCGACTTCAATGCCTCTTCTAGAAACAATGTACCACGGGAGCTTTCCCGACGTTACCCCAAACACACATTTCTTTGGATTTAGGCACCATACTTTATATTCTTCTAGCCTCTTGAAAATCTTGTCTAACACTCATAGATGATCAACTCTTGTTAATGACTTGGATAATAGGTCATCCACAAAATCTTCCATGAGAGTGTGCATGAGGTCATGAAAGATCGTGGTCATGGCGCATTGATATGTTGCTCTGAAATTTTTCAATAAAAAAGGCATGACGTTCTAGCAATATGTTCCCCAGAGACATGTGAAAGTTGTCTCATGTTGATCTTCGAGTGCTATCTTGATTTCATTGTATCCCAAGAAACCATAGCATCTTGTAGCCTATTGTTAAGTCCACTATAATGTCAATACTTGGTAAGGGAAGGTCATCTTTTGGACATGCCTTGTTTAAGTCTCAAAAATCAGTACATATGTGGATCCCTCTTGTTGGCTTTGTCACTAGTACTAGATTAGAAATCCATTCTGCATAATCAATAGATCGAATTAAGCGAACATCTAATATCTTCTTTAACTCAACCTTGACCAATAGGGCAATTTGTGGATGCATTTTCCTTAATTTCTACTTGACTTGTTTAGTGTAAGGAAAAAATGTCAAGTGATGTAAAACCAACTTGGGGTCCAAACCAGGTATGTCAGCGTAAGACCAAGCGAAGTTGATTTGTCTCTCTGTGAAGAAGGAACAAAACTTTGGCTACTCTGTTTTTGTCGAAGAAGCTACAAAGTGGATGATCTTAGGATTGTCATGGATACTCATATTGACTTCCATAGACTTCTCTACTAACATGGGTGATTTCTCTTGGTTAATGGGAAGTAAGTCCAACCCTCCATCCTTGGGCACCTCAGAGAGGTTTTCACCCTTGGATGCATCCTTTCTTTTTATTTTTTCTTGATCTAGAGGTATCTTTCGATTTTCACCTAGAGACCTTTCTTTTTTATTTTATCGTTTTTACTTTTGCAATTGGAGGGGTGGATAGACTCCCCAAAGTAGGCGATGTTATCAAGATTTATAGTAAATGCAACTTTATGATCTCTGTAAGGAATGCCTTCATGTAATCCCATAAACTCAATGATTGCTTCATCGTTTTCAGACATGTCTAAGGTGGTTAGTCCTTGCTGGTCCCATTCTATAAATTGCGGGTATACTAGAGGCATGTCATCATCGATATTGTCAAGGTTCAGTGAATGGGTCGATAGGGTGAAAAAGGAATTGTTTCCAAGATACCAAAAGGAATCAATCCAAGCTTTACCTTTGGTCGAGGGGTCAAATAGGTCAAGTTCCTTGAATGTATTGGTTAGGTCATAGTCACTAGATGTGCAAGAGTCCCACTCTCACTCATTAGAGTCTGTTTCAGCATGGTAGTCCTTAGACGTCTTGATATCTTTTGAAGCACTCACTTCCTCACCTGAAAGTACCTTGGTACTAGGAGCTTTCACTTTTAATAGTTTGAACCCTAGCCCTAAGTTCTTTGGTTGCTTAGACGGTAGTAAAGGTTCTTTCATCCCATTTTTGTGAAAACCAAGTCCATTGTGTCCATCATAACCTTCACATTTCATGATCTCAAAGCCTTTATCATATTGTTTAGTTGGGAGTTTCTTGGGTTCAATGTCTTCTTCTTTCTTATATAGCCATGTGGTGATGCCTTCTTCATTGATGGCCTCTTTACTTAATTCTCCCCATTTCATGAAGGTTGTGGTAGGAGATGCTCGAATAGTGACCTTGGGTTCCTTTTTGATAGTCGATGGTTTGCCATAAGATTTAGGTGATGCAAGTAATTGATTGACATAATAGGATGTCTTCATATGATACTCTCCACACACCTTATCTAGACGTAGATATTGGGATCAAAAGATGGAGTTTTGGGAGTGGATGCTTTGTTCAAGGTGGAGGGATCAACATTATGAGATGAAGAATATGATGAGGCTTCTCAATTTATTGGCACTTGTTGTTTAGGTGTTCCTATTAGATTCTTGTAATAATGAAAAGGGTTAGGATCACCAACTATTGTGATTTCAATTCCATTGTAGGGAAACTTTAAGCATTGATGGTAGCTGGATGGAACAACTTTCATATCATGAATCCATGGTCGACCAAGAAGGAGATTATAAGGGAGATCCAGGTCCAACACTTGGAATGTGGTATCCAATATGGAAGGGCCAACTCTGATAGGTAGTGAAATGAGACCCTTGGAAGAGAAATATTCATCGTCATAAACTTTTATGATAATAATATTTGTTCTATCCACACAAGCTTCAAAGAAACCTAATGTCGTAACCAAATTAAGAGTGAAAATATTCAATCCCACTCCACCATCAACTAGGAATCATCTGATTTTATGTTTAGTAATGTAGACTTCTAGATGTAGAGGGTCGTTATGGTTGGACTTTTGAGATAAAAATTCCTGGTCAAAAAAGGTGATGTGGTGGGTGTTGGCCAAGTATCCCCCCATTACTTGGAATTGATCAACATCAAGGTCGGTAGGCACAAAAGTGTTGTAATGCCTTGTCTAGGATAGATTTGTGCTCAGGGGATATACGAAGTAACTCAAGGATAGATATCTATGTAGGTGTCTTCCTTAAATGGTCTTAGAAGTTATATTGGGTCTTTTATTATTGTTTAGGGGGAGCACCTTGTAGGGTCACCTTGGTTAGTTGCATAGTTATTGAACATTCTGGTGGCTTCTTGATGGTAATGGTATTGACATGGTTATCCAAGACTCAAATATGATTCACAGTATAGTCATAGGCAACATGGGTGAAGTTGGCTTGGTTGTTGGTCTTTATACCCAAACAAGAGGCTTTCCCTGTCCCATGGTCATGCAACAAAGGATTTTAAAAAATGGTATGGTCACTATTGGAGGTCAGTTGTTGGCTATCTACTTCTATGACACCATTTTCAATTAGGTCCTGAATTATATTCTTCAGTTGTCTGCATGGCAAAGTTTTGTGTCCTTTGATACGGTGATAATCGCAAAAAGGCATTATCATCCCACCATGAAGGTTTGAAAGGCTATGGGTCATAATGTATTACCTCAGGAAGTTGGATGACCTTGTACTGCAAAATTTGTTTCAAGACATTGAAATGGTTCCCCTAAGGGAGTATACTTGCATCTTGTTGGAAAGTTCCTTTGAGGTTTATGCTCTTGGTTATTCTGAATGGCATTTGTTGTTTGCTCTGGGACATGTGGTGGATTATTAGATGAATTAGGTCCTTTAAGTGTGATTGTAGGACCAAATTTGTGTATGGCCTTTGCATCACAAACTCTATCATTTGTGACATTCCTATTGTGAGTCCAATACTTATTTTTGTCATTTAAGGTATTTTGGGTGTTCTAATTTTTATTGAAAGGTTTGATTTCTTCTTTTTCAATGAGTGCCTTTTCAAGGGTAGTACCTTTTTCCATAAGGTCAGAAAATTTAGTGCAACAATGGACTTGTAATTGATATTTCAGTTTTATGAACCAAGTTTTCTATGAATAGGACAACCCTTTGTTTCACAGGTATCTTGCAAGGACATCGACTAGCCAAACTCCTCCATCTCTGGAAGAATGCTATAAATGACTCACATTCCTCTTATGTTATATTACAAAATGTGGCTATGGTAATTTCATTTTTGATGTTATAAGTAAAGTGTGTTACAAATTTATCAGCTAGTTTGTTCCATGTTCTTATGCATGTAGGTAAATGGGAAAACCATTCAAGTGCTTGTGTTGCGAGATTTCTTGGGAATAATCTCATGAGATATGTATGTATGTTTGGATGTGATGTCTATGAAATCCATGTGGAATTCCCTCACATGTTCAGTGGGGTTCCCATCTATACTTGGTAAGGTTTGGAATAACATAGTTGTGAGGAAATGGAGGCATGTATATGCTTCTGTCAAAGGGGTATGGACATGATTCTTGTGTTGAGTAAGTTTTGTTTGTCGATATTTCCATCTTGTACACTTGTTTTTGTAATGCAAGCATTTGGTTTGTCAAGGAATTGAATTGAGTCAAGGATGTGTCCATTGTGTTTGGAATTGCATTGTGATATGGTCCCATGTTTGAGGTTTGTAATCTAATATTTTGGGTGGATAAGTTGGTGTTGATGCCAAATGTGTGTGATGGGTTTTGGTTTGGAATGTTATGGGTGAAAGTTGGAATATGGTTAATGTTTGGAGGATTCGTATTGAATTACATTTGTAATGTGCTTGAGCTTGTTTGTCCATGTGGATTTTGGTTGCCATATTGGTGAAAAGGCCCTTGTGTTTTGCTTTGTAGGGGAATACTTGTAGTAGGACCTTGTGATGTGTTGGTGTTCAAGTTCCAATTGGTATTTTGTGTGGTGTTTGTTTGTGGCTTAGGTCCATTGATGTAAACCTTTCACATTTTTTTGTTTGACCTTTTTTTTAACCATTAAAAAAGGATTGGACGATGAAGCACCCATAACATTAGATGTCAAACCAAATGGATTAAATGTACTACTAGGGGGGTGTGTCATAGCTTGTGAACCTTGTATTCTAAATAGTGGTGTTGTATTGACTATTGTGGTATTTTGTGTTGTCCCTCCTAATGGCATGGTAGCATGTATTTTTGGGATAGTGTGATTAGGAGTAGATGTATTGTGTCCTTGGTTTTGTTTAGTCCCATTGATAGGTGTTGTGGAAAGTGTGTTAATGCAAAAACCATGAGGAATTTTTTCTCCACTTTATAACTATTTTGTTAGGAATTGTTGTGGGTCTTGTGCTACCATTTCATCTACAATCCATGCCACACTAGGGTCTTGAGATCCTGCTTCAATATCTTCTTTAGTTAGAGGTCTTTGTATGTCTTTTATTATGAACCTTTCAAAGGGATTGATAAATGATGACCATGTCTTAGGTGTCTCATTGGAAGAAGACCCAAGCTTCATGTTACTAGTGGGATTAAAGAAGGGGTCTTCATTAATGTAATCCATTTTTTCTTTTCCTTTGTAATATTTTTTGGACCATAAAAGACTTACAAACGTGATAAATGCATATCAAGTCTAAGGAATGATAATGTAATGATAAGACTAAGACTAAGGTATCTAACTATGCAATATTTTTGGGGTTTTCAATATATACGAAATGTCAAATGATGAATGCAACTATGGCCAAGATTAAGGTGCAAAGTGATAATAAATGAAATTGAGATGTGATAATGTCACTTATGATCCAAAATCTATGGTAGGACTTAAGACTAAAGTATGAAAATGTGATGTTGTGATGAAGAGTATGGTATGAATAATGCTATAATATGAAGACTAAGCACTTTTGTGAACCTAAGAAGAGATTACTAACCAAACTAAGATAGTCCAAAGTAGCAAATCTGATTGTCAAGACCTTAAAGAGGACAAAGACTAAAGTGATGATGATTGAAAAAGTGGACCTCAAACTAGACTTATGAGTTTTAAAGGACCAACTTAAATGACAAGGACTTGATTGATGAAAAGACAAGGTCAAGACAACCTAAATTTGTGACAATGATCTAATCAAAAGTCTGATGAGTCTCCTAATCTAAGTCTGCAAAAAGTGTATGCAACTAATAAGTGACCAAGGGTTTAACTTTAAGATGTATATGTAACTAATGCAATGATAATCTAAATGAATTGAGTGAAATGGCTAATCTGAAATGTGCAAGTCTATAGTCTGATGAGATGATTATAGTCAGGAATTGATTCAAAATAAGACCACGCCAAAATTTCCAAAAAAAATTGTGAACTAGCAAATGCAGTTCATGGTCTGTCTTGCTAGTGGGGTTCACTATTTTCAAAAAATGTAGTGCTATGTGATGCAATTACGGTTTACAATCTTCAAATGTGATGAACAGTGTGTTTGACCCTAGTATGAATGTTTTTTATTTATTTTTCATCTTGGGTTTTTGTGAAATGTAATTTCAAATACAACAAACAATCTAAAAAAAAGTCTTGGTTGTTGAGTGACCAAATTTTGTGAGTGCAATGTGTATGTTCAAGGGTTATTCACCCCAATTTACATAGGTCTAAACATAATTCAAAGACACTTCACACACATTAAACACTTCCTATCCCTAAAATCAATGGCCAATGATAGTAAATCTCGTGCCCAAAACTTATAATCTCCTTCGATGTAAGTGGAGGGACACCTTTAGGGGGTGTATGCACTCTTGTATTTATTAGAGAGGATAGATAGGGGCCTCTAGGGCTGGAAGGATGATCCAATAACCCTCTCCTTGGAAAGCTACAATTAAAATAGGTAGCTTATGCTAAGTTGGGGATTTCTATCTCATCTCAAGGGAGCCATATGGTGAGTAACTTCAAGGTGCAATGCTAGACCTTTGCACTAAGAATGACACCAATAAATAACTCAATCAATAAGGGTGGGCCTCTAAATAATTGTGTTCTAGACATTGCTCGGGGACTTACTGCATCATGAGCGTCCAACAATCCACTTAAGGCTTTAACCAACCCTACTTGGGTACTTGGAATACCACAAGAGTACTTCCCCTTTTGGATTCGCATTGTAGGTGAAGACTAATGACAGTTTGGACTTGACTTTCATCTTATCCTTTTATATAGCGGCCCGAGGGAAAAATTGCTTTGGTTCACGAATGCGTTCTCTATACGAATGCATGTCAATTGGTAGGCCCTTCTAAAGGGTTATAACAAAAATGAGACAAATACAATGTTTTTGATCTCCAAGGTCATACAAAGATGTGAGGAGAGAGCATACAAATGTATTTTCTCAACTAGCAAGTGTTTATTAACCTTTAGAAACCAAATGTGTGGTGTGACAATGAAAGTGTTGAGAAGTGTTTTTGATTCCCAAGATCACATAAAGTGTGAGGGAAGAGTATACACACCTCAAAACACAAGCAAGATCACAAGACAAAACAAACAATGGTTCTTTTTATCCCCAAATTGAAAGTGTGATAATGTAAAGACACTTGGTCCTTTTTTTAATCCAAAATGAGTGAAAATGTAAGCTATTGTTCTTTTTAACCCAATGAGTGAAGATTCAAGTTGTTATTTTTATCCCAATGAGTGTGTCTAATCAAAAGATATTGACTTATTTTGAGCCCAAAATCAAAAGTGTTCCTATCTTAAACGAGGACAAACAACAACCCTACAAAAGATGGATTAGTAATTCCAAAGGAAAATATCTCCTCTAAACGTAAGTCATACGTTTCCAACCAAAAATCAATAGCACAAGAAACCTCTAATCTACTAAATGAAAAAAGTATAAAATGAAAAACCCCTAATTAAGAATAGCAGGCAAATGTGGCTCAGAATGTCATAGATGTGGTTCACTATTTTGGAATAGATGTGGCAAACTAGACAACGACTGTGGTGAACTAGAAAGCGACTGCACCACATGGTCAAAAATAATTGTGGTAAACCTCCAAATAGATGCGGTACACGACCTAAAAACTACAAAAATACTCAAATCTGCCAAAATTTAGAAAATATCAAAATAGGAATGATGCAATTATTATGTCTAAATGTGAAAATAAAAACCAAAAAGATGAGAAATGATAAAGAATCCCAAAAATTGACTAATAAGATGATTTTCCCTATATTCAAACAAATGTAGCTCTCAAGATGATGAATGTGACCTTTTGTATTCACAAATGTGTCATAGGATCTGTCGAATGCATCGTGCCATACTATGAATGTGTTGTACTATCTCTCAAATGCATCATTCGCCCTTACAGTTGGGTCGTAAACCTAAAACTCAAAAATTCTCAAAAATTCCTTCAAATTTGGTTAGTTCACATTAGGTTCACCAATGTTGAATAGGGTGAAATTAAGGTAAAAGGCATGAATCAATAAAACTCAAACCCTAGAGCCCCTAAACAAACAATGAAGCATAGATGAACATAAAAACATAAAATATGAAGAAATATTCCCAATATTCCTATGCCATGGTTGGTTCGACTCCATTGTGCTTCTCCATCTTGCGTTATATGCTTGATTTCCCTTATATTTTGAGTATGCAACAATAAGCCTAGTGATAATGATAGAAAAATATTGAAAATTTTACTTGTCTCCTTGAATAATATGTACTTGAATTAGGAATGAAATGACAATGATGGGTCTCTTTCATAGAAAACCAAATTTGAATGAAGGGCTGGGATTGAAAGCCAATATGAGATGAAAATCAATAGCCAAGATTGCTTGAGAAGCAATGAAATAGGGTTAGGGAAAAGATAGGGTTTGCTTAAGGATGGACATTGGAGATTAAATCATAAAATAATTCAATCAAGGGTGGAAATTAATTGAGATGCGAAGAGATAAGAATGACACAAATAAAGAGGAATTGTTGGAGTAAATTAAATAATACAATTATTTAATTTAGAAAGAAAAGTGAATAATTAAATAATTTGAAACAACTATTTAATTATAGAAGAAAAGAGAAAGATTGATTTTTTAATTAAAATAACAATTTAATTAAAAGTGGAGGAAAAGGAAAAAATATTAAATAATTAGAATAATTATTTAATAGTGGAGAGAAACGTGGAAAATAATTAAATAAATAGAATTTATTTAATCATGGAGGAAAAAGCTAATGAACAATTAAACAATTAATAATTATTATTTAATTATAGTAGAAAAGTGAAAATGAATAATTAAATAAATAAGAATTTATTTAATTAATCAAAAGGAAGAATATAAGGAAAAAGTGAATGAATTAAATAATCAAAATTATTTAATTAATAGAAGAAATATGACTTTAAACCATATTCAAATAATTAAAATTATTCAATTATGTAGGGGAAGAAGGGAAATTGATGGTGAAAAATAAGGTTTGCAGGCTTAGGACACTTTTTAGTGTCTACACCTACGATGTCATATTAGGAATCAATTGGCTATGGAAGCACAAGACAAAGGTGGATTGTTTCACCAAATCAGTAGATTACCTAGATGACATAGGAAATAAAGTGTTCCTACAAGGAACCTCCAGGGAAGTCAAATTGAGGCAAATATTGGCCATGCAACTAAAAAGGGCCAAGCAAAGAGGTTGCAAAATTTTCACAGTCAATATGGAGGAAATAGAAGAGCCAAGGGATAGTAAGGAATTCATTTTCTTTAATGATTTAATTTTCTATGAATCCTAAAAGATTCAGGGAGAAGGAGATAGAGAAACTTTGGATAAGAAGGGTTCAAATTTGGACAAGTAACCCTTTCTCTGAAATTTGAGGACGTATTTCTAGATGAGTTGCCTAGGTTACCTCCCAAGAGAGTGTTCGACTTCTCCATCGACATTACACCAAGATCAGAGCCAATTTCCAAAGCTCCTTACCAAATGATCACCACTGAATGATGGAGTTGAAAGCACAGTTACAAGAGTTGTTAGAAAAAAGGTTTGATAAGACCTAGTGTCTTATCATGGGAAGCATCAATGATTTTCATCAAGAAGAAGGATGGCACATTAATATTATGCATTTATTACCATATGCTTAACAAAGCTATGATGAAGAACAAGTACCCATTATCGCACATAGATGATCTCTTCAATCAAATGTGAGGGGCAATTGTTTTCTCTAAGATTGATTTGTTATCAAGGTACCATCAACTGAGGCTTAAGGATGAGGACATCCATAAAATAGCTTTTCGAACAAGATATGAGCATTACGAGTTCACAGTCTTTCTTTTTGGATTGAAAAATACACCTACAATGATTATGAACTTGATAAATAGTGTGTTCAGATACTGTTTGAACAAATTTTTACTCCTCTTCCTTGATGGCATTTTGATATACTCTAAAAATGAGGAAGAAAATTATCAAAATTTATACTTTTTTCTCCAATGGTTGAGGGAGCACAAACTCTATGGAAAATTGTCAAAGTGCTCATTCTTCCAAAAGGAAGTACAGTATCCAAGGCACATTATCTCAGCGGAAGGAGTTGCAGTAGATTCAATAAGGATAAAGGCTATTTTAGAATGGTTGATGCCGAAAAATATGTAGGAAGTCCAAAGTTTCATGGGGCTAGCTAAGTATTATAAAAAATTTGTATCCAATTTCTCAAGGATTACATGTCCCATACCCTCCTCTAGAGAAAAGGTAAGAGATTTGTATGGTCAGATAAATGTCATGAGGTATTTGACTTACTGAAAGAAAATTTGACTACAACACAAATCTTAAAAGTGCTTGATCTTGAGGGACATTTTGTAGTCACCATTGATGCCTCAGGTGAAGGGTTAGGAGGCGCGCTCATGCAGGATGGGTGAGTAATCACCTACAAATCCTAAAAGTTGAAAAACTACGAGTAGAATTATGCACCGCATGACCTTGAACTGACTGCGATTGTGCATGCGCTATAGATATGGCATCATTATTTGTTGGGAAAACCTTTTGAGTTGGGATTCGATGACCAAGGTGTTAGATACTTGTTCACTCAACTCCACCCGAATTCTCTATAGAGAAGATGGTTGGAGTTGATATCAAATTATTATTTTGAGATCATTTATATTAAGGGTAAGGAGAATCGAGTAGTGGATGCCCTAAGTAGAAGGAGGCATATCTCCTCAATGATCTTGGTAAGAACTAATTTCAGAAGCCAAGTGTTGCAATAGTCTAGTGGGGATGAATACTGTGAGTAGGTTAAGCAAGCCCTAATGGGTAACCCCCAAGATCCTAGGTATGACAATTTCCACTTTGAATCAGATGAGTTACTAAGATATACGAGGAGGATGTATGTTCCAAACTCAAGAGAGTTAAGGAACACAATTTTGAGAGGTTCATACCACACCTTACTCATGGAATCCTGGTGTGACAAAGCTCTTGGTAGATGTCAAGCCATTATACTTATAGAAGGGAATGAAAAGGGATGCCATAAGATATGTAGCAGAATGTCTGGAATGCCATAGGGTGAAAGTTGAACATCAACACCCAACAAGATTATTATACCCACATGAAATTCCTGAGTGGAACTGACAAGTAATTAGTATGGATTTTGTGTAGGGTCTTCCCATATCAAGAAAAAGACACAACACAATCTTGGTAGTGGTGGATAAGCTTACAAAGGTAGAACACTTTATCCCTAGGAATTTGACTGATGGGGTACCAACCATGGCCTGCAAGTTTGTGCAGGAAGTATTCAGATTGTATGGTGTTCTTGAGAATATTATTTTAGATAGGGATGCAAGGATGACCTCAAGGTTTTGGAAAAGCTTATTCACCTTCCTAGGAACCCAAATAAACATAAGTTCAACATACCATCCAAAGACAGATGGTTAGATAGAAAGGATGAATCAGGTACTAGAGGATCTATTAAGGGTATATTGCATGGATCAATAATACAAGTGGGAGGATTACCTTCTACTTGTGGAATTTACCTACAATAACTCATATCACTTTGTGATTAAAATGCCTCCATTTGATGCATTGTATGGAAGAGTGTGTCAAACTCCTATAAGCTAGGACAAGCTAGAAGATAAGATTAATCTCGTTCCATAAATTCTCTAAAAAATGGAGGAACATATTAGAATGATCAGAAAAAGGCTAGCAGAAGCCAGTGGTAGGTAGAAAAGCTACACCATTTCCAAGTAGATACCTAGACATTTCTCATTGGGAGAAAAGGTCTTATTACAAGTCAAGCCTTAGAAGACTACTATTAAGTTTAGAAAATCATCCAAGCTAGCTCCTCAATATGTGGAACCTTTTGAGGTTCTAGAGGAAATCAATACAATCGCTTACAAAATTGCTCTACTACTAGCTCTTGCAAGGATGAATAATTTTTTTCATGTCTCTTACCTTAAAAAGTATATACCCGGCAATAACCATATGATTGATTGGAATGCACTGTAGGTTCTAGATCTAGGAGTGGTCACAATCGAGCCACTCAGGGTGCTTGAAACGTGTAGGCTTCACCTATGCAATAGAGATGTGATTCAATGCAAGTTCGAGTGGGACCAATATATTGAGGATAGTGCCACCTGGGAAGATTACCAAGATATAAAGCAAATATTTCCTCATTTACTGCAAGAATTTGAAAATTGAGAAAGAAGACTTTTTATTTTCTTTTTTATGTTATAAAACTATACATCATCGAGGACGATGACTTTTGAGGGGGCGATATGTTACATCCTATCCTATTTCACTAAAAACTACTTTTTACTTTTGAGTAATTAATGTTGTGAATCTTGAGATCTTTAAAGTTAATCATGTTATGATGAGATTATGCAATGTTGTGTTTTGCAATTCGAATGAATGATGATAGTTACTTGATGCTATGTGTTGGATGAATGCTATAAAATTAATTTATTTTCTTTAAAAATAAATTATAATGTGAATGTAATGAAATGAAGATGATATAATGTTTCCATGCTAACTACTATTGTTTTTTGGAGTGATAATGCAGGAGTGATCCGAGCGCCCCAAAGAGAATAGGGGGAGTATCACTTGGGAGAAGGGTGACATTGTGGATTCTTTGGTTACTCCATTTGAGCTAGTGACGTTTAAGTATTTTTCAACAAACCTAATAAGTCTAGTGGATGTTTCTTGCATGCTTAAAGGTAAGCCAACTTGAGTAAACTTGTTGTATTACCCATTCTATTATGAATGGTTGTTTTATAGTTTATTAGCCTTCTTGTTTCTATATATATAAGTGAATATACATACGAATATGCTTCCTTTTGAGAAAAGTCAACATATGTATACATGGATTGTGTATATATGTACATGGACACATATGCAAGTACGCAGATGAAACTACACGCCTATATATGTGCATGTACATTCACGTATGTATAAACCAATACATGCATGCATATACATATTTGTATGTATATTCACATTATTCGATGAACATAATGGTGTGATAATTTCATTATGGAAATGATGCCAAGTTTTGATGTATCAATTGACATCATATTTCATGAAATGATGTTCCTTTTTTGAATAGTTATTATCATCCTATTAAAAGATATTTAAACCAGCTAATATAACTGTGGAGCTAATATTATAGCTTGATTCCTTGTAAAAGGAAGAGCTCTTTTATATGAGTTGGCTCGACTCATTATCGAGGAGCATGTATTTTTATACAATAAAAGATGGAAAATACATTTTATAATGCCCTTTTCAAATGACAATATGTGATCAAGATTTAAGTTGTGGTTGTAATAGTTGTAACAACGAGATTTATTGGTAATTCAAATGCAAGAAGGGTGTAAGAGACGCAGTTTAATATTTTGAAGTTGGCATATAGTTTTACTTCATGTTAATATTTCTTTGGAAATGTCAAGCCACAAGTAGAAATATTAGAGTATTTCTTACATTTTGTAAATCTTGATTAGTCGCGACATATATTTGAGAAACAGTAAAATTGAACATAAGTTCAAACATTGTGTAAATATTCATGAGTTGTAGATATCATCAAAGGTAGCGCTTATTATGCATAATTGAAAGATTTTAATGTATCAACTGTAGCATCCATCTTGAACATGGGTGGAGGAAAATTAGTTCTATAAATACCTTTTTAAATTGATTCTTGTCGTTATCGTCAATGAGCCATTCTTTGGTGAGAGAAGTGATTATGATAACTATTGGCGAGATCTTTTACCACTACTTGGCAACCGATTGATATCTAATCTTTCTCATTATAATCCAAGTTTATTTATATGCTAATTTTGTATGAAAGACGGGCTGGATGATAATAAATTGATGCTTATCTTTGTCGAGTCATCCTTTTTAAGCGCAAGAGTAAGTAGTGTTAGAGAGATCATAGGGTATCAAAGAACTTAACAACCATAAGAAGGAAAAGAAGATTACCTTGATAGTAGAATAACTTGCACAAGGAATAGAGGTGAGGAGAGCCATGTTTCTCTTGAGCAAAGTATAAAGTTTGACTTCGGTTGCATAACTAGGCGGTGAGTAGCCACATTGATCTTATTCATTTAAAATCAAGCTATGTTATGTGCCAAGAAATGAATAGTAAGGGTAGCTCCATAATAGAAGACTTGATAGTCCTTTTTCTTTTTGAATTAATGTTGAATTATTCTTGAGTCATTCGAGTCCTTGCATTTTGGGAGTCATTATTTTCAGTTAAGGAAATCCATTCTTATTTCTCCCTCAAAAGATTTGCATATAACTGAAATGTGTTTGCTACATATGGTGGAATGTTAGTTCCTCCCATCTTGTTAGCTAAACATATTCATTTTGAACCCATGAGAGACCACAAGTCAATATATGTTATTTTGCTGATTCTTGAGGGTTACACTTAAATCTAGTAAGGTTAGGAGAACAAAGAAACTAAATCTTGATTTTTTTAAAGTTTTGAGCTTTGAGTATAGAATGAAAGTAAAGATGAACTGAATTAAAGTGCAGTTAAGGCTAAAAGTGGCAAGATTTTGTTTGTAACAAAGGATAGATTCTTTGCTTTGTGTATGCTAAAAATTTGTGAATTGATTTGAGTTCTTAAAAGGCAAGTTTGTTTTGTTGTAAATGAAAAACCCTTGTAGGGCTTCATACTAAGTATAATAACACCTAGTAGAGGGTGTGGTTGGAAAGAAAGTTCCTTATAATCCATGACCATTTAGGTCAAGGTAGTTGTTTTGGCAAGAGAATGCTAGGTAACCTGCTACATGGGAAAAACCCTTGTATTTTTGTTATCTTGAAGCCAAGACCCAAAAGTTACACCAAGTAACATGGGGGTTTGAGAAAGGGCTAATATCTTATCAACTCCATTGAGTTATGTTTATTTTGGTAAGTTATATTATGCTACAAGTTCTTGTGATTGTTTATTATGTGGAAAAGTTAGTTCTAGTATACAGTAGGTTAGGAAAGGTATTCCAAGTCAAGTAGGGTGGGTTAACAAATGACTTAATCCTTAGTAGCAATTATATCTATGATATAAATACTATGGCCATAGTGAATGCAGTTGTCTCTGCATGCACTTTTCGGTTCACTATGAACTAGATTAGCTAGTCAGAGATATCATACATAGTTGGAAGGTATCCATAGTAGTGTGACAACATTAGTTAAGTATAAAATGACACTAGAGCTCAGATGGTAGAACTAAGAGGGTACCCAACTAACCCCTTTGTTGAAGGGCAAGACCACTTCTAGTTAGGAAGGTGTATGGGGGATCACTTAAGTCCATGGTTGGAGGTAAAGCACCTAGGTTATACTCTCCCTCTTGTAGATGACATGCCAAGTCTTGGAGGATAGTAAGAAACCAGATATGGGGTCTTTGACCTTATTTCCTTTAAGTTATTTTTTATAGCTTAATTAAAATAATTGAATTATGATGCAAAAGTAAATGATGTTAATCTTTTTAGTTGGAAAAGTATTTATGTATGATTTTATATATCTAAATGGAAATAGTATGGAGTTGCATGTTTCTTTTATTAAAAGGAAAAAAAGTCTCTTTTACCTTGAATGTTTGTTATTAACTATTTGGTGAAAAAATAATGGTAATATTTTGTCTTAGAAGGAGATCGTTGTTACAACCATTTCGAATGAAAAGAGGACAAAAAAAGAGGCCTTGGGGGTCCCAAAAAATATTCAAGATTGATGATGAGGGTAAAAAAAAAGATCTAGCATGGCGGTTGCAGGTGAAACCCTATGTTTTGGGGGATACATATAGGCAATTAGGCTCAAAAAATCTTCATTTGTACACTTAGTCTTTAGAGATTTTTACCTCCCTCAGAGCTCTTTGCTATCAGTCTACTTAGAGCTACCTTCACGATGTCTCACATACCTCATGGCCCACATTGTGCAGATAGAGTTTGTTAGTTTCAGAGGCCTACAGGAGCAGGCCTGATAGTACACATAACTTTAATTTCAACTTGCATTTGATTTTTACTACATTTATTACTAGCCAAAGGTAGGAAAACAAACACGTCGATCTATGGATCAACATGTCTCAAACCTGATAAGATGCGTTTGCAATCATAGTTTTCCGCCTTTGCTAAGGATTGATGCATTTGCACTGAAGCGATGCATGGATAGAAATGCATTTGAAGACATGCTAACATCTAAATTTGGGGGTGGCACATTTGAAAAATGGCCTGCATTTGACTGTTATGCATTAATACATTTTCTTAAAGCGACGTGTTTGCAATTTTAGGTCAAACACAAGATTTTTACCAAATTTTTACAAAATCAACATCATTGGCTTCCTAATTTTAGGTGGTACTACACCCTATTTACTACAAAGAGCGATGACCACACATTTGTTGAGAAATGATGCCTCAATTACTAGCTTGAACCTCTTTCAGAAATCAAACTTGGTGAAAATGTCTTCATTTTTCCCTTAACCGCGACAGTTGAGTCTGCCCTTGGTGGTACCGCGGTGACAGTTTGGGTGGTTACCACCTTACTGCACGTGGTGAGTTCACTCACCGCGGTGGCGCGGTAAAGCCGCCTACAACCTGACTGGCGGTTACCACTCCATTGCGGGCGGTGAGCTCACTCACCGCGGTGAGACCGTAGGCAGTGTGCCTGAGTGGTCACTGCTCTACTGCGGTGAGACCTAGCAGTCTCCATGGTAGCGCGGTGAGACCGCTGACAGTTTGCCTGAGCGGTCACTGCTCTACCATGTTGAGACCTGGCGGTCTTTGCGGTAGCGTAGTGAGACTACCGGCAGTCTGCCTATGCGGTCACTGCTCTACCACAGTGAGATTGGGTGGTCTTTGTGGTAGTGCGGTGAGACCAGTGACGGTCTAGTTGTCGATTATCGCCATACCGTGATAAGATCTTGATAGTGCAGTGGTAGCATAGTGGAGTCAGAAGGCAAGCTCAAAATGGACATACCACCATATCGTGAGGCGAGTCGGACTGGGCAACGGTAGCACGGTGAAGACAAGGGTGAGCTCGGGCAAGCTCACCATGATACCGCAAGGCGACTTGGAAAGGGCAGCAGTAGTGCAGGTAAAGTTAGGGTGAGCTCGGGTGAGCTCACTACCATACCGTGACTGGTGAAAATGAGCTCGACGGTAGCACAGTAGGAGCTCGGGCGAGCTTGGAGCTCAGTTGACCGAGCTAGAACAAAGTCAGAAGTGACAAGCGAATGACAAGTGGACACATGGCTCAGTGCCAGGATGTTGTTTGGCTAAAATCCAAAACTGTTAAAGGCAGTTATTGCAAGCCGAGTTTCATCTGGAGACAGGACCCGATTAAGGCAAGAAGTAAATGCCTGGGTGGCTCGATGCAAAGGAGATCAGTCAGAAGCAGATAAATTACGTGATTGGGTGATGGATGCATGAACCTGAAAGTCCTGCGATTGGTTGGAATAGTAATGAGATGTATGACTTGTACAATTGAATACATTATTATATTGGTTAACCAAGAGTTGACGACTACATGTAGAGTTGATGTAAGTCTTGTAGGAGAGTGAGAAAATTCTAACTGTGAAAAAAGAATTCATTGTATACTTTGAGAGAAGTATTGTAATAGTGTGAGTTTAACTTGAGAGCTGTTGTGAGCTGATCAGAGAGTGAAGACTAAACATTGTATGTAATTGTTTATTGCTGTAATACAATTGTCTTTGCTTGGTATGGTGGGTTTTTTACCTGAAAAGGTTTTCCCATGTAAATACTTGCGTCAATTTGTGAATGCTTATTCTGTTATCTCTTTTATGCTATTTGTATTCATCTCAGTAGTTTTTAGAAGCTATTAGAACTCGTTTTTGCTCTTCTTCCCTGTTGTATTAGTGTTAAGGGAATGTATTCCGCACTGTTGGGTCGATAGATCCATCCCTATTTCCCCTTCAACATTATGGACTAGATGGCTTGGTTGTGAGAGCTAGATGTTCAGTTATTGGTTGGGGTGGGTCTATTCCACATCACATATATGCCAAATATTCATGCACACCGAGTGATGATGATAACGCTGGTGGAGAGATGGAAATCAAACACATGCACTTTCCACCTACCTATAAAGGAGTGTACCATCACATTGGAGGATTTCTAGTGCATCTTAAGGGTGCCTATTGATGGTGCTCGAGTAATATATGATATGGATGTATGTACCACATCTATGGAGGGACTTCTCGATGATGATCAACTTGATGCTATCAACAAAAAGCTAGATTTTTTGTAATTCCATGTTTGTGTGCCTAATATTGTATTATGCTTAGCTGCACTGATCATGAGACCACTGATTCCAGATAGGAGGTCTCATAGATTCTTAGTTGGATGAGAATATGTTATTGAGGGCATGATTATGGAGGGTATTATTTATGCATGGGGACCTTGTATCCTTGTGCACTTATACCATGATATCCATTAGGTATGCTATTGCTTGGCTACCGGCTTATTAGTTGGGGTGATATTGCTTCTTGTATGGAATTGGGATCAAATAATCATTACTTAACCCATTGGAGAGTTTGAAAGGTATTCCAAAGATCCATTGGTTTACAAGTATGGGAGTCAACTCACTTAAAGGAAAATTAGGAGATTGCACTACTAGAGGGGGATCTTTGATGATATGGTCAAGTTTATCTGGAGGCCATACTTACAAATTGGGGTCTATTTGAATGAATATTTGCATCTACCTTTCTATAGGAAAACATAGTGGCTTATAGGCCTCATGACACATATCATTGATTGATTCCTGTCGAATTGAGCTATGAGACAATTCAGAGAGATGTAGGTAGTTCCACTAGATGATTATCACTTTGTTTTCACTTAGATGACTAGGAATATTTCTCATTGGGAGGCATGCTTATGCCTCATGTAGCATTGGGAGAGGTTCCATAGCTAGTTCCATAACTGTTGGGTTGGATAGGTGGTCTGGATGATCCTAACACCACACTCGATTATGCAACATGGTGGGTGTAGAGGTGTCCTTTATGATTCACTTGATTATAAGAGGGAGAGTTGGTAGGGATCGTAGGATGCGCCAAAGGGTAGAGTAGGAGGTGAGATACATTATACCTATTGTGCATATAACACACACACCCTGTTCGAATAGGGGACCCCCTCTTTTTCTTTTCACCTTCGCCGAGTTGGTTTCCCTTTGTCTCATTTTGTGTGCCCCTATTTTTGAACCTAAGTTGGTCACAAGCAATAAAATTGTCAAATACCTTGTGGCCAATGTCACCCACTCATATTTCACCAGGTCTCGGGCCTTAGCAAAAATTGACATGCAAACTCTCATCCTCTAGAAGCTACGACATTCATTGCCCTAAGCGGGCCGACCATTGCGGGTCTCCTTATGCAGAGGTTTGTCTCCGATCTACTGTTACTTGTGTCTGTTGCCCCACATTTTCCCACAAGGTAGCACTCGCGTTAATCTTTTTCGCATGACCCTTTTTCAGGCATCCTTCAACACGTGGGTTTCCGCTATTCCATCTACCCTTCTACCTATCATACTTGCATTTAATGCCATCATTAATAGCAGGTTAGTTTATAAATAGAACCCTCCCAACTATCATTTTTATTCACAATTTTCAAATTTGAAGGAGGAGACATTTGTGCGTGTGGAAGAAGCTTTAAGCGATTGAACCGTGACCACATCCGCTAGTCGCGAGGTAAGCACCCAACCTCCCCCATGACTATTGATATATAGAAAAATAGCTAGGGTTTTGGATTCAACAAATTTCTAAATAACAAAACTTTAAAGAATCAAACATTGATTTATTGAACAATGCCACCATCATGGTGTGCAATGTAGGTTCTGAACTAAGATTCACATTGGAAATTATATTCAAATCGATAGGGTTAAAGACAACCTTCACAACCTTTGGCCCCTCTCAAACATTAGCCAAAGTGAGGAGAACCCAACCTCCGCCATGACTGTTGATCTATAGCAAACTAGCTAGGGTTTTAGATTAAACAAATTTCTAAATAACAAAACTTTAAAGAATCAAACATTGATTTATTGAACAATGCCACCATCATGGTGTGCAATGCAGGTTCTGAACTAAGATTCACATTGGAAATTATATTCAAATTGATAGGGTTAAAGACAACCTTCATAACCTTTGGCCCCACTCTCAAATATTAGCAAAAGTGAGGAGAACCCTTGGAACAAGTCAAAATGCCCTCACAGACCATGCAAAATCTATCCCTTCCCTCGCCATGACTAACTATGAAACCCTCCAGGGCTGTCCACTGTCTAAAAACCGCATTCACATTAAACTTAAACCTTGAGAAAATGATTGAACTCCTAGGGACTTTGCGGGTTTCTTCATGCGAGAATCCATGGTGGGAGCTCGATTGTAGTTATGTCATTCTGAGCAGCCAATCCAACGAAGTTATCCACTTCATGGACTGCACCCTTATCATTTCCCTAGGAGTACTCAGTCAGGTGTTTGCCAAAATTGACCAACTTATCGGGACAATGTGAATCCCCATGGGTGGGTCGTCATTCCTTCATTATTGTCCTTAACTAAAAGTCATAAGCAACCTCTTGATGTGCAGTTCCCGCAATGTCCCCCTCTACCACTATCAAGTGAAATCAAAGTTTTACGGGCCTGAGTCAAGTACCTTTATGGATCTTCCAAAGTGGGATGCTTCATGTGGAAGGCTGTCTCATCAACACCATTCTCAATGGTAATTCCAATATGCCTTCCCACAGTCCGTTCCTCGCACTCGTAGAGCACAACATCAAAGTCAAAGTGGAATAATTTCTAAGTCAAAGTGGGTACATGGGTTTTCCCTTGCAGGCGTCCACCTTTGGAAGACCATCCCATGCTACTTTTTCTAATGAAAAAATCCTTGTGTCACTCTACCCTATGGGTCCCACATGCCTTATTTCCTCAAAGAAAAGTTAACAAAATTTTAAGTCAGATAATCCCTATGAGTCTGTTCATGCAAACTTCCATCTGTAGAAGGTTGCTACCTCTAGGCCACTTCTTAATGGCGAAACATCACTACCTCTCTACCATGCAAACCTTGAACCCACTAAATCCATTGACATAATGAAGACACGAAGGAAAAGTTATGAGTTAGGACTCTCCAATGGGTTTGCCCATGCTAGTTGCCGCTATCAAATACCATCCCCTTAAAGCTATTGTTTAACGACGATGACCCAACAACCCTCCACTACCTGGCTTCCATGTACCCAATTTTTGCACTTCATGAATGACCAATTTTTCAAGTAAAATTACCAAGCTCAACCCCTTATGTGTGCCGATGGAGCTAGAACCAAAATTAATCAACCATAAAGACACGACGGGTCCTATAATGAGGAATTCCACCTATAGAAGGTCATCTCCTTTTGGCCATCCCTTAACAATAAAACACCAACGATGGCCATGCTCATAGCTTCTACCTCCTTCACACCTGCATAAGCTTCAAGGCTTGATTTAGTGAAGGGGATTGACTCCAAGCATCTTCTTCACCAATTTTCGTACATGCCTAATACCTTTACACCAAATTTGCTTAGTAATCATTTATTGCAGAAATTATAGTCGGGTGGCCTTCTAAGAAATTCCATTTGCCTTGTGTCGTTCCCTAATGACATTCACCTTGGCGGCTTCTGCAAGGCGAAAACCCGCACTGCCAAAATAGCATTTCAACAAATTGCCCAAATGAGCCTCAAATGATAAAATATGATGAATTTTATGATCTTTCAAGGGTGTATGGATGTATTTAATGATGTATTTACATGATTTGATTAAAATTGTCCCTCTTAATCTATCAACACACTTACTGCACCTTTTGTGTGTAGGATTTATGGAACTTGTTAAGGGACCATCGAAGAATCTAGTGGAGAAAGTTGATAAGGGAAAGAAACTAGCTAGAACTTCTAGAGGAAAAGAAGAAAAGGAACAAATGAAGTGCCAATTTGACAAGGTCAAGTGCACCTCCAAAATCACTTCCAACTGGGACAAGGTCACCGACACAAAGGGTTATGTCAAAATCAATGAATTTAAGAAAAGGGTTTATGGTTAACCCCACAATAGAGGAAGCCCTAAGAATTAAACAAAGCAGACTTGCAAAGGCAACTGGCTTCCCTCTTGCTCTAGTGGCTCTAAAATTGGTGATGGCGTGTCGGGAGTGTTATCACCCCCAAAATAGAAGGATAGTCACTAGGGACAAAAGAGTACTAGCGGTCTTGTTTGCCCAGTCTATTGGGAGGACATTTTTTCATCCCAACCTTTAACCAAATGGAGGAAGTGGCAAAGGAATTTTCCTTGAACATCTGGAAAGAGGACCCCATCGGGTGCAAAAGGACAATAAATCAAACATGGCTAAAAGATAAAAGGGGTAGTGCCAATAAGGTGCCCCAGACCTTATTATAAAAGTGATTTTGTAGAAGAGGCTAATGATTTGGTGACTTATCTCAGCAGAGTAATGGGGCTTCTCATTTCCACATTCTTTGAGGAGTGGATGTTTTACTTTGTAGAGGAAATCCTCCAGGGCAACGCCAAATTCTAGTGGGCCAAAATGATTAGTGAGAATTTGTATAATCGATTCATGATGGTAAAGAAGACTTTGTAGTTGTACATTACCTCATACCTGCTTTATCTCTTGGCCATAAAGTTCCCGTACAAAATATTATATTGTGTTGGGGTACTGAGAATAAAGAAGGGAAAACTCAAGGTGTATGACTACTACCCCTAGCTCCAATACAAAAACTTCAAGAAAGATTAGAAGAGGGTAAATGATTCTTTCATTGACAACATCATTGGAACCTTGGTAGAAGACTATCATAGAAGAGTATCACACGACGCTAAGGCGATCATAAAGGGCTTTGGATATTTGTTTATCCAATTCCCAAAATTCATATACATTAGAGCAAAAGGATTCTCAGGAAGACCCTATCGGGTTGGGGTATTAGGGATGAAGAAGGAACAACTCAAGGTGTATGACTGCTACCCCCAACTGCAATACAACAACTTCAAGAAAGATTACAAGAGGGTAAATGATTCCTTCATTGGGCATATCATCAGAACCTTTGTAGGAGACTATCACAAAAGAGTATCACATAGCACTAAGGGGGTCATAAAGGGATTTTCATATTTGTTCATCCAATTCCCAAAATTCATAGACATTAGAGAAAAAGGAGTCTTAGGAAGACCCTACCGATTGCCTTGCTACCTAAATGACAAAATGGTGTTACTGGAGATTACTCAAAAATTGAAGACTGCTCATACTTTGCTGTATAATAAGCATTGTGTAGGGGCTCCATATCCTCTCACATTTGGACAAGGAATTTACTCTTGCTCTGCTGCCCCATGCACTGAGTACTCTGAGAAGGAGCTGGTATAGTATAATTTTGAATTACATACAGCTAGGGGAGTCTTGGATCCCATCGACAAATTGAAGAATCAAGTTGGAAGGAAATAATCCCACTAGTCGCACTTAGAAGATTTTTGGGTGAATTGTGATGATGAAAGAGAGGTCCAAAGATGACATTATATGAGAATGACCGCTGAATTTGTAAAATATATCAATTTATACCCTATATCAGATTATATTGTCGAGGATGACAATATTCTTGATGAAAAATATAATGCTCTAGTAAATGTGTCACTACCAGTAATCAACTGGGCCTAAGAGGAGGTCACTGATTTGTATATTGTCACCCACTCTATAGAACAATGAACCAAGTAGTGGATAGATGACAAAATAGCTCAATTGTATGAGTAGGGTGCAAAACTAACAAACGGAGAGCTCAAAGATGAGATTGAAAGTGAAACAAACAATCCTGTCACTACAAGATATTTAGGTGAGGCTCCTAAGTCTCCATCGGTCACAAGATTGAGAAAAAGAAAGGATATATCTAAGCAGAAGCCCAAGCACAAAGTATATACAAGAAAACCAATAAAGGGGCAACCCTCAAAGAAAGAAAAAAATATAGGAACCTTTATTCTTAAGATGGCCACCATTCAAGAAGAGGGACACCGACATGAAGAAGAGTAAGAAGCTGAGCAACCTCACTCACCACCACCCACTACCACTGCACTCCCATCTACCTCCGTTGTCGTGCCATACCCACTTGTTGTGGACACCTCTGTTCACCTCACTTTCGATTCCCCAACTACTCCCATGTCACATCTCAGACTTTGATGTTGCTTGCTTTTGCTTTATGTGGAACTGATATATGACTGAATGTGTGTGGTAGAACAAATAATAAACAATATGGTATTTTGAGAGATGAAATAAGAAAATGTTTGTTTTAATTTAGAAAAAGTTGAAATGCATTTTATATAGTTTTATTTTGAAAGAGATGCAAAATAGAAAAGTGCTATTTGGATTAATGAATATTATTGCTTCAATTTATATTTTCTTGGATTCTAATCTATTAATGGGTTCCTGAGTTTACTTGAGCTATAGGTTGTTGAAGACCAAGGGTGTGGTTAAGGAAGAGGAGGTTAGCTTCCTAGCAAGGTAAAGAAGGAACGGTTCTCTCACACACACACGAGCAGTTAGTAACATGTACATGCATTTAGTATTTAATTTAGTTAATTGTTTATATTGTTTGTACTTTAAAATGTTTAATTAAATTAATTTGTAGTGAAATAAAAGTGCAAAGAAATAAAAAAATTAATTATATTTTAATTAAAGATTTCATTTTGCAATTAAATGACAATTCTTTGTTATTTAGGATAATTATTATATTTGCAATTAAATGATATTTCTTTATTATTTATTGAGGATAATTATTTCATCTGCAATAAAAATGGCATTTCTTTATTATTTATTGAGGATAAATATGATGCATAGAAATAAATCTTGTTTTATTTTAAAATTAGGTTATTGGAAAACTTGAAAGAAAATCTTTAAAAGAGGGAAAAATTATAACGAAAACGCAATAGTTTTTCTTGATCATTCTCTTTCTCTACAAAACAATAACTAAAAATGGGTGTCGGGAGAAGGTTTTTGGAATTACACTAAATTAAGAACGGTGGAAAGTAGGGGAGAAAAACAAGAGGGGAAAATAAGAAGAAGAGGAAAATATGCAGAAAGTGATTTCCAGTAGATCAAGGATGGGAAAGAGAGAGGAAACAAGAAGAGGAAACCCAAACGAAAAGTGATATCCAGATTTTCAATTACTTTCCAATGCATTTCAATTTCAAAATGAGTAAATAGATGTTTGTCTTTGGAAAGATTTAATCCTCCCTTGAAACCCTTTTGAATGCCAATTGCAAATTGAGCTTAGTGTTTTAATGTTTTATTTACTGTATGTGATTCAACATCATGGCTGTACAAATCTGTATTTTTCCTATTCTTTTTATATAAAATTATATATATTTATATAAATACATATATATAAATATTTATAATATTATATATATATGTACCCTGCTGCTGTGAATTTTAGAATTGAATTTCAAACACACTGAGCCAAAAATTGCAAATTATCTTTTAAACTAAATTTATGATTCTAGAATGTAATAATATTACATATTTACATATATACAAAACTGCATATATATATAATATTATTATTATATTTATATTTTGGATGGATTAAAAGTAACTAATTTTGAATCAATTTATTTAAGTTGTTCTGTAATAAAGAGGGAAACACATTTTTTTTTAGAGGACT